>CM034079.1:9582500-10046479 GCA_019845555.1 Aristolochia fimbriata
TCTACGGTCCGACTAATAATGTTCCCAGACAGAACTTCTGGACTGAAATGTCTGCCATTATAAACCTTTGGCCTCTCCCATGGATCAAAGGAGGTGACTTTAATGTCATTAGACGCGTAGCAGAGAAAAATAAGAACAAATGGAAGACTCAATCCTATACTAGCAAAACTTGACAAATTCCTAGTGAACCAAGAGTGGTTAGACCTATACAATAACACAACAGGAAGGATTCTCCCTAGGCCTACATCTGACCATGCCCCTATTATCCTTGAGACTAACCCAGATGTGTGGGGCCCCCTCCATTCCGGTTCGAAGATGGCTGGCTATTGGAAGATGAACTCAAGAATTTATTGAAAACCTGGTGGCAGGAAATGAACTACACTGGCTCAGCCTGTTACAATTTTAGCCAAAAGCTGAAGGCATTGAAAATCAAGATTAAAGGATGGGTTAGTAAGAGGAAATTTAACTATGAGAAGCAGAAAAACTTACTGTTGGACAAAATTCAGATATATGACAACCGGGAAGAAATGGATGACCTTGTCCACTGTTGAGCAAATTGAAAGAGATGCCCTAAAGGATGAATATGAAAAGACTGTGAATCAAGAAAGGTTATTTTGGAAACAGAGGGCCAGGTACAAATGGCTAAAAGAAGGAGACGGCAACACAAAAAAATTTTATGCCATTGCCTCAACCCACAAACGCAGGAATAGAATCTCATCCCTCAAGATCAATGGTTCACTAACAGAAGATAAGCAGAGAATTAAAGAGGAGTTCATTAATTTCTACTCCAAGTTATATGATGAAAAGCAAAAAACAAGACCCTTTCCTAACTACCTCCCTTTTAAAAGACTTACTTCTGAAACTGCCACTGCACTTGAGCGACCATTCACTCTTGAGGAAATAGAGCATACCATCAAATCTTTGCCCACAGATAAAGTCCCAGGACCCGATGGTTTCACTGCTAGCTTTTACAAGGAAGGCTAGGAATTCCTTAAAGAAGATATCTTATCCATGTTCACACAATTCCATCGAGAAGGACTCACAACAAAAAGCATAGGATCCACCTTCATAACACTCATCCCTATGAAAGATGGTGCAAACGAACCAGCCCACTTTAGACCCATCAGCTTAGTGTCAAGTCACTATAAGCTAATTGCCAAGGTTTTAGCCAACAGACTAAGGGAAGCTCTACTAGAAATAATAAGTCGAAATCAAGCAGCATTCATTAAAGGAAGACAAATTCTTGATTCTACCTTAACAGTACATGAATTAGTTCATCATTACAAACAAAAGGGCCTGAGAGGATTCCTTTTGAAGCTTGATTTTGAAAAAGCTTTTGACAAAGTAAACTGGATTTTTTTGGACAAACTAATGCTCAAGAATGCTCAAGATGGGATTCACCAGTAGATGGAGAGGATGGATACACAACTGCATCTCCTCAACCAAATTCTCACTACTAATCAATGGAACATCCAACGGCTTTATACAAGGCCATAGAGGATTAAGGCAAGGTGATCCATTATCCACCCTATTGTTCCTTTTAGTGGGAGAAGCGTTATGCGCTTTGCTACATAAGAGTCAGGAACTAGGGTGGATAACAGGATTCAAATTAAACCAAGTCCAGGTGCCCATACTCCAATTTGCAGGTGACACCATTATCCTATGTGAGGGGGCAAGTGAGCAAATTATTTCAATTAAAGCCCTCCAAATATTTGAAGTTGTCTTAGGCCAAAACATCAATTGGGAAAAATCTGGTTTACTCAACATCAATGGAGATGACCTCGACCAGCAAACCATGACCACCATTCTAGGATGCAGTCCCCTTACGTCCCCATTCATGTACCTTGGGCTACCCATGTTCTCCAACAGAAACACCAAGTAATTATGGCACCCAGTGATAGAGAAATGCCAAAAAAGACTCGATTCATGAAAAGGGCAACTACTATCTCAGGCGGACAGAACGATACTAATCAAACCAACCTTAGCCGGCATACCCAACTACTATCTGTCCCTACTCTCATGTCCTAAAACAATTACAAAGAAAATAGAAAGGATCCAGCGGAAATTCCTATGGTGTGGTGTCTCAGAAAAATTCAAATACCCCTTAGTAAAGTTGAAGCAAATATGCAAACCAAAAGATATGGGCGGTCTAGGAATCAAGAAAATGCATGAAATGAACAGAGCACTACTAGCAAAATGGATTTGGAGATACACAACAGAAAAAGAAGCCCTTTAGAGGGAACTCATTGTAGCCAAATACAGAGTACCAACCCATGACTGGCTTCCAAATATGTTACCTGATCACTACTTCTCACCATTATGGAAAGCCATCATGAAAGAAAAAGCAACCTTTGAGCTGTACATAAGATACCACATCACAAGTCTTGTTCTGGGAGGATTGCTGGATAGATGAACTTCCACTCAAAGAACAATTCCCCAATATCTACCACATGACCAGGAACAAACATACCAAGATCCAGCAAATGTATCATGAAGATGATGGTAGATGGAACCTCCAATTAAGAAGAAGATTAAGCACAATACAACACCAAGAAGCAAATTCCTTGCAAGCCCTCTTAGCATCAAAATACATCTCAAGGATTGGAGATGATGAAATTGTTTGGACCCAAACCCCCTCGGGTTTCTACACTGTCTCCTCCTACTACAATGTAATAACCAGCCCAAATGCCACCTCAACCACTGCCCCTAAACACCCTGCAAGATTAGCTTGGACTCTCCCAGCTCCCAACAAAGTCAAGCAATTCTTGTGGGTAGTAGCTCAAGATAAAATATTGACATGTGATGAGCTACCCAAAAGGGGACAAATGATTATTAACTCATTACGCAAATTTTGTATGCAGGAAGAGGAAACCAGCAGCCATATCCTACAACACTGCTCATTCAGCAGACAAATCTAGTCAGCTATCTTAAAAAAATTTAACATCTCTTTCCCAATGCCCAGTACCTATGCACAATTAATCCAATCAACTTCCTCTTGGCCCCTCCCAAAAATAGGCAAAACCCTATGGGATGCCTCTATGGCTGCTATTCCCTGGACTATATGGATTGAAAGAAACAAAAGAACCTTTAACAGCACAACTAGTACCATCAACCGACTAGCAAATGCATCTATTCAGCAGACCTTCCTTTGGGCTACAACCTTTGGTAAAATGCCAAACCTACCTAGAGCTATACTTAGGAAACACTGACGGGTGATCATCCTCTTCCAAATGCACAAACCTCCTACCATGGTGGAATGGACCCCACCACCACCAAACTGGATCAAGTTGAATTTTGATGGATCCTCCAAAGGCAACCTGGGAATTGCCGGTTATGGTGGTATAATAAGAGATCACAATGGCAACATCATTGTGGTATACTCTGGACCACTTGGTTGTGCCACATCTAATGAAGCAGAAGTTAATGCACTACTAGAAAGAATCAAACTATTAAAACCATTTTCAGCAAGGCAAATAATCATTGAAGGTGATTCACTCCTGACTATCAACTGGGCAAAAAGAGCAGCCAACATTCCATGGAAGATGAAGCACATTTTCGATGAAATAGAAGATATCTCATCACATTGGAGTATAACATGGAGTACAATACCAAGATCAGCAAACTCTGCAGCAGATCAACTTGCAAGACAAGGAGCTGAAAGACCTACACAAGCAATTGGACAACAACTGCCACTCCACTAGTTGACTATAGATGACAAACTGTACTATAGAGCTTACTTCTGAACACTTCCAAACAAGCAGCAATATGATAGCTGATGTAAAAAGAGATTGTAACATTCTTTATTAAATGGCAATGAAAAACAGAGCATTATTCTCAAAAAAAAAAAGCAGCTATCAGATTTCAGACTCATCAGTCTCATCTCAAGTCATTACGAGTTGATAGCTCGAGTCCTCACCACAAGATTAAGGGAAGTAATGTCACAGGTGATTAGCATCAATCAGTCAGCTTTCTTGAAAGGCAAGCAAATACTAGACTCAGCTATGATCTTGCATGAGATGACCCATTATTATAAAAGGAGAGGAACTCAAGGAACAATAATTAAGCTGGATTTGGCAAAAGCGTTTGACAGGGTGAGCAGGGATTTTCTGGAAGCAATACAAATAAGAAAGGGAATCCCATACACATGGAGGAAATGGGTGAGAAGCTACATCTCCTCGGCTCAGTTCTCTTTATTGATCAACAGAACAACCATTGGATATTTTAAAAGCACAAGGGGAGTAAGGCAAGGGGACCTTCTTTCCCCGCTGCTCATCAACATTACCAATGAAGCATTATGCAGACTAATGTACAAGGCTCAAGAAAATGATTGGCTAAGGAGGTTTAAAGTCTGGAACCAAATCAGTCTACCAATACCACAATTCGCTGATGACACCCTTATTCTTAGTGAAGGCATTTATGAAAGAATGTTAAATGTGAAAGCCATACTGTACCTCTTTGAAGGTATGACAAGACAGAATTAACTGGTCTAAGACCAGCTTGTTGGGAATAAATTGCTGCAACCGATGTCAAAAGCAAATGGCTGAGATCCTGGGTTGTAGTGAAATGTCTCTACCAGCAACATACTTGGGACTGCCTTTCTTCCAAGGCAGAACCTCTGAACAACTGTGGCAAGGAGTGATTGAAAAATGCAACAGGAGGTTAGACAGATGGAAGGGCCACTTACTCTCCTTAGCAGGCAGAACTATCTTAATAAAATCAACACTAGGAGGCATACCAACATACCTTTTGTCACTAATTCCATGCCCGGTCAGTGTTGCCAAGAAGCTTGAAGCTACCCAAAGGAAATTTCTGAAGGGAGGGTCCCAAAACCAATTCAAATATTCCTTTGTAAAGTGGAGCCAAGTGTGCAAATCAAAAGAGGAAGGGGGGATGAGTATCAAAAGAATCAGACAAATGAATTCTGCCTTATTAGGCAAATAGGTTTGGTAGTTTGCAGTTGAAAGAGATTCCTTGTGGAAAAATGTCATAGAAGCAAAGTATGGAAAAAATGACTGCCATTGGATGCCAAAAGAAGTTGTACATGGCGCATCACCAATATGGAAGGCCATACTAAAAGAAAAAGAAAGGCTAGAAAGGGGGCTACCTTCTGGCGAGAAACTCAGAGATGACAATAGCAGAATCGAAGGATCAGAATAATAGAGGTTGGGACCTCAACCTTAGAAGAAATCTAAGAGATGTGGAGATACATGAAGCTGCTGGCCTAATGAAATTGCTGGAAGCAAGATCCGTCCTAGCCAATGGCAAGGATGAGCTAATCGGGTCCCTAAACACTTCAGGAGTATTCACAGCGGCCTCTTTCTACAAATGCTAGCAAAATCCTGGACCTACACAAGCTGTTTTGTCCAGCCTATCTTGGCAGTTCCCGGTCCACAGAAAGATGCAACACTTCCTCTAGCTAGTGGCACATAATAGAGTATGACCTGTGACCAGCTACAAAGAAGAGGTCAGATCATAATTGATAATCTATGTAAGTTCTGTAAAGAAGCAGATGAAACCTAAAGCCATATCATACTGCAGTGCCCCTTCAGCTGGAAACTATGGGGTATGGTACTTCAAAAATTCGGCATTCACTTATGCCTTCCAAAAACCTTCGGCCAACTAAAGCATAGAGCACTGAACTGCACACTCCCGGCCTATGGAAGGACCATATGGAAGATGACAACGGCAGCCATCCCATGGCATCTCTGGATAGAACGAAATCTACAAACATTTGAACAAAAGGAGACAACAATGGGTGCCTTGGTGGAAAAGTGTATCAGAAACATACTATTAATGGGCCAGAGGTCCCAACAAATTGCCCCTTGCCCAATGCTATCATACGAAAATATTAAAGCAGGGTCCTATGGCTGGCTGACCACAAAATTCCAACAATGAAAACCTGGAAACCTCCTCCAATCAGGTGGAAATCTCTAAATTTTGATGGATTGTCTCTACGAAATCCAGGGGTAGCAGGCATAGGTGGAATAATCCAAAATGAAAAGGGAAATACTATCTTAAAGTAAGTCAATTTCCTCAAAAAAAAAAAAAAATACTATCTTAAAGTATGCAAGACCAATAGGACATGGCACATCAAATGAAGCTGAATCCAATGCCCTCATAGGAATCAAGCTATTCCAGCAGCACAGTGAGGGACCACTGGAGATTCAGGGGGACTCAAAACCAGCCATAAGTTGGGGTGCCGCAGAAGCCCACCCCCTTGGAAATTAAAGCTAGTCTACGATGAGGCCACAAGTATAAGGAAAGACTGGAGAATTGCATGGGTAAAGATCCTGAGGTCTGCCAATTCAATGGCAGGCAGCTTAGCCAAGGAAGGTGTCTCAAAAGATGATCCAGCTGTTGTATTTACCTAATTTGTAACATTGTTGTATACTGGTAGCTAGCTCTCTTATGTAACATGCTCTGATTCTGTAATATGTTTTTCAGCAATAAAATTTTGCAAGTTCAAAAAAAAATTATACAAAATAGGATAACCAAATGGTTAATTGTTCATGGGAAATTAAAAATTCAAGATGGAGAAGTTTTAAGGGTGTCATGGAGCACTTTTGTCTCTAGCCATTCAAGGCCACCCACACTCATCACCACTCCATGGCTTCCATTCTTAGTAGGGAGACCCAAACTTAACTTTGATGGCTCATCTTTGGGAAACCCGGGGCCAGCCGGATATAGGGGTGTTTTTCGGAATGCAGAGGGCCAGATTGTGTTAACATATACAGGTCCACTAGGCACAAATGATTCTACATCAGCTTAAGTAAATGGTGTTCTGCAAGGAATGAGAATATTTCATACACATCTTGTTGGGAATTGGAAGTAGAAGGAGATTCAAATAATGTAATAGGTTGATGTAGGCAAACCTTGGCCCCACTGTGGCAATTCATGTCTCTTTAGAGAGATATTTTCATTATCCACCTCATTTGTGCATGAGTTAAGTTGTATTCCTAGAGTTCCTAATTTCATAGCAGACTCTATAGCTAAAGAAGGGGTTCATCTCACTAATCTCTCGGTGAGATTGACCCCTCCATTTGTAACTTGATTTTACCTATCAATAAAACAGCACTTTGCTAAAAAAAAAAAAGATATCAAGCATACCTAGTAAAAAACTGAAATCCAGGAAGAAGTGCTCTTGTTGTTTTTCTAGATGATTTATATGCTCCAATCAGTCTGTCTATTACTCCTTGTGGTGTCAGCCTTTTTTCCCCCATCTTTGCCTAGAAAGAAAACATGGCATAAATTAGCTGAAGTGATAGACAGACAAAGCCAAAAAAAGAATTAAAAGTGTAGTACATGCTACCTGACATATATGAAAATGACCAACCCATGGACTGAATTCCATATCACAAAATTCATGCTCTGAGAAACTAGCATTCAAACAGACAAGAACCATCAGTAATAACATTTTAGATGTCAACCAGCCAAAGATTTAGTATAGTTCAAACATAATTTTAATTTGGAACTTATTCTCACATAGTCTAATAATGATTCAAGTATTACACTAATTGAATCAAGAGTACGCAAATATTTGACGTTGTTCTACATTGCATCAACTAGAATGTTACAAGCTAAAGTGGAAGAAAAAGTAGGACGAGCCATCGAGGAATTAGTACTAGGGGTAATTAGTAATTTCTCACAGCAGAGCATTTGTTTAGCAGTAGGATTAGATTGTAATGACAGTTTTGAGTGAAAAGAAAGTCTCACACACAAAAGTTTCAAGTAATAATATTGGGTTAGATAAGGTGGAATGATAGGCTTCCTGAAATAGTAGGCAAGCCATTTGGGATTGAATCAGGCACATACTTTAACAACAAGAGGATTATACTAAAATTCAAGTCATCATGAAGTGTGGAGTGTGTTATTAATCATTTTGTAAAGAGGTATCCACACCATTAATGGTGACATCCATACCAATTGAATGCACCCTCTACCCTCCTTGGAGGATCTTGGGTAAAATTCTGGCTTGATCTGCACTAATTTTTAGCAACAAGAAAAGATGACGCACTTGAACAAGGGTTTTTTTTTTTTAAATGATGATGATTTATTGATAATGAATGAAATAATACAATGCGTAGCCTAAGCTTTTGTAGTTCTGTTTTCTAGGCTGTTACATTTCAATTACACTTTAAGGTAGTGGCAGTAATGGTCCATGTGCTATAGTTGGTCTCTTGACTCCTTCCCGAGCTAAAGTATCAGCTATTGTGTTTGTTGATCTAGGTATATGTTTCCAATCCACTTGTTGTCCATTTGTGAGGTCTGTGATGTCATCATAAATATGCTTAAGTTTCTAAGGTTGAGCATAGCCATGTCCCCAAGATATGGCCAGTATGGAGTTGCCTTGTATTTGCAGAGGTCCATCAAAGATTTCCTTGAATAGCTTCATTCCAGCAAGCAGGGCTCCGGATTCAGCTTTGCTTGACGTGCATAAGCCAGCAGGTCCAGATTAGTAGAGGATGGCTTGACCCTCAAGATCTCTTAGTACACCTCCCACGCCTGCAGGCCCTGGATTGCCTTGAGATGCTTCATCGAAGTTCAGTGCATACCACCCCGGCGGAGGTGGTTTCCAGTTGATGATGACCGGTTGCTTTGGAAGTGTGAGTTGGATGACCTTATTCCAGTGCTTCTTTAGTACCGTGGTTGGCAATTGAGGTAGCTTTCCTGTACACGTAGCCCATGCGAAAATAGAATGAGTACATTTCTCAGTTAGACATGCCAGAGTACTTACCTTGCTTTCAAATATCCTCGAGTTCCTCTCGAGCCATATGTGCCATGGAATGGCAGCAATAGACGCTTTCCATAGGAGTTTCCCGAAAGCAGGTAGTGAGCATGAAAACCACTGTTGAAGAAGTAGCCCAAAACTCTTAGGCATGCAGAGAGATATGCCAAAATTTGGTAGGATGGCATTCCACAGACCTCTTGAGAGGTTACAATGTAGCAACAAATGGTTGGCAGATTCCTCATGATCCCCACAGAATTTGCATAGATTATTTATGATCATTTGTCCCCTTCTCACCAAAGCATCACAAGTGAGTATCTTGGATTGCGCTGCAGTCCATAAAAATTGTTGGACTTTTTTCGGTATAGGAAGATGCCATGAGTAGCTCTCTGAGGTTGTGGGTGTTTGCTGGTAGCTAGTTATACATAACCTGTAGAAAGATGCGACTGAATAGGTCCCTGTTGTGCAGGGACTACAAATAATTTTGTAATCTCCATTTGGGGTTAGGTAAGTAGAGTTCAGCAGCATTAGCAGCACAGCCACCTGTAGGGCTTCTTCGTCGTTAAGGTTTCTTCTCAGGTTTAGGTTCCAGGATCCTCCTTCGGGTGCTACAGAATCAAACACTGATGTCCGGTTTCGAGCTAGGGAAAAGAGCCTACGATAAGCTATGCATAGAGTCCTCTCCCCTACCCAGCAGTCATTACAAAATAGCGTCCTGGCGCCCCTCCTTACATGAACCCTTATGTAGGGATCAATGCTGCTCTTTTTTGCCATAATAGCTTTCCAAATTACCGAAGTATTGTTGTGGCCGTTGTTTGGTAACCCACTATTATGGTTGAAGCCATACTTGGTTGTGATGACTGATTTCTATAGACTACCTTCTTCTATTGCATATCTCCATAGCCATTTGGCTAAAAGGGCATTGTCTTAATTCGCTTAATTCCAAGTCCTCCCTCTATTTTATCCTTACATACTTTCTCCCACTTGACCAAAGGGTATTTGAACTGACTTTGGCTACTGCACCATAAGAAGGCTTCCAATTTTTTGGATATACTTGCTGGACATGGTATAACAGATAGGTAGTAGTTTGGTATCCCAGCAAGAGTTGCCTTTATTAAGTTGACTCTTCCGGCTTCTTATAGTAGGCAACCTTTCCATGAGTCCAACCTCTTTTGAAATTTATCTAAGATTGGCTGCCAGAGGGTTTTCCTCATCCTCCCTGTGAAGAAAGGAAGTCCGAGATAGGCTGAGGGTAGCGATATGGCTTTACATCCTAGCATCCTAGCAATCTCATCGTCACAAGTGCGGCTGTAATTCACACCTACCACTCCTGATTTTTCCCAATTTACTTTCTGACCAGAGACAACTTCGAACAAGGCTAATATAGCTTTTATGTCAAGCATCTTATCCCCTATTCCATCACATAATATAAGTGTGTCATCTGCAAATTGTAGTACAGGAATTTTCAGTTGCCTTCTGATGTTGAACCCATCAATTAGACCTTCCTCCTGGCTTCTATAAAGCATCGCACATAGTACCTCACTCACCATATTAAATAATAAAGGTGAGATTGGGTTCCCTTGGCGCAGTCCTCAAGAACTGGTGAAAATCCAAAGGGGGTGCTGTTGATGAGCACTGAGAACTTTGAGGAAGAGATGCAGCTGCTGATCCATTCTCTCCATCCGTGTATAGCTTGTTATAGAAGTTGATGAATGCATCACTTATGGCTTCCTTTCTTGTTATGGTGGATCCATCAATTATAAGTGAGGAAATTCTGTTGTCTTCTATGAGCTGATACAATGGCATGAAAGAATTTGGTGTTTCCATCACCCTCTTTTAGCTATCTATATCTTGCACGTTGTTTCCAATATGCTTGCTCTCGGGCTACAGTTTTACGGTACTTGTTCTTTAATACATCCCTTTCTATTCCCTTTGTTAAGGTGAGCTGACCCTACTGTTCCTCTCTGATATCAAACATCTGTATGACCTCCAATAGTTTGGATCTTTCTGCTTCAAAATGCATTTGATTTTCAGCAGCCCATTCCTTTATTTTGCCTTTCAGGAGTTTAAGTTTTTGGCTAAGTCGAAAGCATGTTGAGCCTTGAACTAGGAACAATTGCCCCCAGTTATTCAGTCTATCTTTGAACCCCTTTTCCTTTAACCATCCCTCCTCAAAACGAAATGGGGGAGGGCCCATATGTAATGGGATGTCTCAAGGAGAATGGGAGCATGATCCGAGGTAGGCCTTGGCAGTACCTTGCCAAAACTATTGTTTTGCCAGTTTAGGCATTCCTGGTTCAATAGAAAGCAATCCAGTTTTGCAAAGATAGGAGTTTCTCTGCCATTAGTCCAAGTATAGGAGACCCCTGAAAGTTGTGGATCGACTAGGCAATGCTCTTGTATGAATTCATTGAAACTTCTCATTGCTGGGGTTGTCAATTGTCTTCCTCCACTTTTCTCATGACTGAACCTAAGTACGTTGAAATCCCCCCCAATCAGCCATGGGAGGGACCACAAGTTTATCACTGCAGATAGTTCTTCCCACATCTCTTCTCGCTCTGCTTGATTATTTGGGCCATATACACATAGGACAGCCCAGTGTTTGTCCTCAGGAATGGATTTGAAATGTAGAGCTAGAGAATAGAGTCCTTCCTCTTTTTCGACGAGCTCTAATGTCTCTGAATTCCAAAAGATAAGCATTCCACATGATGAACCGTCTGCATTTATCTCTGCCCAACTGGGCTGTCTTTTGTACCACACTTCCCAAGCTATTGATTGAGATATAGTTCGTAGTTTGGTTTCTTGGAGCAATGCAACTTGGACTCTGTTTCTTTTTAGAACTTCTCTTACTATAGCCCGCTTGGCAGGGGCACCAAGGCCTCTTATATTCCAAGACAAGACATTCATAAATCAGCATCGCTATCGGTGAGCAGGTCATCCCATTGCTGTAACCCCTCTTTGTATTGTTCAAATTCGTTTCTACTCATTCCAATGACCAGCCCATGTCATACCATTGCATCCTCCACATAGGCATCACATAATTGTCTACGTGGGCTCTTGTTGGTTTCTCCCAATACATGTTCATTATCCTCATCTTGCGGCATTAACAGAGATTTCATGTATTCATTGTAGGTTTCCTTGCTGTCTCTGTACTAGCTCATTGGTTGAAGGAGGGTTCTAGTAGGGGTGAGATAGGGTATTTGCGTAGGAAAGGGCTCGTGCGCTTCATGTGCTCGAGCACTGTTTTCTTTCTAATGGATCCTCGCAACAGCGGGATCAGGGAAGGTGACAAGCCAGCATAACTCACAACTCGAGTCATTGTGGCTTTATGAGTTGAAGTAACTAGCGACTCGGCAGCACGTGACTCGCCTTGGTACTGAAGCGGCTCAATCACATTAATACATACGGGTTTGCTAATCAGAGTCAAGGGATCCGTGACGCAGTTCTGATTAGAGACGTTGATGTTAAATAAAGGCTCATCATCTTCCCGTTGGTTTGTAGGTGACTTTTCAGTTTCCTGTAGAGGAGAGGCTTGTCGTAAGATAGGACTTTTCAAGTTTGGAAGTCTTTTGGGGATGGGGTTCGGGGTTTGCTGTATTTGGGTGTCGATTACTGGCAGCCGGTCTTTCGTACTCGTGTAGCCGTTGGTTTCTCGATTTTGGTGAATGTCACCTGAGGTCCGGCAAGCTACATCTTCCCTGGATTCAGTGAATCGTATAACTCTAGCGAGTGATGTTCCTGCCAAGGCCTCCTTCTCCGGCTCAGCTCCAGCTCAGACAATCTTTCCGACTGCTGGATTCTCTAGATCTTTCGGATTTTTCTTTGTTTTCCTATTTTTCTGCCTGATTTCTTGCTGTTGCGACCATTTTTTTTGCTCTTTTTTTCCGCAATGATGAGGACTTGAAAGGTTTTTTATTTTTTACACAGATTGGGATGATTTTTGACACAGATTGGAACATCTTCTTCTCTAGGTATAATGGTCTTCGACCATAGACTAGAGCTTCTTTGTAAGAAATTTCGTCTCTAGGCGTTGGAGGACAATCTAGATTTTGCTTTTGCGCCCGTGCTTGGTACGTGGCATCCTTATGTAGTTCTTTGCTCCATTATTGGAGTGCATTGTGCATGGCTTCTAGCTTTCTAGTCAGCCATTTGCATCCGTCACCTAAGCTCATTTTTCTTTGTATTTCCATCTCGCCAATCACGGTAAGTCCTCGCATTTCTGAGATTTTGAAGTATAGTTCTTCCCCCTGCTAATATAAGCCGCATCTGAATGTTCCTCTGCTTGTCGGCATAAATTTTCCGATCATTTCGCCTGGCAAAAGTTGCTTGAGGGCAGCTACAATGTCATGAACGTCTTCCAGGAGGAGCCTTATGAAAGATTTTCTGATCAGATTCTTCATTGCAATCTTGATGACAAGGAATTTCCGATATAGAACGACATCGAGATAGATTTGTTTTTGGTTTTCAATAGAAGAGAGGGATATGCGAGTGTGTTTTGGGACACCGTTGCTGGCACCATCCCACGGTCGCTTCCTCTCTCGAGTCTCTCTGTGTTCTCCCGCTCGTATCCCTCCTAGCTCCTCCATGTTCAACCCCTTTAGAAAACTTGGAATAGATGATTGTTTGAACAAAGGTTTAACCAAGCTCATAGTATTGAATCTGCAATTCTACAACCAAAGACACCATACTCTACTCCTTTTTTTAGCTACTCTTGCTCTATTGGGCATTGTACATCCAATGAGGTAGAGACAAAGGACCTCCTTGTAATTTGAAGGGAGAGGATGTGGACAGCCAAGAGAGGGGAGGGGAGTGCAACCTATTGGAAGTCCAATGCCAAAAACCTCCTCTCGGTGCCAGAGACTTAAAGTTCTCCTCAGCTGCATCTGACAGAACGGCCAAATTCTATCTTGACATGGTAGACCAGAGAGTTTGGTGTCGCCATTAAACTATCGGAGAAAAGCCTGGGTAAAAAATTTTATATACAAATATTGCTGAAGGAGTTGGAGGAAGTAGCCAAGGCAGTACGCGAGCCAGTTCAGGATTCAACAATAGGGAAACTTTTTCCTCTATTGAATGAAACGTCGGTGTATAAGAAGAAGCGGGCATATGTACATGTAAAAGCAAGTAGTTTGAAGGTTCTACAAAAGGAGAGGTTAACATTCCTAGGAAAATGGGAGAGTCCAATGGCTGGGCATGGTTTGAAGATAAGATGAAGAAATTGTTGCAAATGTCACATAATGGTCCCCAGTCAGAGAGCCGAGATCCCTAACCCATTTATCTCCACGCTAAAAAAAAATCATGTATAAAGAACGAAGAACTGAGCAGTAGAAAAACATCGAAGTCACGACTCACCTTGGTCAAGTTGCTTTGGCAGTTCGCCCAGAGTTTACATTGCCAAGGAAGAGACAACTTGAGAAATGCATTGTAGGGCAGACCAAGCTGAAGTCATGCAATATTGTATCATTGCAGCGGTGGAAAGAAAATATGCGGAAGTTTGCGAAGCTACCTTGCATAAGACCTGTCGGTGCTATACCTTGGCTTATACAACTTGAAAGCTTTGAAGAAAAAAAAAATACTGGCCATGGAGGAAGAATTATTGGGTGACACCTATTTAAGTTTGGAGGAATGGTCGACTGAATTAAAAACAAAAGACAACATCATATTGGTGTAAATTTCTAGTATCCCTTCGCACCTATGGTGCGAGCAAGCCTTTGACGCCCTGGCTGGAATAGGTGGGATTCCCCAAGAATACAATTGTGAAGCCACTTCCAGGGAGCGAATCAATGTACTGAAGACGCATATTGCAGTCCAAGGAGTTCTACAATCTTCCATTGAAAGCATGATAGTAGTGGGGGAATACACATACTTGGCCTCAGTGCAAATAGAAGATGAAAACGAAGTCGCAGAGCAGGGCAAAAAAGAAATTACTTAAGGCAAACCAAGTAATGTATTCAGCCAAAAGCTAAAATTACTTGAGGCCAAAATTAAAAAGTAGACTGCTGAAAGGAAAGCAAATTACGGGAAAGAAAAGACTCTTTTGTTGGAGAAAATGCAGAACTATGAAAAACGAGAAGAGGCTGCAGGTAGTCTCTCGATCTTAGAGCAAATTGAGAGGGATGCACTCAGAAAAAAATATGAAACAAAGGTCTCTCAAGAAAGAGTCCAGTGGAAGCAAAATCTCGTTACAAGTGGCTCAAGGGAACGAAAGCACTAAATTCTTTCTCCATAGCCTCTGTACATAGGTGAAGAAACGGAATAACCACCTTGGAGGTAGGAGGGCCTTATCTGAAGTTGTACGTGCAAATCAATCAGCCTTCTTGAGAGGAAGCCAAATAAAACTTTCTGCCTTATTAGCTCATGAGTTAATACACTTCTACAAGAAAAAATGGAAGAAGGGAGCAGTAATCAAGTTGGACTTTGAAAAGGCATTTGATAAGGTAAGCTGGAGTTTTTTAGCCAAGACCATGAAAAATATGAACTTTCCAATGAAATGGAGACATTGGGTAAATAGCTGTATCTCCTGTCCAAAATTTTTGGTAGTCACTAATGACTCAGCACATGGATACTTTAAGAGTAGATGTGGCCTTAGGCTAGGGGACCCTCTATCTGCCCTGCTCTACAACGTAATTGGAGAGACCCTTAGCTGTCAGTTTTACAAAGGACAGGAGGGGGAATAGATTTCTGGTTTCAACGTAAGAAACTATATAAGTCCCTATATTTTTTTTTTTTGAGGAAATATATGTCCCTTTATTGCAGTATGCAGATGATGCCATTCTTTTCAGCAAAGGCATTGATGAGCAAAAGATGAATATAAAGGCTCTGCCGCACCTCTTCGAGATCATGTCAGAGCAGATCATAAACTGGGCAAAATCAGGTTTCCTTGGCATTTAATTGTCGCACAGGTTCACAAGACCTTATTACTAAACATCTAGGTTGCAGGAAAATACTTCTGCCTTTTGTATACCTAGGCTTGCCACTGTCAGCTAGCAGGTTTAATAAGACTCTGTGGCAGCCGGTCATAGAGCTCTGTCAAAGAAGGTTGGATAATTGGAAGGGTTGAAGACTCACTGCCCTCAGTAGTCCTCTCAAGGAAGGAGGGCTGAAGACTTACTGCCCTCAGAAGTCCTCTCAAGGAAAGAAGCTGAAGACTAACACACGTGAGCATAGTAGAGGTTCCAGCAAATGCCTCACCCCTCCCACCTGTCCTTCTTCGCCTCTCCTAAACCCTAAACGTGTCACTTGCTCCAATTATTTTTAAAAAAAAATAGATTTCTCCAATCATATTAAGCAATTCTTTTGGGCCTTAGGTAGTTGGAATCAATTATTTCATAGTTACCAGCAAGTGAAAGTCTAAAGCTCAGTTGCCATGGAGATCATAATTTTCTAGATGAAAATCAAAACAAGACCAAGGATTGGCTAAAGGATGATCATCCATTCCTTGATCTGCAAATAGGGTAGACTACAAAGGAGTTGGTCAACAATATGTCTCTCCGTGGTTCTCTGCTTTCTTTTTCTATTAATGCTTACATAAATGAGCTTATGGTATTAGTGTCTCTGTCCCTTTTTTGGGATGCTCTCCTATTTGACTTTTGTTCTTTGGCATTTATTTTGATAAAATTATCTCTATCTCTTAAACTATAATAGAACTTAACCAATCAGGTTATAGCATTGGTGTTTCTGTCCCTCTTTGGGGCTGTTCTCCTATTTTGTTCTTTAGCTTTTATTTCAAAAAAATCCCTATCTCTTATAAAAAAAATAGAACTTACACAATCATGACAGTTGCCACAATATCAGAAAGTAAAACTCTTTCAAGGTGGCTCTGTATTACCAAAGCTCCATGCTCCTGACCATAATTCAATTTCCATAATTTGTTAGAGAGGTAAAGTGATATTGTCTGAGGTGCAGCTGATCCTTTCCTACTACAATCCATCAGCCTCTGCATAGACCACAAAAGTTATAATAGTTGACATAAGCCTTTTCCTTCTTTCTATATTTTTGAAATAGTGATATTTCATTTGTATATATAAAGTTAGCATACACTTTAATTAATTTTATAAATGGAATTCATGAAAATATTCGAATGGATAAGTATAAACAAATTTACCTTCAAGTTAATAAGGGGAGACGTTTCTTTGGTTATAGGTTGATCTAAAGCACTATAAGCAGCTTCAGAAATTAAACAAGCAGCAAGTGCACCAACAGGTTGCCCCCCTGCCCCACCATACTCCACTGGACAGTCACTACCATGGTTATCCCTAGAAGTACCATAAGAGAACTGAATGATCTTATTTCCATAAGCACTTCTTACAGTTCCATCATACGCAATAGATATGTCCCGCATGTAAAACATTAGTTTCCGTGTCAGAGTACCAGGAAGATCTGCATTATCACTAAACAGTGTACCTCGACTTGATAGGATATGGACAAAACACTCTAATGGATTCAATCCACTAAGAAATGAACTCCTCACATATCCATAATAAGCAGTCTTCTCATGCAACCCCTCAAACACTTGTTGATCCAGGATTGCTGAGTCAAGCTTGGACGGGATCCTAAAAGATAATGGAGTTCCTGGCTGTTGCAAGCCAAGACACATGGATTGCTGAACAAGTTTTTCCAAATTACCATTGCTACCAGCACTTACCATCACCAGTATAGAGTTGTCCTTGCATGCATAATCACATATCATACTTTGGATATCTTTATTCAAAACTTTATAGGCAAAAAGAGCATACTTCAAACACATCTTATGTTCATTTAAACAAGATTTGGACTCAGAATATAGATCTTGACTACTGTTAGGAGGCATGAGAACGTGTTCCTCTGTGCTAGCCTCAATGCACTCTCGTGTATGACACATGCTTTCTACTTCTCCAAATCTTAATCCAACTTCTTCCACCATGTTCCTTCTTGCACTTGAATCAGGAATAAGGTACAAATCTAACAAAGACACACTCAATCCTCTTGATGAAATCCACTCACAAAGAACATCCTGTGCAGTAAACAGGAATTCAAGAGCTTGAAAAGGATGGCTCTTGAGCAGACTGGAGAAAAGACTTCCTTGGGTATTTCTCAACCAAGCAGATCCATTAGATGAGGTAAGCAAGTGGCCTTCCTTGATATGGACTCCATTAGATGAAAAAACAAAATTAAAACTCTGGGGAAGAACCAAGCTTAGTAACTGTTTCCCAGTCCAAAGAAATTTGCGAGTCACTGGCGTTTTGCATATGGCAGGGTCCAGGGAGTTTCGATAAGTGAACATTTCCATCTGCTGAATTTGGAACTTGTTTAAGAAAATATTGTCACTTGTCAGCAAATAAGCTGCAGTCAAACTATCATGAGTCAAAGATAGTAGATCACGACCATTTTTTGTATTTGCCAATTGATGATTCAATGATAGCAACTCTGAGAGTTCTACTCTGCACACAATAGATTGAGGAACAAATCCATGCAGGCAATCTCCATCAAAGTCTCCTTTCAGTGGAGCACAAGAAAGAGGATTAATAGAAACTACGGAATCATTAGGAAGGATTTTTACAGAAAATGCAAGTAGGGAATGGTGATGAACAGACGGCGGACGGTTTATCAATAAAATATCACCATCTTCCAGAGGTCTATCGATTCTATCACCCAACTGAAGGTTTTTGAAACCTTTCACAGAGAAAGTGCCACCTTTTTGGAGCACATATGCATTTTGGCAGAATTGTAATTTTTCTTTGTTTCGCGAGTTGACATATTCAGTAATTAGCAATTCTCCAGCAACATTATTGGGTAATCCAATTTCTCCCAATCTAATCTTGGGATCACCAACAACCACCATACGAAACGTATTGTCAGACCTCTTACCAAGAACAGTGTCCTTAATCCAACTCAATCCAGACCCAGTGGAATCATTTTTTGTACCAGAGGACCTATTAAACAACTGAAACAAGAAAATCAGAAACATTAACAATTTGCAATGGCAAAGAAATAAATTGCAATTACAGTCTCACAGTTTCCAGTACTAGAAATATGCTTGCCTTGGACACTTTTATGCAGTCCCAAAGCCGACTTCCTACTTCAGTTGAGATAGAAGAACCTTCTCCAACAAAGTGAGATTGAAGACTCCTGGGTCCAAAAGTGTCAAGACGCCATTTCACATCTACCAAACGGTTGTATGCCTTTGTCAAATCATCCTGCATCCATTACGAGAAACTAAGGAGACAGTAACAGATGTCAATGAAGAGAGAGTGAGAGAGAGAGAGAGTGAGAAGATAAGCCAGAAGACTTGTAGAAAATGCAGAACTCTTTGTGGTTGAATTTGATCCCTAACCCTTTTTATCAACTATAGTAAAATGTACAAAAATAACATACTGAAAATCAGGTGCACTTCAAACTCTGCCTTCCATTCCATCTTCTACTATTATACTACTACATTAAAAAATATATATATAAATAAATAAATAAATAAGTGAGCTTTTATTGATTTTTGTAGAGGCTAAAATCATCTTCTACCATTGATTTTATTAGAGGCTACATTCTGTTTTGGATCACCCTCTCAATGACAACTCCTACAGTACCATAGGCGTTGGTAAATATTGCCCCACTCAGCTAGAGTATCATCTTCTACCATTGAACTGGCTGCCTAAATATTGCCCCACTCAGGATTCCTCTATTTGGAAGCACATACTTGATCAAATTGACACTATAAAGTAGCACGTTAGATATCATGCTCGATCAGGAGCCAAAGTCAAGTTTTGGGAGGATCTATCGATAGGAAATATGACATTGAAGGACTCATTCCCTAACATATATTCTCTGGCCAGAGATGCAAATATCACAGTACAATGCTCTAGAAGTGGGGATAATGGCTAAGGGTGGAATCGAGCCGAGTCGATCCCAAATATCCCGATGCTTGAGCTCGGCCCGAACAGGAAAATGAGAGCTCGAACAGGAAAATGAGGGCTCGAACAGGAAAATGAAGGCGGGAACAGGAAAATGAGGGCTCGAGCACGGGCTCAAAAATATGTTCGAGCTCGAGCCGGCTGGGAAGACCTAGAGGATGGAGAAGCACAAACAGGGACCAGAAACCACCAAAGTCGAACAAATCAAACAACCTAGCAAAAAAAATGATAAAAGAGACATTCGAGAAAGGAAGAAAATAGGAGAAAAAATAAAAAATAAAAAAGTAGAATAAAAAAAAGAAAAATAGAAATACTAACCCGGAATGAAGAAAAAAAAAAGAAGGGGAGGAGGAAGGGGGGGAGGGGGAGGGGGGGAGGGGGAGGGGAAAAAGGGGAGGGAGGGGGGGGGAGGGGGGAGACGAAATTTTATAGGCCCCATGCTCTTCGGGGCAATTCTCAGTGGCATCAATGTATTCAATCTTTGTTGGGTCTCATCTACAACAAGATAATCCAATAAAGGTGATTTGGAAGATACCATGTCCAAGGAAAGTACATCACTTCCTATGGAATGCATTCTATGGTAAGGTATTGACATGTGACCAGCTTATAAAAAGAGGCCAGGTTATAATCAACTCCCTATGCAAGTTCAGTGGGAATGAGGAAACAGCCAATCACTTTTTTTGTTTTTTTTTTTTTTTGAGGAAAATGCTGTCTTTTTATTGATTAATGAGAGTCAAGTTACATAAGATGAGGACACACTCACATCGAGTGTTGAGAGTTGAACTCCTCTAGCTAAGAGTATCCGTCAAGGATTTGGCAAATCTAGGAATACAATGCCATTCATGAACATATGTTCAATGGAAAAGTCAAAAGTATCTCCTTCTGAATTCCTAAAAGCCCCTTCACATCCAGCCAGGCCTGGAAACAGCCGATCATATTTTCCTCCACTGCTCTTTTTTAAATTCAGTTTGGTCTGCCATTTGGAAGAAGTTCAACCTACGCAGCTGTATGCCAAGATCCTTCAACCAATTCATCATCCAGTGGTTCACTTGCCCTCTGCCATCTTGTGGAAAGTCCCTGTGGCAGGCCTCCATTGCTGCCACAGTCTGGCACCTCTAGAAGGAAAGGAATTCCAGGATCTTCAAGGGTATAAACTCGACTATTGCTGCTTTAATCAATTCTATCACTAGAGAAGCAATGACATGGACATGCTCACTAAGAAGCATGCCCCTTTCCCCATGGTTGTTCTTCAAAAACACTAGCAGAAAGTTATTCACTTCTCTTCACATAAACCACCAGTTATAAAGATCTGGATTCCTGATGATGAAAGGCAATTGAAACTCAACTTTGACGGCTCCTCGCTGGAACCCAGGCTAAGATGGAATAGGAGGGATAATTAGAGACAAAGATGGGGAGATTAGGTGTAACGGGCCACGTTGCTTGCTTGGACAAAGCACATAGTGGACCAAGTACTTACACAACTGCAGGCCAAGTGGGCAAGTGCACATTCAATCCACTGGCATTCGCACATGGACATGGCAGCACGGGCTGAGCGCAAGGCATGAGCCGCTCGCACAATCGAACGGGCAGCGCACATAGAAAGGGCCGCACACAAGGCATGGGCCTTGCACGCAGCCATGACTTAGACAATGCGCGCAAGCGTATGCTTGGCGAAGGGGCCTCACACACACGCATGACAAGTCCCAGACGGTCACCGCGCACAACTCATCCAAATCCACGCGTGCATAGACCAAACGGGTCAGCCCACATGCAGCTGGGCCATGCACATGCATTCACAAGGGTGGAGCACTTTCCTTGGGGTTCCTTGGGGTTCCTTGGGGTTCCTTGGGGTTCCTTGGGGTTCCTTGGGGTTCCTTGCTGGGCCATGCACATGCATTCACAACTGAATTTAACCCAAATTTACATACAACCCCTTCACTACTCCCTGACACAACCACACTCCTGACTACTGTAGATCGTATCTGAAAGTGATCAAAATACACCTAGTTCTTATTTTCAACAGTGTCGACCAGGATTCGACTACATACAATCACCTTTCTAGATTGAGCTTTAAAACATTGACAGGAAGTTAAATTCCAGAAAATCTTGAGCATAAAACAGAAAGAATACAGCAAAAGAAGAGGACAAGAAATACTGACAAAATGCCATGTCTGAGACCCTTCTTCTATCTTTGCCATCACACGACAGCAATTAGCAGTCACAGGAAAACGTCGAATAAACATCAACTCCTTTCTCAAAGAAAATTCTGAAAGCAGATCTGGATGAAGATCTTTTATCAAGCAGTACACCTAGTGAACATATAAAGAAACATTAATGATGAATTGGCAAAAGTCATGCCAGTAAAAAGATATTTCAGGAACTATCGTAACTCCCTTACCTGGTAAGGAGAGAAAGTCATTTCAAAGGATGAAGCACTTTGTGGTTGTTGGACTTTCGGGACAAATTTCCAATAATCATCAGGTAATTCTTCACACAGATATTTTTTCCGAAATTTCTCTTCATTGACTATAGCATATATTTCGAGTGTTCTCTTTTTGTATTTAACTTTCAGTTGGGGATACCTTTTGATGGATTTTCCCTGATTTTTTATAAAGGCGTAGCAGTAAGTTTAATATAAACCCGTTCAAAATAAAAGAAATACAATAAGGAGACAAAAGTAGGAATAGATCAGGACTTACAGAGCAGTATTTACAACCCACATTATTATACTTCTTATGCTTTAACAATGGACTCGAGCCCTGGTCCTACCACAGGCACAAGAAGATTGAAAGAACCATCACTGATATGCCATACATTTAAGACCATCCCTGGCATGCCATACATTTAAGACCATCACTGACATGCCATATATTTAAGACCATCACTGATATGCCATACATTTAAGACCACCGCTGACATGTCATAGTGGTAGCACATCATTCCCATGACATATAGGTAATTACAGGAAAATAAAAAAGATATTCTGAAGAAAAAAAGATATATTGCAATAAAGTAAGAGAATAGTAAATGATGAAGATTCTAATGCAATAAAGTGAGAAAAGAAGAGAGGACGGATTTTTTTTTTTTTGAGGAAATTGTGAGTATATTGCTTCAAAATGGTGATTACATTGGTAGTTACTTCATAGTGTTTACATGTTCAATTCCTCATTATTAAACTTGGTTGCGACACTCCTTCTATGGCTAATGCATTGGCGCTTGAGTTTGCTGATCTCGGGATCCTATTCCAGCTGATTACCATCGTGCTGAGCTCCCAAATTTCCCTGAATTGTGGGATTAGTCTCCAAGGGGGGTTCTTATGCCTTTTACACCAGTGGATGATGTTTTGAGAATCGCCTTCGACCTCCAGCTCTCCAAATAGATAATTGCGGAATATCCTAACTCCCTCTAGGATGGCTCTGGCTTCGGCTTCTGTATAGTTGACAACTCCAATCGGGCCGCAGTATGTCAACAAGGTGTTTCCAGTGTGGTCCCGAAAGAGTCCTCCGATCCCTGCTGGTCCTGGATTTCCCATCGATGATCCATCTGTGTTTAATTTGATTATTCCCAGTGTTGGGGCCCTCCACTCTTGGTTTTGCTTGGGTTTCTGTGGTGTGGACAGTTCTGCTGTTAGCCTCCAGTTTGCCTTTAGTTGGCTCCCACAAATTTCAGAGGACTCCTTTTTGGTGCGCAGCCATTTTATCGTCTTTGTGGTGATGCATGTAGTAATTGCTTCCTTCCGTCCTTCTGTTTAAGAAGATCCTCTTATTGGCTCTTCCCAAATACACCACGTTGCAGTTTATTGCATTAGCATCTTGATTCTGGAATACAGAAGCCACTGTGATCTCGCGTTCCCTTACTAGAGCACATAGATGGGGGAATTGCTCCTTCAGTGTGGTCTCACCAATCCATAGGTCATCCCAGAATAGGATGTGGTCTCCTTTGCTAGGTAAGAGTCTGATGTTTTGCTCAAATGTGCAGAACATTTTGTATAAGTTCCTCCATATCGGCGAGAAAACGTTGGACTTCTAACACAGATATGACCTATTGATTTCTTTTCATTTTTGGCTTGCCTATCAACTATTAATTATAACAAAATTTGCACCATATTCTACAACAACTCTGCACCAAAATATGATCCATATACTTTGGAAGTACATTTTTTCGAGAATGATGAGAACAATACAAACTACTCTAAGTTTTCATTTCAAAAATAAAAAATATGAGCATGGCATCAAAATAAACAATAGCTGCAAAGTCATTTTCTGTTGCTTTTTTCCTTTGCCAAGCAATTTTGGCCACCAATACTTAAATGGGTTTGTCACTCCGGGTGTTTCCAAATTCAGTTCTAGATTCACTTCTTCAGCTTCTTCCGTTCATTTATCCATAGCTATGGGCCATTTCTATTGCTGCTGCTTTCAGGCACTTGATGAAGGAAAGGAACTCCCTGCCCTTTTGTGGAATTTAGTTTTACCCAGCTAAAGACAAGCCCTGCTTTAAAAGCAAAAATGATAAAGAAATATTTGGAGTGAAGTGTCAGTTCTGCCATTCACCTATAATTTTCTTGAGGTTAAGATGCAGGGACATTGTTGTACTCTTATTTTATTATCTGTAAAGTTTTTTAGAGTATTATTTCAGAAAAAGTAAGATAAAGGAAGAAACTCAAAAGACGCAATCAACTTTCTTCTCTCCCAGCTCTTCTTCATGTTTCAATCTTTTCTGCAGTAAAACATCTAATAACTTACATGTTTCATCATTAGACCGAAATCAATGCATTAAAAACAGCATGAATGATACTTACCTTGGTTTTCTTGCTCAACTTCAGAGACCCACATCCAGGACACAACTTGTTCAAAAGGCGTACAATATTGGGAATATTGTAAGGATGGCATACTTTAGCTGGCAATTCAATGTATCCATAATGACCTGCAAGAATTCAATTGAAGTTTAAGTCCGATTATCTAACTTTAAAGCCCAACCTCTCAATTCTTTTTTCCTCCCATAGCAATACTTAGAGAAAAATAAATGTAATTACATTAACAAGCTGTATCCCCAGAAATCAAAAAATGACATGATGCATGATTTAGATGTAGTCTCATAAGTTTATAAGAATACCAACACAATGTGATTCAGAAGTGTGGGTGTGAACGGCAACCAGACCATGGCCACAAATAAGAAAAAAAATTTTAAGAAAGTATGCTTTTACTAAGCAGAGCAAAAAGCAATACAAACTAAGAGGGTTTCCTTACAACAAGGGGTTGGTATGAAATTCTTCTTAGCCAAGTGATGCACTTGGGGGTTAGCGGATCTCGAAATACAAGATGAAGAACATGCAACATCGTCTATCAAATCAAAGATCTCCCTAAAGCCACAGGTAAGGGTAATCCAAAAAACAATCTTCAAAGATCCATGTTAATCATTATTAAACATTGAGAGCATGAAAGCCTACTGCATTTACCATCACAATGTTTTGTATCAGAAACACCACATGTATAACAATGAGATGAGAGCTCATTTGGCACTCCCAATTCCGGGCCATATACATCACTGTTCTCATTAATGACTATGTTAGAAAATAAGTCCTGAAAAGAATTACGAAAAAAAGGCACCATTAGTAAGTGAAACATAATATATCTGAAAATGAAAGTTAATACCAATATACTCAAACAACAGAACAAAATAGTAAACTAACCTGTAGTAGTCCAATTAGTAAACTCATACCAATCACTAATATATCAACCAATAATGTTTTCAAATATGGCATATGACCTTACTAAAAGTAGCCAAATTGTTGATAATATAACTGTCGAGTCGTAAAAGAATAAACTTTCAGTGGCAACAGCAGATAAGGCAAAAGAATGTTTGTACATCAATAGACGGCAACATTAAGCAGGAAACAGAAAAATAGTAATAGTAATAATAGTAATAATAATGGAAACTGTGAACTTACTATACTGCCTGCAGTTAAAAGTTCAAATTCTAAACCAGCTATATTTCCTGACAGCACCTCTTGCTCTGTGATTGTCCCATTATCCATTTTAAACCACAAATTTAAACTAGCCTGCAAATTCAGAAGCTCCTGCATTAAAACTAAGTATAATAAACAGTAACACATAAGCGGAATTATCAGTTATGTAGCTGTTCTGGGTGAATGAAATCCCTTAACTCACAGATCAAGAATACCGACAGAAATTCATGTCTCATAATTGAGTTTTATTCAGTGTCACAACTCAAACACCGATATCCATGATAAATGGAAACCAACCTATTACGGCAAAGATCAGCCACTTCATGTTCTATAAGCTTCTAAAAGTGGCTCTTTTATCTTTTGGATTTCTAATATATTCCACAAGTGATAAAGCATTTTAAACTTATAAATTCTAAATTAATATTCAATTCAAGTTTCAAGGTTGAAGAAACAATACGTGGGAAAAGACAATTTTAAAGCAGCATATCAGATTTGAATTCTTTAAGAATGGGACCTTGGTGACTTGAGTGTTAGCTCAGTGACCACATTGGGGATTTGTGGGGGGAGGTCTTCAGTTCAAGTCTCCCTAGTGGCATAGTGCAAGGGGCCTCAATGCAAGCACCTTTTCAAAAACAACAGAAAGGAAAGGAAGAGAGAGAGAGAGAGAGAGAGAGAGAGAGGCTATAATCAGAGAGAGAGACTGACTATAATCAGAGAGAGAGAGAGAGGATATAGAGAGACTATAATCAGAGAGAGAGAGAGAGAGATATTCAGATCATTTTTTCACATGGGGAGAATATCATTGAGAACTTACAAATTAAAACAGAAAAAAACTAAGATAATGCAAAATTACAAGATATGTTATTGAATTGCCCGCCCAATGAGCATTGCCAGTATTATGCCTTGAAGAGGACTCGGAACCTCCACGCTCTTCAGAACGAGATTTTGAGTCTCGTGTGTCTACAATTTCACCATCAAGGCATCTTGGATAGTGAATGTAATACATGAAAGCCAAAGGTTTCAAGGACTCCTAGAATACAAAATGTCAAACATGTGATGCAGAACTGAATCACCCCCAACAACTTGCTGCAAAAAACCTCATATTTCCAGCTAAGAATCAGCAACGGATAAACAACCACACCCGGTACAAGCTCCAAAAGTCATAATAAACAGATAGTGCCAGGGTGACCTTGACAGGGCTGAGAAGCAACTTCTCGCGACCACTGGATCTTTTCTGCCAACAAGAAAGGACAAGAAATATTGCTGATGAAAGTGCTCCACATCTTTAGATTCACAAATACTCATTTGAAAAATTTTAATAAAGATATGGCACTCTAATTGTGCGAGTTCTTGAATTAACACTGTATTCAAGTTTCCAGCTTGAAACAGGCAGGTTTGAAACGTGGAAAACAGTATTTATTAACCAGGTCAATCAAATTTAAATACTTTATGAGCCTCAGAGTCTGACCTTCGCAAACAATTAAATGTTCACTTTCAAAACGTTCCGACTCAAAACGAGAAGCAGTGCTTTCATTGGCCAGAATAACACATCTGGACCAAATAAACCGCCTCTCACTAGTGATAACTGCCACAACCAAGACTACTAGCAATATAATCGAGTCACATTGCAATCTAATAACGCATTCGTGTCTTCCAAGACCATGATGCGAGTATCAAGTGTCAATCAACGAATCCCCATAACTAAGTAAACCTACAGGGATCATACAGGTAAAGACTGACGGATCACAAAAACATGTTGCACTCTAGT
Source organism: Aristolochia fimbriata (assembly GCA_019845555.1). Taxonomy (NCBI): domain Eukaryota; kingdom Viridiplantae; phylum Streptophyta; class Magnoliopsida; order Piperales; family Aristolochiaceae; genus Aristolochia; species Aristolochia fimbriata. The sequence goes on from CM034079.1 coordinate 9,609,842, forward strand.
TAAAAGATAAAAGGACTCGCAGAAGAAAACACCAGAAGCAGAAGTAAACACAAGACATATGCAGCTGGGACAGTCGAAGAACACGGAAAGGAAAAAGTGATTCAAGAATGTCTTCCAGTATCTAGAATTGAAACAAGAACTGCACAAAAAAATTTACTCTTTCTTTCACGTACCCCAAAGCTTCGGTAAGACTTAGGAAATGAGCCGAAGAGCAATGATGCAGGCAAGACACAATTACACGGAAACAAAGCGGGAAACTAAAGAGACAGCACGACTTGGATTTCTAATGAATCCAGCAACGGCGTTGCCGCCAAGGAGTAAGTCACTGTTTTTCCTCAAATAAATAGAAGAAAAATCGGCACTTTATAGTTTTTGAAAGGAAAATTTACCGACTTACCGCTCCCAAGACTGATATTAGCCCTTTCATTATTCCACGAAAGCTTCCTATTATATTGTCTAAAGAAAGTGCTTTTTACTGGGGTATAGTGTATAAAGAATTCAATATTTATGTAGAATTTGAAGTCTTAAATAATAATTTTCCAGAAAGTAAATTTTTCAAAACATTGAGATTTTTGGGAAGTTTTTTTAATAATAAAAAAATAAAAAATATCACTTTTGCCTTCTACCAGAACATATTTGCGTAAATACCAAATTCAAAGTTTGACTAGCTTTGACCAGTTTGATCAAACCACATGTCGGCAACCCGCTCGCGCATTGGCGCCAGCGTATCGCCAAAAAAATTTTTTTTTACTAAAGAGAGTTGGTGGCATTTCGAAGCCGCCTAACTCAAATAATTTCGCAAGCGACTTCAATGCCGCCAAAGCAGAGTTAAAAATACTAAGATTCACTACATTTTTTTAAATAATATAAAAATAATAATTATTTACACTAATGACACTATTTAAAACTTATTTATAAAAATGTTATATTCAACCTTTGACCAAGGTTATCCACCGTGGTCAAAGGCCACGTAAGCGCCAGCGTGTCGCCAAATTTTTATAAAAAAACAATACGTAGGCGGCATTTCAATGTCGCCTACGTATAAAAAATAAGTTCACGCGGCAGCATTTCGAAGCCGCCTATGTAAAAAAAATAAGTTGATGAGGCAACTTCAAAAAGATGCCTTATAAGATAGAAGCAAAGGAGCGCTTCGAAAAGCCGCCACACGCAGAAAAAATGAGGCGGCTTTTCGATGCCGCCTCACCCAACACTTAGAAAAGTTTGGGGTAAACTTAAGAACGAGAAAAAAGACGTAGATGGCATCGCGATGCCACCTACACTTAAGTTAGGCGGCATCGCGATGCCGTCACTATGGCTATTTTAACGACCCCCTCCTTTTCTCTCTTCTTCTTTCTTTCTCCCAAATCGCAGCGCGGAAAGAGATTTCCTTCCCTCCCTCTTCCTTTCTTCCCTATTTTCACCGAATCGAAGCAACAAGTCATCGATTGGAGGTTGTGCGGCTGCAAATCGTTAATTTAGGTATTTTATGTTAATTTAGGGTTTTTATGATAATTTAGGGGTTTTTATGCTAATTTAGGGTTTTTAATGTTAATTTTGATTTTATGCTAAGTTAGGGTATTTTATGCTAATTTAGAGTTTTTTATGCTAATTTAGAGTTTTTATGCTAATTTAGAGTTTTTTATGCTAATTTAGGGTATTTATGCTAATTTAGGATTTTATGCTAAATGTTGATTTTATGCTAAGTTATGGTTTTATATGCTAATTTAGGGTTTTTAATGCTAATTGTGATTTTATGTTAATTTAGGGTTTTATATGCTAATTTTAATTTTATGCTAATTTAGTATATGAGCATGCATAAAATCTGATAAGGATGATTTTGACCGAAAAATTGAAAGTCAAAACAATGTTTTTCTAGAGGCATTGTAGTTTTCTATGAATTTGTCGTCTTGCCCTTGTAGAAAATATTAGGACTTGGGTCGAAATTGGTTTTTACATGAAATCATATGAATGAGTATGGGAAAATATATAGATTGTTGTCTATTAGAGAATGTTGTAGGACATAAGGGATTTGTGAATCTTGGAATAAGTACCTTACGCGAAGAAGTGGTTTTGCATGAAGAATTTTGATTCCAAGTTGTGTGCTTTATGAGATGAGTTGTGATTACCAAGTGTTGAGATGATTGGAAATCTTAAATGTCTGTTTCTTAATTTCAGTTGAAGATGACAATCGTGCCTACATGTTGTTATTTTAGTGGTGAATTTGTTTTTGAGCACGGTAATGTGGTCAGCTATAGCGGGGGGACAACCAGACTTATACTTCTAGAGCCGACGTGTTCGTTTAACACGTTGTGCACTATGAAGTATAATGTTCTTGGATGGAACCCACGCACGGACCGCATTTCAATATAGATGAGTTTTACGTGCAATGGTCAATTAATGTACACTCCCGTACTCGATGATATGTCACTCGAGAGTGGATTAGGCATGGTGAAGCATAGTTTCCAATTAATGTTGGTTCTTTTTGTGAAGCGGGATACCTACCCATATGAGATGGATAATAGAAGGAGCTTGGAGAATGTGGGTGGAACCGGCGAGGGAGCTGTTATGGTATATGGGGGGCGAGCTCCGGCCGAAAGGGATGAGAGAGTTGAAGGACCTATTGTGGAATTCATCCCTGAAGAAAGGTGAGAATCATCACTTTAGCCTAGTTTGAAGTTTTACTTAATTTCATATATCGCAGTAGTTGTTGATGAAGTTACAATTGAATTCAGGGAATCAAGTGATGATGCAAATGATATTTCAAGTGATGAGGATGTTTGGCTGGATCCAGTTATAGAGGAAGTTGTGGAAGAAGAAGAGGTTGAATTCCCCCTTCCTACCATGGGAGTCCTACCTTTAGAGAAAAATGATGAGCCTTACCCCGATTCGTGGATCAGAGTGATGGACATGGATGTGATATATACAAACATAATGGTCTAAGGCGTAGATGAAGACAATGTACCTCCACCCGTTAGTGTTGGAGTCGGTCAGAGGTTTATGAGTAAGGACGCATTACAGATGTACTTGAAGGACTGCTGCATCAGAAGACATGTCCAGTTCATGGTACATAAATCGGGACCGACAGTTTATTATGTTCGTTGCACGGGTGATCAGTGTCCATGGCACGTATACACGTCATTTAGTACGAAGTTGAACATGTGGAAAATTAGACGATGCAATGATGAACACATGTGTTTGAACGCCGAGCTGTGCATGGACAACCGATTGTGTACCTCTAGAGTGATATGTAACCTCATTATGCCCAACGTGAGGACAAATTTCACTTTGTCTCTGTATGAGATCACTCAGCTGGTTAAGGACAGATATCATATTCAGGTGAATTATGGTAGGGAATGAAGGGAAAGGAACAAAACACTAGTTGTTGTATTTGGTGGCTGGGAGGAGTCGTACAACTTACTACCTCAGTTTTTGAAAGCAATAAAAGACACAAACTGAGGTACTAAGTTTAAGATGATAACCACGGATCATAATGTGCCAGCTAGAAATTTTGTGCGGTTTGATAGGGTATTTTGGGCGTTTGGACCGGCTATCAGTGGATTCCAGTTTTGTAGACCCTTTATCAGCGTAGATGGGACTCATTTGTACGGGAAGTATAAGGGTTGTCTATTGATAGCTACGTCTTTTGATGGAGATAACCGATTGTTTCCCCTGGCCTTTGCACTTGAGGAGAAAGAGAACATTAATACGTGGATTTGGTTTATATCATGTTTGGCGCATCGGGTGGTTAGAGGGAGGTCTCCGATGTGCATCATCTCTGACCGTCACAGTGGTATCATCAGAGTGGTGGCGGATGTCTTTCCATGCCCCCATAGACACAGGTTTTGTATACGACATATCATTGCCAATATGAAGAAGCGGTACAGTGTCAAGGACTTGGATAAGATGGTATGAAGGTGTGCGAGGGCACAAACAGTGGATCATTACGATCATGCAATACAAAACCTTGAAGAAGCATGTCCTGAAGCCAGAGCGGAGTTGACTGAAGGTATGAGCCCTGACCAGTGGACCCTTGCATACGATGAGAATTTGTCATTTGGGAAGCTCATGACAAACTCTTCTGAGAGCGTGAATTCTCTATAGAAGCGGGCACGAAGCTTACCTGTTCAGGCCCTAGCATCGGCGATATTCTATGGGATGAATGCATGGTTTGTACACAAGCGAGACAAGGCTACACAGATTACCACCCATCTTTATCCTTCAGTAGACGCACATTTATGGACTGCAATGGAGGATGCCAGGCATTTGCACGTTGATCCGTATGGTGATGGGATCTTTCAGGCTGGCGAGCATAGGATTAACATCCTACTTAAGGAGTGTACCTGTCGGTCATTCCAGATTTATCAGATTCCGTGCATCCATGACCTTGCAGTGTGTGGGGTTATACATTACAACTTCCATCAGCTAACATTCGAGTATTATCATTCATCTACAAACCTACGGGTGTATGAACGAGCGTTTGATGTGCCACGACGGAGGAGTACTTGGGTGCAAGAAGGTTCAGTGGTACTCCCACCAGCTAAGGCGAGGAAGGTCGGTAGGCCAATGTCCACGCGTATTCGGAATTCTATGGATTGGAGAGATGACAGTAGACGATACTTGTGTAGTAATTGTAAGCAACCCAGTCATAACAAACGAGCTTGTAAAACTCCGTCTTCTAGTAGTGCAGAGAGTTCTCGTGTGGGGTCTAGTCGTCGGTAATGTATACTTTTAGTTTTTTTATAATGTATAATGACATATTTTCAGTTGGTTAATTTAACTTAGTTTGTTAATGTATACTGTTAGTGCATGGATGTTTGGTTGGCTATTTATTACAAAACACATCTTGACCAAGAGTTCTGGGAACCCATCGTGATTTAGAATCCTGGTCCAAGTAAAAGATAGAAACCATAAACTAAAGTGTTTGAGTTTCCTAGTTGATATAGGAAAGGAATCAGCACAGGATATGATTGAGGCTAAATATGGAACAAACGAGAAGGCTAGAGTGGTTGAGTTTCCTAGTTGACATAGGAAGGAAATCAGCACAGGATGTGATCGTGGCTAAGTATGGAAAAGAAAAGAAGTTTAGTACAATTAGGACTTCTTTCTCTGTGATATGGCTAAAGACAGAAAAGGACATGGTTAACCCTAAAGATATATATAGCACAACGTGTGATGGGTTAGAGTTACTCGGAATATGAAGATTACATAGCAATGATGAGTTTGAGAGGGAGTTAGAGAAGAGAAGCCTTACACTTACATCTGTGCTTTTGTGTGTGATTATTGAAGCTAATCAAGAGGTCAAAAAGCTTATCAAGAAACTATTGACCATCGTAATAGTATTCTCATCTTGAGAAGACTGCGTGAAAAAACTCCCTGGAGATAGGGAACACACTAAGGAGGAGACTTAGTGTGGGGGTATCGAAGGGCTTTTGTTGAAGTGTGAAAACAAGAAGCTTGTCTAGAAAGAGGCTGTTGTTCGAGTCCTTGAGAGGAGGAGAACATATTATTGTAAGTTTTGCTATTGAACTTCTGTAATACTCTTACTAGTGGATTATGATACCCCGGGCCAAATGCCCCGCAGAGTAGGAATGATTGATTTTGAACTGCGATAACAAATTGTCACTGTGTTTATGATGTATAAATATAACGATAAGTGCCATTACACCAGCCCTCAGGTGTAAGTACACTCCTGCATACACACTCTAAGTTTACTGGGATTTCTATAAGTACACTCCTGCGTACACGTGCTAAGTTTACTAGGATTTCAAGTGGTATAAGAGCAGGCTCTAGATTAGTTTGGAGATAAACGGTTGGATAAAAACTTGACGTGAAGGAAGATGGCAGCGTATCTTAAGGAAGGGGCTTCAAACACGAGACTACCTTTACTTGATAGAACAAACTACTCCTACTGGAAGGCAAAGATGAAAATTTATATCAGGGCTCAGGATGAAAGAGCCTGGAGATTTATTGAGGATGGATGGACACCCCCAACAATAGAAGTAGGTGAAGGCGCTGATAAAAAGATAATTTTGAAACCTAGCTCAGAATGGAATGATGAGGAAGACAAATTATCTAACTGTAACTCCAAGGCATTAAATGCAATTTTTGGAGGAATTGATGAAGATCAATTCAGGAGGGTATCCGCGTGCACTAATGCTAAGGAGGCATGGAAGATATTGGAGGTTCACTATGAAGGAACCGAAAGTGTACGTGCAACGAAGCTACAGATGTTGATGACTCGGTTTGAGCTTATGAGGATGAGAGATGATGAGACGATCTTGGAGTTTGAAGGCAAGATTAGAGATATTGCAAATCAATCTGCCAATCTGGGAGATAGGATACCGCAGGACCGACTGGTCAAAAAGGTACCTCGTTCACTTTCCTCAAAATTTAAGATGCAAAGAATTGCTAAAGAAGAAAGTAGACCTCTTAACAATATGACCTTGGCTGAGATGATTGGGTCGTTAAAGACCTTTGAGATGAATGAAGAGTCATGTGACTCGGTAGGGGGAAATAAGAAAGAAAGCATAGCATTTCAGACCTCTGCAAGCAATGAGGTGACCCAGTCAATAGAGGAATCTGGTACTCCCGTTATTACCTTAAAATATACTTTGTTGTTTTTATAGGTCGTGATGGCAGATACCCCACTCTTGTACGATCAGGACTCCCATAGGAGCGAGGACATCTGGCATGGAGAGTTTAGTGCGGGCTCGTTGCACTTGTGATTACGTTTGGTTATAAACATACACTAACAAAACTATTACTCATGTTCAGGACCCAGGATGCCTGGAATGCACTGAGCATTTTCAGACTCTACGACATTGGTCGATGGACGAGCGGATGTTGCCATACATCGAGGCCGCGGGGTTTGGTGCACTGTACAGAGCCCAATGGTTGAGACTGGACAAACCGTTGATTATTTCACTGGTAGAGAGATGGAGGAGCGAGACGAACACCTTGCACCTGGCGAACGGTGAGATGACATCACGTTAGTGGATGTGGCTGTCCTCTTGGGACTACGTGTCAACGGATTCACTATGACCGGGTCGACTCGGGGGGATTGGATGGAGTTGGCCAGAGTCCTTCTGGGGGTCGAGCTTCCACCTAGTAGTTTTCAGGGGGGTTGACTGTCACTTTCATGGATCAGAGGCAGATTTTTGTTTTGTCCCGACGACGTGCCTGAGGAGGTGATACAGCAGCACGCACGCGCATACCTCCTCCATCTTGTGGGCTCGACGATATTCTCGAATGGTAGTGCCCGAGGAGTTCACATGGCATAACTGACACTATTCGAGGACTTCGACTGGGGGGGAGCTACGCTGGCCTTCCTCTACCGGGAGCTCGCTAAGGCGTGTCGCACTAGAGTTGTCGGCATGGCTGGGGGCCTCACCCTTGTACAGGTAAATTCTTCTTTCAAAAAATTGTTCAACTTAAAGGAATAGGACTCACCAATTCCTTCTTTTCATTTTTTGTAGTTGTGGGAGTGGGAACGTCTACATATTGGACGACTGACACTCCTAGAGGAACGGGCACTGCAGGATGGCCCTTTAGGTTTCAGGTATGTACCTATACAGTTTAATGGTTATTTACGCTTCTGTAAAATCTTGTGTAACTAACTTATAGGTATTTTAGGTGGAACGTTCGACGGACAAATGCCACAAACCCTGGTGGAAACCTGGTGCTATACAGGACAGAGTTGAACCACCAGCGGATCTATCAGGTAAGTTACTTTATGAATCTACAATGATGACAATTCATACCAAAGCAGGTTGTCGGTAATAATTGTTGTAATTTTTTTTAGGTAAACTGGCAACCGTACCTCGATTTCTTGCAGCATCTACCTGCTATCTGCGTTGAAGGTAGACGTATCTAGTTGTCTAGGACACCACTTATTTGCTTCGAGATCGTCGAGTTGCATGTTCCTGATCGAGTGATGTCACAATTCAGATTGGAGCAGGTAATTATCGCAACACCCAAATTCAATTTCCGTTTATTGTAGAGTTCAGTGGTTTAATTTTATAACTTTGAGCAGGTGACTCCACCGGAGGATGTCGAGCATGTTACTCGCATCTCCCAGAAAAGTCGAGCTAGGGAGGATTGGACGGCGTACCATCGTGATTACATAGGTCGGTGGGAGGCGCGAGCGGAGTCTGTTGTTATGGGCAGCCGGGCACACACTCCTAGACATGCTTCCAGTGACTATATGACGTGGTATTTGTCGGTTACTCGACGATTCGTATCACCTCCACTGACTGAGCCAGCTATGGTATACCATCCTAGAGGTTAAACCGAGGAGGCATTGGTACGTAATTAACTTTGTTAAATGACCATTTCTTTATTAAACTTTTTTAACTTACGGTTTTCTTTTAAAGTTGGGTTGTGTGCGGAACGTGGTTGAGCGCGTCAACCATAGAGAGGCCTTGTACCCATCGTTGGCAGATCCATACCTGATGGAGATTGGACACTACTGTCACTCGGCCCTGCATAGTCTTCCACTCTTGGAAGGAGCGATCGTCGGCGGAGATGTGTCACATGCTGGTGAGCCTTCTCACGTGGTCGAGCCAACCAGAGATAGAGCACCACGGGGGCGTCGTGCAAGGCGTCGGCCTACATCTGAGACGACGACCTGTGTCGAGGATTCTGACGAGGTTCCAGCCGTACCAGAGCCTACGATGCCCGATCTTTCACCTGAGCAGACACCCGAGCCGGAGCCCAACCAGCCTCATGAGCAGCCCCCGGAGCCTGAGCCCAGTCGCCACCCTCCCACCCGGAGGATTTATACAAGAAGGTAGAAAAAAACAATTGGTGCACCAGAGCCTAGTTCTGCCTTATGATTGTATTTATAAATTATGTTTGTTGCTTGTCATTGTTTTTTATGTATTCATGTTAGTATATTATATATTCTACATATATTTTATATAGTTTTTCATTTACTTTTCATTACAGATGTGTAACATAACAACTTACATTTATTTAGTGATCAATCATGTTTGGAATATGAATACGTTGTTAGCAGGTTTACTTACAGGTTAAAAAACAGGTAAAAGAGAACAAAAAAAATGGAAAAAAATTAACTAAAGGCGACATTTAAATGCCACCTTCAATAACAATATGAAGGCGGCTTTTCTATGCCGCCTTCATAACTAAGAAAAAGGCGGCATCGCGATGCCGCCTACGTCTTTTTTCTCGTTCTGAAGTTTACCCCAAACTTTTCTAAATGTTGGGTGAGGCGGCATCGAAAAGCCACCTCGTTTTTTCCGCGAGTGGTGGCTTTTCGAAATCGCCTCTGCTTCTATCTTATAAGGCGGCTTTTCGAAGCCGCCTCATCAACTTATTTTTTTTACATAGGTGGCTTCGAAATGCCGCCGCATGAACTTATTTTGTATTCGATGGTGGCACCTGCGCGCCAGCGTGTCGCCTACGTGGCCTTTGACCAAGGTGGTCAACCTTGGTCAAAGGTTGAATATGACATTTTTAGAAATAAGTTTTAAATAGTGTCATTAGTGTAAATAATTATTATTTTTATATTATTTAAAAAAAACTTCAGAAAACGGGCATCACTATCTCGCCTGTGTAGGCGGTATCGAGATGTCGCCTATTAAGTGAAGGCGACATCATGATGCGGCCAATCTAAGGGTTCATCTATATATCTCTTTCCTTCTTTCTCTTCCTTGCTATTTCCTTTCTTCTCGAACCCGAACTCGAGACTTTCAACTGAATTGACAATTTTCCACCTCGATTTGCCTTTATTTTTGTCAAATCGACGCGATAGACCTGCGATTGAAGATCAGATCATCCTCGGTTCAGCCATTTTTTTGCGAATTTACCATTTTTCCCATTGAATTGTCCTCGGTTCATTGCATAGGTCTCATTTTACGTAGGTTATGCTGCAAATCCCTTCAATTGCATGTTATTACGTGTCATTCGATTTCACCTTTTTGGGTTGATTTAGAGCTAGTTACGTGGATTTATGTTCAATTTTGGGCTGGTTGCATGGATTTAGCTTCGAATTAGGGCTGCTTGGATGGATTTAGGTTTGAATTAGGGCTGGTAGCGTGAATTTATGTACGATTTATGTTGATTTATCTCTAGCTGCGTGGATTTATGTTCGAATTACGGTTGCTTGGGTGAATTTAGGTTTGAATTAGGGTTGGTTGCGTGGATTTAGGTTCGAATTAGGGCTTGTTGCGTGAATCCATGTGCATATGTTAATTTAGGTCTAGTTGCGTGGATTTAGGTTTGATTTAGGGTTAGTTGTGTCTCTTGTTCGATTTAGGGAGAATTTTCACTTTATTCATTAATTTGCCCAATCTATTGCTTAATTTCAGTGGAAGATGGTTGTCGTGCCTACTTATTGTCATTTTGATGGCAAATTTGTGTTTGAGTACGGTAATGTGGTCGGTTATAGCAGGGGGATAACCAGACTTTTGCTCCTCGAGCCGACGTGTTCGTTTAACATGTTGTGCACTATGTTGTATAATATTACTGGATGGAACCCATGCATAGACTATATTTCAATATGGACATGCTTTTCGTGAGATGATTAGTTATTCTACACTCCCATAGTCGATGATATGTCCCTAGAGAGTGGATTAAGTATGGTAAAGCATGGTTTGTGGACAATGTTGTTTTTACTTTTGAAGCGAGACACCCACCCCTATGAGATGTACATTCCCGTACTCGGCGAGGGAGCTCTTGTTGAAGTCGGTGATGGAGCTTTTGAGAGAGCTCCAGCTGAACGGGATGGGAGAGGTAGTGGAGCTATCGTAGAATACATCCCCGAAGAAAGGTGAGAATAATTACATTAGCCTTGTTTGAAGTTTTTTTTTTAACATTTATAACGTAACAATAGTGGATAAAATTATGATTGAATTGAGGGAATCAAGAGAGGACCCCAATGATATTTCTAGTGGAGAGGATTCTTGACCAGAGCCAGCTTCGAATGAATATGTTGAAGAAGAAGTTGAAAACCCTCTACCTAACATTAGAGTCCCACCCTTAGAGGATGAACATGATGTGCCTTACCCCGATGCGTGGATTGGAGAGATGGACATGGATGCGAGGTATATAAACACAATGATCCTACGCGTAAATGAAGACAATGTATCGCCACCCCTTGGTGTTGAGGTCGGTTAAAGGTTTATGAGCAAGGATGCATTACAGATGTATTTAAAGGACTATTGCATTAGAAGACATGTCCAGTTTAGGGTGTTGAAATCTAGACCAGCCCTTTATTCAATGCACTATATGGGTGATCAGTGTCCATTGTTCGTCTATGCGTCATTCAAAAGAAGAGTTAAGTGTGGAATGTTAGACGATGCAATAATGAACATATATGTTTGAACAGTGAGCTGCGCATGGACAATAGGTTGTGCACGTCTAGGGTTATTTGTAACCTAATTATGCCTAATATGAAGACTAATTTCACGCTCTCACTCCGATGAGATCATTCAGCTTGTTAAGGACAGGTATCATATTCAAGTCAACTATGCTAGGGCGTGGAGAGCAAGGAAAGAGGCATTGGTTGCTGTATTTGGTGGTTAGGAGGAGTCCTACAACATATTACCCCAGTTTTTTAAGGCAATTAAAGGATAGAGGGGTTGTGCATTTTGACAAGGTGTTTTGGGCGTTTGGTTCGGCTATTAATGGTTTTCAGTATTGCAGACCTTTTATTAGTATAGATGGGTTATATGGGAAGCATAAGGGTTGCCTGTTGATAGCGACGTCATTTGATGGAGATAACAGATTATTTCCCCTTGCCTTTGCTATTGTCAAGAAAGAGACTATTGATACATGGAGTTGGTTTGTAACTTGTTTGGCGCGGAGGGTTGTTAGAGGGAGGACTCTGGTTTGCATTATCTTAGATCGTCACCTTGGCATCATCAGAGCGGTTGCCAATGTCTTTCCACGTCCGCATAGACACAAGTTCTGTATATGACATATTATTGCCAATTTGAAGAAGCGTTACAATGTGCAGGACTTGGATAATTTTGTATGGGGGTGTGTGAGTGAACAGACAGTGGAGGAGTATGATGTTGCATTGCAAAACCTCAAGGAAGTATGTCCTAGAGCAAAAGTAGAGTTGACTGAGAGATTGAGCCCTGAGCAGTGGGACCTTGCCCATGATGTGAACTTATCGTGGGGGAAACTTACAATGAATTCATCAAAGAGTGTGAATTCCATTTTGAAGCGGGGACGGAGCTTACCTGTATAGGCCCTGGCGTCGGCGATATTTTAACGGATGAATGCATAGTTTGTGAATAGTCGAGATAAGGCTAGTCAGGTCACCACACGTCTTTGGTCATCGATAGATGCTCATTTACAAACTTGTGTGGATTATGCTAGACATTTGCAGGTATTTGCCTATGATAGTGGGATATATCAGTCGGGTGAGCACAAAGTTAGCATTCCACGTAAGGAGTGTATTTGTCACTTCTTTCAGATACATTAGATATTATGCATCCATGCCCTCACAGTGTGTAGTGTAATCCATTATGACTTCCACCAGCTGACCTCCTAGTACTATTATGCACATACAAATCTATGAGTGTACGAACGAGTGTTTGATGTGCCACGAAAGAGTATTTGGGTGCAAGATGGTCCAGAGATATTACCGTCACTTGAGGCGAGGGGGTGAGGTAGGCCTGTTTCCACCCGTATTCGAAATTCTATGGATTGGAGATATGACAATGGAAGATACTTCTATAGAAAATATAAACAACCCGGTCATAACACACGTGCTTGTAAGACCCCGTCCGTGGACAGTTCAGAGAGTTCTTGAGCGGGGTCTAGTGTCTAGTCGTCGGTTAGTGTATACTTTTAGCTTTTATATGACGTATATACATGTTTTCCATTGGTTAGTGTGACTAATTCACTTTGTTGTTATTGTAGGTCGTGATGGTGGACGCCACCCTCTTGTATGATCAGTACTATTCCCACAGGAGCGAGGTCATCTAGCAGGGAGAGGTTAGTGCGTAATGGTAGATAACGAATACTTTTTATTGATAAACATGCTCTAACATGACTATTAATCATTTTTCAGGACCTGGGATGCCTGGAGTGCACGAAGCATTTCCAAACATTGCGTCACTAGCTGTTGGACGCACGCTTGATGTCGTACATCGAGGCCACAGGTTTTGGTGCTCTAGTAAGAGTTCAGTGGTTGAGACTGGACAAACCACTCATTACCTCACTGGTAGAAAGATGGAGTGTTGCTCGCTAAATGCGAGTAACTTTCTAGCTAAAAAAAATTACTCTATGTTGCAATAGCATTCCCTACATCATCCCCATCTAGGGTTGATGTGGATGAAATGGTTGATCGATTTGAGAAGACTTATGAGAGGAAAAAGAAGAGAAATTAAAGCCTTTTAGTGCTGGTAATTTTATGTTATTAGTGGGGTTTTTATTTTCTAGAAAAGCCACACATGTACCACTTCACACCATACACTTGGAGTTAGTGGACATGTTGGACTCTACTATTTTTAGATTGTTGGAAATTTTCTTGTATTAGGAGTTATAGAACTCTTTATTTTTAGACAAGTGTTACTTTAAGCATGTAAAAAGTAGGATCACCAGCCTATAAATACAATGTAATTTGCCCTTGTTTGGGCAGCACTCCTATTGAATGAAAGCTATTGTTTCCTCCTACTTTAGAGTCGTTATCCATTGTTTGCTTGTCTTCTTTTATTACTTTTGGGCTGGTTTGTGTGAGGTATTAGATCTCCTTCTAAATACCCCATTCACTAGCAAGTAGGGTTTGGATTAACATCCTACCTTGCCACCACTTTGAGGAGGCCCACGCCACCCTCTTCTTGGTGTAGGCTTGATCCGGTCCCCTCCGAGTTCAGCCTTCTTTGTTCTAAATTTTATCTTGTGTTATCCGGTGCATTACTCTATAGCACGCAAGTGCACGTGTCGCGCAAGTAATAAAGTGGACTCGAGAGTCTGGATGTCTAACCCACATGGACCATGTGTAGACTAAGTACTAAACATGCATTCGATTGAGAATGATAAAATATGCACTCTAACTAGGACCCGAACAAGGGATAACTAGGAGAGTCTATTTAAAATAGAGGTAGGGGTGTGATTTCACGTTCCAGTGCTCCGTATCTAACCTATTTTAGCATTCAAGCATTTCATCAAACACTTGGTAGACCCAGGAATTTAGTACGTGCGGGTCTTTTCCGAGATCACCGCATTCGTGTCTTCTATTCCAACCCTCTAATCTTCCGATTGACGGTCTAGAAAGAGAACCCACTACATGTAGCCTATAGGTCACGTACGGTGGTGGGTTATTCCTAACTCCACACACGAATCCCCAAGATAGACCTCCTAACTAGGTGGAACGCACGTTGCCTAATACAAGTCTACCCAAATCTACCCTCCCAGGATCAAATCGGGTTCCTAAATATCGATTAAAAGATAGCTAGGCAATTAATCGAACACTAAGCATGCATTAGACATACCACTTAATGGAATCATGCTCAAATAACTAAAATAACTACATACGTTGCAAGAGTACACTACATCACACCCCCGAATGGGGGTTTAAATACGCATTGAGTCAAAATACATTAACAATCTCAAATCCCAACACATGTCTATACTCAAAGTACACACAAATAAAAGAAAATGAGTAAGAAGAGCAAAGTAGAAGTGCATAGCATTTCTTGAAGCTTCAATCCTGCTCCCGGATGGAAATCTCCTCAAGAAATGGTCCCAAAATCCTCCCTTGAAGCTCTAGCACGAACCCTAGATGAGTTTAAGTCGACTCCCTAAGTCCCAAGTCCTAATCCTCCTCGAGAATCTCCCCCTTTCTATTTATATCTACGGAAGAAATTCTATTATTATTTTTTTTGCCTTTAAGTGATTGGGCGCCACGGCGCCCATCACCACATATGGCGCTGAGTCACTCAAAGAAAGGGAACAAGAGACCGCCTCTAGGCGCTACATGGCGCCCTGACCATTATATGGCGCCCAACCTTTTGCGTTAAACCCTTGCCATGGCGACCAAATACCAGCGCCGAGGCGCTGAGTCTCGCTATCTGCCGCCATGGCGAAGTTTTCGAGCGCTGCGGCCCTGGAACTTCGTTTGCCGTTGCGCCCAGAATCAGCGCTGAGGCACTGAGTCTCGCTAACTAGTGCCATGAAATCTGCCATGGCGAAGGTTTTCTCCAGCACCGTAGAGCGCCAGAGGCTTCATATGGCATCTGGGTCACTTTCATTAATATGTTCTTGGCGCCACGGTGCCCAGTCCAGTCTATGGCGCCCAGTATTCTCCTGTACTCGTGTTTTGGGGGCGATTCCTTCAATGTTCCACCCATTTGTCCGGAGCCTCTTCCACTGTACTTTTCACCTGCCTTCATGCACAAGAACAACAAGATTAAGTCAAATTTTCTCAGAATAGAGGAAATTTACATATATAAATCTAGGGTGTGGGGTTCCTCTTGGGACTATGCGTCGACAACTTTGCAGTGACTGGCTCAACTCAGGAAGACTGGCTGGAGTTGTCCAGGGCACTTTTGGGCAACGAGATTCCACCGGGATGTCTTTAGGGGGCGACTATCACTAGCATGGATCCGGGAGAGGTTGGCGTTTGTCCCGATGATGTGCCCGATGAGGTGATACAACGGCACGCTCGAGCATACCTCCTCCATCTCGTGGGCTCAACGATCTTCTAGGATGGTAAAGCCCAAGGGGTTCTCATGGCGTACTTGACGTTGTTCGAGGACTTCCAGATTGCTGGGAGGTACAGCTAGGGGGGGCGACGCTTTCCTTCCTCTATCGAGAAATCACGAAGGCGTGTCGCATTGGAGTGGTTGGCATTGTTGGATGTCTCACACTTCTATAGGTAAATTGCAATTTGAAATAAATGTTCACGTTAAGTGAATTAGACAGTGACTGTAATAACCCTTTGTTACAGTTGTGGGCATGGGAACGTCTGCATATTGAACGATCGACACTCTTAGAGGAACGGGCATTGCAGAATGACCCTCTAGGTTCCAGGTATGTCTCAATACAATTTAATACTTTCTTACAAGTAAAAGAAACTTTTCATAACTTCTCTTGTTACTTTAGGTGGAACGTTTGACGGATGAATGCCGCCAACCCGTGTGGCAACCTAGTCCTCTATAGGACAGAGTTGAACCACCAACGGAGCTAATAGGTAACATATCTTACATTTGTACAATTTTGACAATTCAGATTTTAAATTTTAAACCACAAATAGCTATTATATTCTTTTCTAGGTGAACTGGCAGCTATACACATATTTCACGCATCTTCTACCTGTTATCTGCGTAGAAGGCACACATGTTTGGTTGTCCAGGACACCAGTGATATGCTTTGAGATTGTCAAGATGCACGTTCCAGGCCGTGTGATGTTACAATTTGGATTGGAGCAGGTGATTTTCATGACACAAAAGTTCAATTACAGCTATTGTAGTTCAAACTTTAATTTTATAATTTTGAGCAGGAGACTCCCCCAGAGGATGTCAAGCGTGTTACTCGCATATCACGGAAAGGGCGAGCCAGGGAAAATTGGGCAGCATACCATCAGGACTACATCACTAGGTAGCAGGCGCGAGAGGACTATTGTTACAGGCAGACGTGCACACACCACTAGACTTGCTCCTACTGAGTACATGACGTAGAAAGAATTACAAAGAATGGGCGGCATTATAAAACTGCCTGCAATTTTAACAAAAGAGGTGGTCTAAAAATATCGCCTTACATGAATGACTTGATGACGGCTTCAAGAAACCGCCTTCAATATGATGAGAAAGGTGGCTTTAAGATGTCGCCTTAAGCCTATAACTTTTGCTCAAGTGTTTAGTTCGTCTGGCGGCATTTGGATACCGCCAGTGCTCCACCACTAAATAGGCGGCATCTCGATACCGCCTGTGCAAGCGACATCGCGATGCCGCCTTTCCTTTGGGTAGTGAATCTTAGAAGTTTTAAATTTGCTTTGGCGGCATTTCGAAGCTGCCTGCGAAATTATTTGTGTCAGACGGCTTTGAAATAACGCCAACTCTCTTTTGCAAAAAAAAAAAAAATTTGGCGGCACGCTGGTGCTAGCATGTCGTTGACGTGTGCTTTGACCAAACTGGTCAAAGCCAGTCAAACTTTGAATTTAGCATTTGCAGAAATATGTTCTGGTCGTTGGCAAAAGTGATATGTTTTATTTATTTTTATTATTAAAAAAGCTCAAATTTTGGAGACATTAATATAAGAAAAAAGTAATTACTAATTACTCAATTTCACTTATAGATAAATAGTTAATTTATTTTTATAACAATACTCAATGAGAGAGAAGTTATTGTTGACGTGTTCATGAGAGAGAAAAAAAAGCAACATGTATTTTTTATATAAAAAAGAATTTATCTTTTATTTTATCTGTATAAATAATTTTTATACAAAAGAGTATATGATAAAATATTTATTTAGCGAACATGGTTATAAGTTCTAATACAATGACCATACAATTTGATTAATTTTATTCATTTACCAAACTTATTAAACATCTAATCATTTATTACAAGTAAACACAATTTTTCATTTCAATGGTTTAATATATTCCACTTTAACTAATATATTTTAAAATATTGAAATAAATTACTAAATAATTTAAAATATTAAAGGTTTTAATAGTAACAATTTGAAATTTAATAAAATTTCTTTAAGGCAGTTCAAAGGAAATATCTCATAAAAATAAATAAGACATTAATAATATTACTTTAGTGAGAGAAAAAAATAAAATTTACAACTTTGATTTATGAAAAATAATAAGCATATTTTAAATAGATTTTTAAATTATATCTATTACGACCAAATTTTATTTTTTTAAAATATTCTACATTTTTAAATGGTAATAGAAAAATTTAATGTTTTAAACAAAGGACTTTTATATTATTTATGATCATGCAATGATTATATTAGTTTTTATATATTTTGATATAAATAATAGTAAAAGATTTAATGCTATTTTAAAATTTATTAAAATAAATCAAAATATAGATAAATAAGTTTTGATAAGTTTGAGAAGTATAAATCAAGAGCTAATCGTTAAACTTAATGAGTCTAAAGCCTCTCAAAAGTTTCTTCAGATAGATGTAATGAAAAGAGAAGAATCTCTAGAGCTGCAGAAAAAATAGATTGAAGAGTTGCAGAAGGAGTTATTCTCGACTCAACAAATCTTGAAGAAGTTGGAGAAAGGGAAGGGTAAGTTAGATGAGATTTTGAGCATTGGAAAAGCAAGTAATGATACGAGTGGACTTGGTTATACTGGAAGCACCTCCAAACGACAAACAATATTTGTTAAAGAAGGATCTCAAAAGAAAAGCTCTCATCAAAACTTCAAACAGAATGGATGCTATTTCTGCCAGGATCTGGGACATATACAATCACAGTGTTACAGATTATTCAGAGACCTGAAATATAGCAACAGAGGATTTTCGAGGAATCATTTTTTGAAAGCAGTTACTAACTCTGTGTGGTATTTTGATAGTGGTTATTCGAGACACATGACTAGTAAACCAGACTTGTTGTGCAGCATAAGTTATAATGAATCAGGACAAGTTACATTTGGTGATGGAGCTAAAGGTACAATTACTGGGAAAAGAACTTTAAATGTTGATGGATTGCCTAGATTACTGAATGTGTTACTTGTTCGGGCTGTAAAAGCAAATCTGATTAGTATTAGCCAATTGTGTGATGAAAATTTATTGGTTCACTTTACTAGTGAAAAGTGTCAAGTAGCTGACCACAAAAGAAATTTGGTGATGGAAGGAGTTCGAACAAGTGATAACTGTTATAAATTGATTGACAACTTACAGTGCTATACTGCTTCTTTAGACAGTGCAGATATCTGGCATCAGAAATTGGGCCATGTGCATTTCAGGCACATTCAGAAGTTGATCAAACATGCAGCAGTAAAGGGACTTCCTGAGATAAAAAATATTCGAGATAAGCATTGTGGTGACTGTCAACGTGGCAAGCAGCATAAGACACAACACAAAAGCACCACTCAAATCAATACAACTAGACCTTTGGAACATCTCCATGTTGATTTAATGAGAGCAGTTCATACTTCAAGTCACAAAGTAAAGAGGTATATTTTTGTTTGTGTGGATGATTTCTCACGATTTTGTTGGGTTGACTTCCTCAGGGAAAAATTAGATACATTCGATTCCTTTCAAAAACTTTGTTCAAAGGTGATGATGGAGAAAAGAGAAACAATCCAGAAGATAATGAGACTTAGGAGTGATCATGGGAGAGAGTTCGAGAACAAAGACTTTGCTGAATTTTGTGATAAGAAAGGCATTCATCATGAGTTCTCTGCTCCAAAAACACCACAACAAAATGGAGTGGTAGAAAGAAAGAATAAAACCTTGCAAGAGATGGCTCGGGTTATGCTGCTTTCAAAAGTAGTTCATGAAAAACTCTGGGCTGAAGCCATAAACACTGCTTGTTATATTACAAACAGAGTCTTCTTTCGTCCTTTCACTCACAAGACTCCGTATGAGTTGTACAAAGGTAAAAAGCCTACGGTAAGTCATTTCCATAACTTTGGAAGTAGCTGTTATATTCTATGTGACAGAGAAGCACTTGGCAAGTTTGCTGCTCGGAGTGATGAGGGTATCTTTCTGGGTTATTCAACAAATAGTAGAGCATATCGTGTATGCAATAAAAGAACTCGAGTTATTATGGAATCCATCAATGTAACAGTTTTTTATGATGATACTCAAACTCAGAGAACAAATGATGATGTATCTACTCCACAAATACAGAATGACAACATACCTGAAGCCATAGGTGTTTCAGAAGGTGTTCCAGAACCGCTCAGTGATGAAACTCTCATTGAACCTCCTGAGACAGATGTGAACATGGCAGTACAAGACAAATCTGGTATTACCAAGAAACCTTCTTCCAGAAATCAGAAGAATCATCCAGTAGAAGCGATCATTGGAGAACTCAATGAAGGTGTGAAAACTAGAGGGATTGATATTAATTATCGTGATATAGTTCGTTTTGTGTGCTATACTTCGTCACAGGAACCGAAGAAGGTTGAAGAAGCCCTCAACGATGAATATTGGGTTCAGGCAATGCAGGAAGAACTCCATCAATTTGAAAGAAACAAGGTTTGGAGATGCAGCTGGAACGATTATCAGAAACAAAGCCAGATTGGTAGCCCAAGGGTATACTCAAGTGGAAGGTGTCGATTTTGAAGAAACCTTTGCTCCAGTAGCTCGCTTAGAAGCTATAAGATGATCTCGGTATCATGTCAATTAAAGATAAAACTCTATCAGATGGACATCAAAAGTGCATTCCTAAATGGATATATTTCAGAAGAAGTATTTGTGGAGCAGCCCAAGGGGTTTATAGATCCTCACAATCCAGACCATGTTTACAAACTTTCCAAGGCACTGTATGGGTTAAAACAGGCACCACGTGCCTGGTATGACCGCTTGACCTCTTTTCTAATTGGTCATGGGTATTGTCGAGGTAATGTGGATCAAACTCTGTTTATTAAACGAATTGATGGAGAAATGATAATGACCCAGATTTATGTAGAAGACATGATTTTTGGTGCTACAAAAAGAGCATTACTAAATGATTTTGTAAAGACTATGAAACAGGAGTTTGAGATGAGCATGGTTGGAGAGTTGTCATTCTTCCTTGGATTTCAAATCAAACAGCAGGATAATGGTATCTTCCTGTGTCAAGAGAAGTATGCTAAAGAGATGGAACGAAAATTTGGAATGGAACACACTAAGCCAAAAGCCACTCCAATGGGAACCAATGAAAAGCTCCATAGAGATTCAGAAGGAGTTGGATCTGATCAGCATCTATACGGAAGTATGATTGGAAGCCTATTATACCTTACAACAAGTCGTCCTGATCTATGCTTTAGTGTTGGGGTGTGTGCACGATATCAGGAAAATCCGAAAGAATCACACCTCCAGGTAGTAAAAAGAATATTGAGGTATGTACATGAGACTACTGAACTTGGCATACTCTACTCAAATTCTTCAACCGTAGCACTTGCAAGATATAGTGACGCTGATTGGGCTGAGAATGTTGATGATCGAAAAAGTACCTCTGGTGGTTATTTCTATCTAGGAACAAATCTTGTGGCATGGTACAGTAAAAAACAGAACTCAATATCCTTATCTACTGCTGAAGTTGAATACATTGCAGCTGGAAGTTGTTGTACTCAATTACTGTGGATGAAGCAAATGTTGGCAGATTATGGTTTTGAACAAGACATTTTGACAGTGTTTTGTGATAATACGAGTGCAATAGATATCTCCAAAAACCCAGTACAACACTCTCGCACAAAGCATATTGATATTTGGTACCATTTTATCAGAGAGCTGGTGACAGAAAAGATCATTAGTCTAGAATACATATCTACAACAAATCAGTTGGCAGATATCTTTACCAAAAATCTTAACAGAACACGATTTGAGTTCCTCCAAGGAGCTCTTGGGATGTGTCATTTGTAAACCTCAAGGATTATGAAAAAAAAAAAAAAAAAAAAAAAAGAGGAGGGGTGAAATCAGCTTTTGGTAATTCTATTATGTCACGATTTGTTTGTTTTGATAGGTGTTCAAAAGGGAGTTACTGTATGCACAAGTCACCTACCGATGAACATTACATGGTACTCAAAATTTGGTAAAGTCTTTTTTTTTACCGTTGAGCAACGGTAAAAACACGCGGACACGGTTGCGTGCCAAGGACACTTTCGTTGCCTATTTAAAGAAAGTTTGAACTCTCTTTCCATCACTACACGTTTCCTTGATTTCCTTCCTATTCTATCTCAAATTTCAAGGCTGTTATATTGTGCCCTAGCTACACGACCATCCAGTACTTGTTGAATCGATGGATTCCTCACCATCTTCGTCGGGTAAAAAGAAAGGAGCTGCTGGGATTGTTGATCGAGTGGTCACTTTCTTCCTGCCAACAAAATCGCCTTCATCTGTTACAGCAAAGGTCGTTGATACAGCCTCTGAAGTACCGCCAAAGGAAACAACCCCCGATCACACATCTTCCTCCTTGCCTTTGATGTCTGTTCGTGATGATCCTCAGTCAGAAGAAGTTCAGCACAGTGCTACCAAAGAGTCCTCACAACCTGCAGCCAGTACTTTCCCATATGTTGAAGATTCCTCCACTGAATCCTCTTCATCGCTGCAAGACTCTCTGACTATACAAGACGCACTGCAACACATTGTCCAGAAATCGTCCCATCTACAACGGTCTCGACGATTGCCTGAGGAGCTGCCGAAAGCTACTGACCATGAACAGATTGTTTTTACTAGTGCTAACACTCCTGCTCCATCACCCTCTGGATCTGCTGAGGTACGAAGTTTAAACTCTTCTGAACTCGATGACATTCCAATATCTCAGCTTCGTCGCAAGCATCACCATCAGAAGTCATCCAAACCCACATCTTCATGCAAAAGAAGACACCTTGCTGAGCCCAGTGCCCAAACCCACATCTTCATGCAAGCATCACCTAGAATTTCTAAAGAAGGAATTTCCACCCCTCGAAGAACTCCTATTCAGCCCTCTAAAGCACGACAGTCAGTCACTGTTTTGGACTCGATTCCACTTGATGATGTGCCTAATGTTGATGCTGATAGAGACAGAGGAGACGGAGATGGAACAGGTGCAGTTGAGATGCCAGTTCTTCTTCCAGATGTGCAACCTGTTCTTGTGGACGAAGAAGCTAGAGCTTCGTGGAATGCATTATGTACTTGGAAGGTTATTCTTGAACTTCCCATATGTGTCGATGAGTATGAGAAAGCTGATCTCCTTACTCTGTTAAATCAGACACATCTTCGTCAGTCTACGTTATTCAGTGCCAAATTTCATCCTGTTATCATCTATGAATTTTATTCCAATCTGAAGAAATCTATCTCTGATCCTGATTCTCCCGGATATCATAAGGTATGGCTTCGAGGTCACTGTTATGAGTTCTCTCTTGACATTCTGGCTGTTTTTGTTGGTGTTCCTATAGTGGCAGAAGTGACTGTTGATGTTAGTCTTGATGACATTATTTCTGAGCTCACTGGAGGCTATAAGAAAAAGTGGTTTCCCATCGCACTTTTCTTACCTTGGCGCTGACCACAAAGTATTATGGACTGCACAAGGCTGCTATCTCTCACTGGATGCCCATTGGTCATTACACCACTGTTAACAAATCTCTTGCCCGATTTCTGTATAAAGTGGGTAAGGCTATTCCTCTTAATCTTGGGCAGTTAATTTTTTATCAAGTTGTGAAATTTGCTGAACATCCAAAACACTATGCAAGCAAGATGTTCCCCAACACTATCTACACTATACTGTTGTCTCAAAAGGTGTTTGAACTGCCCCCTGGTCCATTGTGTTTTCGATCTGTTACTTTGAAGATTTGTACTCGCAAGGCCTCCATACAGACAGGTCAGTGTGACGATGAAGCTGACATTCATAATATTTCTCAGACAAGTTTTTTCGAAGCATACTCCAAGCGGCAGTACCATAAAAAACGGCTGAAGGTTCTTGATTCTGAAATACCTATGCTCCAAAAATTGCTTGAACGACGTCAACTCCTTGCTATTGTTGCTGATGACCCAGAGCCGTCAACCGAGTCTGATGCTGAAGTTCCAGTGGATGACGATGTCTAGAAATATTGGAATGAGTCCTCTCTGACTTTCCTTGTCAAAATGGGGGAGAAAATATTTTGATCTTTTACTATTTTGATTACCGTTCTGCTCCTGCTGTGCTATTATACATTTCTTCAGTAAAAGAAAGAGTTTCAAGAGCAAGAAGTGATATCTCAGAAAGAAAACTCAAAACAGATGTGCAAGAGTCCAAGCTTCAAGTGTACTTTGTCAAAGAAAGTCAAAGGGGGAGATTGTTAGTCCCAGACATTACGAGTTGACTATCTTGTGACAAAATCAGTTATGGAAGATCGAGGAGATCAAGGCGTGAGATACATATAGCATGTATACAATCAAGGGTTTAAAAAGAATGATTGCATTGACACTTGAAGGGATTGCAATCTGTTTAAATAAGGAGTGATTGAAAATATATGAAGAAGACGATCAAGAAAGGAAAGAAGATTGATAAAATCATGGATCGCAATTTGAACCATGATTAAAGGGGATACGTACGAGTATAAATAGGCATGAAGGTCTGTACATAAAACACGACTTCTGAGAGAGCTATTCCGAGTATTCAAGTGAAGTTTGTGTGTTATGGAGCATATTTGTTCTTCATCAATTTGCTTTCTGAGATGCAGTCGAGGAGATGAAGATGGAGTTCCACCCATAGTTGGCACACCCTTGCTGAAGTCTGTGTTGGAGATAGACTGAGTATTCCACTCTCGAAGATCGAATTGAGGGGGAGCCTCAGTGGGATAGTAACGTGACCACTTACACTGAGTGGGTCAGGTGTTGAAGGTAATCCACGATTCTGTTGAGAAGTTGAATCAAAACTGTAATGTCTTTGTCAAAGACTTGTAATCAGTTATCACTAGTGGATTGTTATTATCCCGGGCAAGAATGCCCCGCATATGAGGAACAATTGTTCGGAACTGCGATAACAACTTTTTTGTGTCTGCATTGTTCTTTATTTCTCGAGGTGTTTAATGCAGAGTTCCAAACAGAGTTTTAACACCTGATAGTTTATACTAACTAATATCGCCAGAACATTTTCAGTTATAATTATAGTGGTGAACTGCGATAACAATAAATCCCTTGTGTTAACAGAGTGCGTGATAACATTTGTAGGGGATTAAATACATCAGAAGAATCAAGTGAAGATGACACTCATGAATCAAATTGTGGTGATATTGGCCAAGAAGAAATTGAGTATGAAGGTGCCAATGTTGGGTTAGAGGATCTTGGAGAGGATTATGGTCAAAATGAAGAAATTATTGGTGGTGGTATAGAAAACCAAGCCTCAAGGAATGTAGAGGTACTCAGTACCCTAACAATTTTGATGAAAGTATAGCCATTGACACAATATGTGGCATCATCATGGCTGGCATGGATGAAGATGAAGATGCCAACAATGCAGAGTTATAAATTGAATAAATATTTTCCAGTAAATATGAGTTGCAATTCTACGTACAAGACTACTGCATTGAGAGACATGTTAAATTCAAGGTTTTGAAATCCACCAAATTGGTGTACGAGGTGAAATGCGAAGATCATAGGTGCAATTGGTTTCTTTACGCATTAATCAATCGTCCAATCCAAAGGTTTAAGATTCAAAAGTATTTTGGGGAGGACGTTTGTATGAATCTACCTTTCAAAATGACAATAGGCAGTACAAAATAAAGTTAAATTAAAGGCAGTTTTTCATTGCCGCCTTTTCTTATATCACATATTTACAAAGGCGGTAAGTAAAATTGCCTCCCTTCTCATGAAAATAATAGAGGCGGTATCATCATGCCGCCTCTAGTATGTTTCTAGAATTAAGGTGGCGGCATCAAAGGGCCGCTTTCACTTTGTAGAAGGCAGTTTTTTAAAGCCGCCATCTTATATTTTCTTTAAAAATAGAATTGTGATGCATTGGTGTCCATGTGGCACGTGTGCCAACGTGTTGCCCACATGGAGTTTGAATTTTTAGGGTTAGCGTAGAATGTTTCATTTTGGAAATTATTATTGTCTCTCTTCTATTTTGGGTGTTTTTTATGTTTCATGTTTTATTAAGGTAAAAAGCCCATTAATTTACTTTGAATTTTTGTGAACTGATTCTCCATACTTTGGGCGTGCTATGGTCCAAATTTGGGCACAATCTGATATCAAAATCTTGAGATATGATTGATTCATTATAGCTGAGTCACTGGTGCAGCTGCGCTAGTTTTAGCCTTGAAATGGCGAGGTAGCGCCATTTTGGTCATAACATTCTCATTCTTGCTCTGAATTGAGTGATTCTCATTTCATTGGACTCCTAAGAGAAAAATGAAAAATTTGAATAAAGTTTCATAATTTTATGATAAATATTGGCTTAGGAATGAATTTTCTTAGATTTTTTTTACCTAAAAATAGTGTTATTTAGACACTTATCATTGTGTCTCAGGCCGACACGTCATTGCAATACAGGTTTGGTTCCTCTAGTCAAATCTTCATCCTTATTTACGTTGAAGACATTATTGTTGTAGGAAGCAGCCACTCTGAGATGATGACTCTAGTAGATAGTTTGCTGAACAAGTTCTCCATTAATGATCTTGGTGACCTGCATTATTTTCTAGGCATTGAGGTCTTACGTGATGGTTCCGATCTGCACCTCTCTCAGACCCAAGTATGCCATTGATGTACTCCCTTGCTTATCACTTGCTTAAGTCAAGTCGGTTAGTACGTCGATTCCAACTGGGTCAAAACTGTCAAAGCTCTCCAGTCATGCACTGCCTGATGCCACATAGTATCAGTCCACCATAAGGGCTTTACAGTACCTCACAGTCACTCGTTCGAACATCCAATATGTTGTGAACCAAGCATGGCAGTTTCAATAGGCTTCGATAGACGAACATTGGTCTGTTGTGAAGCAGATCTTGAATTACGTAAAAGGGAACAATTGGTCACGGTATTGTCATTCGCCCCCGATCCAATCTTGCATTGGAAATTTCCACTGATGCTGATTGGGTTTGTTGTCTTGAAGATAGACAGTCCTTCTCTGGCTTCTGCATTCTTCTGGGTGGTTCTCTCATTTCATGGGCATCCAAAAAGCAACCAACGGTATCACGCTCTAGTGTTGAGGCAGAGTATCGAGCACTCATAGTTGCAACTTCAGAGATGTGTTGTGTCCTTCAGCTATTCCTTGAGCTTCAGTTATTTGTTGGGTCGACCCCAATTTTATAGTGTGACAATTTGTCTGCTACTCAGATTGCTACCAATCTGGTATTCCATGACAAAATGAAGTACGTTGAAATTGACTATCATTTTGTTAGGGAATAACTAGCAAATGACACATTACAAGTCAAGTACATTCGAACTAGAGATCAAGTGGCTGAAATTTTCGAAAAGGCAATGCAGCGGGGTCAATTTGAAAGGTTGCTTACCAAACTTCACATTCTCCCAAGACCGTCGAATTTGAGGGGAATGCTAAAGATCATTTAGGATCACGTGTTAGTAATGCTTTAGACTCGCGATTGTCTTAGGATTCTATCTCCTTGTATAGAATTATATATTTGTAAAGATTGTATATGAATGAATCCTAATTAAACTGGGATTCTAAATCAGGGCACCAGTCCCTCGTATAAGTAGGTATTTTCATCAATAGAAAAATCAATTAGCGTTTTATAAACTTACAGTGTAACCTTGGTAAAATTTTGTAATAGATTTAGTTTAGCGGATCGTTATGATCGATCCTGGGTTAACTAAGCCCGCAGATTAGAAACTGGTTTTGTTCCAGCTGCGATAACACGGTCATGAGAGCACCTTCAAATACGAAAGCATGAGCTTCATTTTTTTTCTCTTGTGAAGCATATTTACGTGGTAAAATCTAAGCTTAGACTTGCTTTTCTACTCCAAATTAATGCATCACATTAAAGTTTATTGAATTGAAGCGCACAACATTTTTACAAGAAAAACACAAGATGAAGGGTGGCCGCCATTAAAAACATTGGGCAAATGCATCAAACTGGGATGGGATTCAAAAATAGTGAGATGATGTTCTGTTTTGTTTCGCCATCCGCATTGGTGTAGTCATCTCTGTTCCTGTAGAAGAGTTCGCCTGTGCGAGCGAGATTAAGTGTACCCATGAGGATGGGAAAAGGGAATGGAGTTGGTCTGAGTAAGCCCAAGTTTATTTTCTTCCATGCATTGGCAACCATTTTCCGTAGCTCCTCGCAAGCTTCCTCCTCAGAGACTCCATGTTCCTTCATGTAACACTCGACTGTTGAAGCCACGTGGGTTCTCTCTTGTTCCAACTAGAAAAATATAACAATTAATATGGTGAAGGTCAGCATAACTCAGGGGCGGAGCTAGGGGAGGGCAAGGGGGGTCAATTGCCCCCTCTTCCCCCACGTATATCTTAGGTTTTTTCCCCCTTATTTATTGGATTCACATTTAATTCTTCTCATCAATTGTATTCCCTTATTTTTCTCAAGTTTTCTATCTTTGGAAAACCCCATTTACTGTTTTGTCTCTTCTTTATATTTTCACACTCACTTTCTTTTACCTATTTCGTCTTGTTCAGTCATGTTTTCCTTCTTTTCTTCTGTTTTCTTTTAATCTCTAACTTACATATATTCAAATCTCCTTCGTTTAGTGTAATATAAAATTATTAATTTAATTTAAATGTTTCTATTATTCCTAGTCTTTTGTATCTTATCAATAAGGTCTCTAGGTTTGGTATGACGAAAATAGATCATTCGTTGAATTCAAAGGCCAACAAAAGTGTTGCATTTTGTTCTTTTATTTTTCTAACTTATAATAATTTTTAGTCTTTTATGTTAAAGGAGTTTCATACATATATAAAGTGGTTCAAGACAATGTTTTAAAAACCGAACCGGCCATCAAACCGGTAGTCCGTTCGGTTTTGGTCGAACCTGGTTAGACTGAGTTGAACCAATGGTTCAACCATTGAATATTATCCTCTATACTTTATAAATATGTTATATTTCTATAGGTAAAAAGACAAAATTAATGTTGATTATAGTGAACCGGACCAAGTCAATAAGAACTGGATTGGCCTCCGGTTCTGGTTCAACTGGATTGGGCCGGCCGGTCCGGTTCGGTTTTTAAAACAGTGGTTCAACAGGTAAACTATTAATGCAAGAAATTAGCTAATTAACATGCTCATCGATATATAAAGTATTTCAACAAATAAAAATTTCAGATTTTTTATTCCAAAATTTGAGGAATTAATACTTGTTTATATATAGATTACATGTAGAATTTTAAACTTTAGTTTACTTTTAAATAAATTAATTTTTAATCTAGTTACTAATTTTACATTAGTTGTTGACTTATATAAGCATAGTAAAAATACACATGCATTTGATTTTATTAAAAAAAAATTGAAACGATTAAATAAAATAATTAAAATATTTTTTAAACTTTCAACTTTTTGTATTTTAAGTTACTAAATTATGCATTTTACTAAAAATATAAGTTAACGATTATTTATATAATATATATATATATATATATATATATATACACTAAGACGTTACTAACCAATATTTTCTCTGCAATATATAAAATAATTAGGTGGACTTATTAAACTCATTCCATATATATATGAACATTATTATATATTATTTTTAATGCACGTACGTGCGTATATCAAAGAAATTGAAGAAATATTATAAGATTAATTGTTTATATATTTGGAAGTAATTAATTAATTAGAAGCAATTAATAAATACCTTGTGAGAAGCTATGTCATCCAGCAGTCGTGCAACTACAGCAGAGGCCTTCATGAAATCGGGTCTACTCAATATCCAGTCGAGAGCCTCCCTCGTCACAATATCCCCCATCCCAAGAAGAGAAGCGACAGGGAGAATTGGGTAACCCGCCGTGATCAAGGAAGCACTCATGTGTTCTTCCACACTCGGTACATAACCACTTTCGGACCATTTTGCTTCTTGAAGATATGCCTTTGCGAATCCTTTCATCTGCGCGCACGGATAGAACAAACATTAATAATTGAATCAGTTGATTTGCCATTATAAATAAATAAATAAATATATCCTGACTAGTTATTTTAAAGAAAGAAAACAAAAAATCTAACATGCATATATATGTAATTTAATCGCATTATTAATTAAAGAGAGCAAGCTTAATTAATTAATTAAGTAATTGATGATGTGATAAACTAATTATTTACTGCGTCTTTTAAGTAATCTATGTGGTAGGAGTGGCCCTGGGTGGAGATTTCATCTTCAATGTCGTTCACTGTGTCTAAAAGTGCTCGATAGTACGCTTTCATGCACTCTGGCAGCGGTTCCATGGCCCCTAGCTCCCACCTATATATATATCGAATCAAGAATGGTATGTAGTTAGATAAAATAACGAGAAAATTGAAGTACAGGAAAATAATTAAGTAAATACGATTTGTTAGTATCTAAGAGCTCAAATTAATCACAAAGATACGGTAGCGCTAGCGAAACTATAACAAAAATGAGAGAGAGAGAGAGAGAGCGAGAGAGAGAGAGAGAGAGAGAGAGAGAGAGAGAGAGAGAGAGAGAGAGAGAGAGAAAAGACACAAAGAGAGAGAGAGAGAGAGAGAGAGAGAGAGAGAGAGAGAGAACTAATTAGAAAACAGTATCTATGAAGGTATATATAGTTTTATCTGCATGCAGTAGAGAGATCTCGTGTAATTCTAATTCTTAATATTTTACCCGTAGGATCTGATCTGATATGATCTGACCCAATTTTTAATGCGTGATTCTGATAAAAAAGAATTAATGATCTCCTCCATGATCGCTTCGTCTTATTCTTAATTTGTTGCAGTACACTTTTTTTATGGAATTAATACAAGGAGGCTGATCTCCAAGTTACATACGATAGTTTTGGAAGATTAATTGTTCTGTTTGTTGCATGCATGGTGGCGTCTTCATGGCTGCGGAATCATTCTCTAAAGAATCAGAAAAAAGGGTTGTGACGATATATATATCACTATAAATTGCCAACTACTAGCTAGTTGTACTATCTAAAAACAAGAAATCCTGGGCTCTTTCTGTTTGTTTTGGCTGACAATAATTGAAGAGCTAATTCCATTAATATTCCTCGATCTTCCTTCTGGTAGACCCCAACCCCAAAGGAATTAATTAAGATGGTATAGCTAGAGATGAAGAAGAACTCTTAATTAAATATTATACCTTTGTATCGCATCTGTGAGTAGTTGGAGCTCCTCGATTGTTCCATAAACGTCGTAAATATCATCAGTCACCGTGGCCAAGTTAATAAGTTTAGTGGTGATAGTTCTCGATCGAGAATACTTGGGCTCATAGTACAGTGTCAATATCCAATAGTACAACTCCACTGCCCGGTCCCTTGCGAAATGAAGCTTGGGTGCAAGACCCAGCTCTTTCCACCACCTGCATGCAACATATATACATATAATTAATGGCAGACACATACAAATTAATTAGTTAATTCATATACTAGCTAGCTTACGTGCATAACATATACGTACATCTATTTGTAATATTATATTATACGTACGTTGTGATCTCGCTTAGCTCCCTCAGGTGCAATGATTGTAGCAGATTGAAATCCAACTTGGCAAACTCCAGGAGGAGGTCAACATTCCTGCCCTTTCGAACTGCTTCGTAGAAGGGGATGTAATTCCTTGACTCCAGTCTGGGCATGCCCTTGTAGAAGGGCAAGTCCAAGGCCCGGCGCACCCGGTTTGCTAGAGGATCAGACTCCTGAATATTGGGGAGTTGAGACCTCAGGAGCTTTGATGTGAAAGTGATAGCTTCGTCCAATATCTCTTCTCCTGGAATGCTCAGAAAAGCTGCTTCGTATAGGTTCAGCAGACCTCTAACATCAGTTCTACCCAACCTCCTCCCAAAGTAGTCCTCCTCCAGCTTATTGATCATCTTCCCTTCTTTGAAGAACTTACTGAACACATCTGTCATGTTTTTCCTTTTTTAATTAGTAACCAATTAAACCCAAGCAAACAAATTATGCTGCACTTACACGAGGCAGGAAGCTTCTTTTGCATTGCTATTGGCTGTGGTACCTGTTCTCACTCACTTTAATTCTTTAGCTGCTAATTAATAATTAATTAATGTGTGTAGGTATATATCATGTACGTTACGTCCGACAGGCGACCGACAGAAGGTGGGTAGGCGAAGTTTTACCAGTTGCGGGAACGTAATGTCCTGCTTGTCTTAAGAGGCGGAAACGGAGAGCGACGGATGTGATATCCTCGTCACCGGCAACGTCCGAATTGAAGGTCTCCTTCATCCGGAAGAGCGCCTCTTCCATCTCCTCCTCGAAGTGGTACCCAATTCCAAGGCGCTGAAGATCATCAACGACATGCATTTCTTCTTGCTTCGACCCACGCACATCCCACAGCATTCTCTTCGTTTCCTTCTTCAACACCTCCACCCGTCTGCTCCAATATTCATCATCACCCTTCTGCTGCAAAAACACACACATGCATATATATAAATAATATTATTTAATTGCATATATATATATATATATATTGCCTGGATCAGGTAGCTTGCTTGCTTACTGTTTGGCCGGGGGAGTAGCTCAGAAAATGATCGCCCCAGATGGTGGGATGGTATTCTACTCTCTTGCGACTAACTTGTACGTTTCCTGCAGTCGCCTGGGAACGGGCAACTGGATAAAGAGGGGAGAGAGCTACAACTGCAAGAGCCATATGACAATTGCAAAATGAGGGAATTAATCACTAGTACTGAAATTACATGCACTAGATGGCAATGGTGCTTAATTTTCTGCTGCATTAATCCTTCCCGCTGGTACCTATATATATATAAAGGTCCTTGGTGGGGTATTTAATTATGAGCCCAATCACGTCTCAATCTCCTACTTATCCAATATTATCATTTGCTCGATCTTCTTATAACTTACAGGGTCTCGTTGATCAGTCACCAAAATAAATTTAATTAATTTTGATCCCATAATTGAAAGCTAAATATATAATACTAGCATATGGAAAAAAGGCCTCATCATGAGATTATATATATCGAATAAATGCTTCCTTTGAAATTGAGGGATCTTTGACTCCTTAATTCTTACATATATATATGGTCGATCGACACACACACACACACACACACATATATATATATATATTGACTGCTTACATGCCCTCATCCTTCTCGTTACTTTCATAACCTTTGTTTAAATATATAACAATAAATGTACTATATATATATGCTGAGAAGCAACAAGAGACAACCCTGTTCTTTAAATTATGCTTCATACATCCTTCTCAACTTTTTTGTCACAAAAAAAAAAAGGTATAGAATACATACATTTGGCGTTAAAGAATAATCTGATTTGAATGAATACTAGTAAAAATCTTGGATTTATTAGTTGAGAATAAATCCTTTTATTAATATATATGCATATGGGTCTCCACTCGGTTTGTCCATACATAAATAAAAGTCATAAAGAATAACACCTAGTGGATACTTAATCAATAACGCAATGGGAATTAAGGGCTCTTGCAATTTCATTAATATTTGTTTTGGTAAAGTTTTAGATTTAATGAGACACTCACCTTGGGATAACAAACTATTCAAGAAAAAAGAATAGAATTAAGTTTTAGAATAGGGTTAACAGACCACATGTCAGCTGGGGACTGTGAAAGAGCAAAAAATTGGAAGATCTGGTGTTTGAAAGATAGAATAAATTTTTAGAATTGGTTAATCATTTTGGGATAAATGTTTGATGTTTGACACAATAATATTGGTAACATCAACCCCATAAAATCTTATAAATTAATACTACCAACTCTAAAATAATCAATAGGAAAAGCTGGTCGGATATTCAATTTTAGCTATATAAATTTGTTTTACCAAACTTCTTATCTCTTTTACTATTTCCTATGAATTCATACAATTATTTTAGATAAAAAAATTAATGAAGGAAATAAGAAAGCCAATATTAACATTTCTTCAATGTGAAGTCATAAGATAATAAATAAATTAATGTAGAAAATAAAGTAGTCAAGTATTTACTACTTTAATGTCCTTCATTTAACTTTTCAAGTTAACTAATTAATTAAGCATATGGGACTTAATTGCATATTCAATTTTTTTCCTCACAAGAAAAGTAGACATAATTCTAAGATTAATTGTAATTAGACACTCCAATAATATATTCAGTTATTTATTTATTTCTTGGTTCACAAATATGACATGGAATTATTTTATAATTTAAACATGAAATGTATAATTATGTACATGCAATTTATATATTACTGGTGAAGAAATATATTATATATCCAGTTGACTAATATTAATAATCAACCCATAATTTTTAACTGAAAAAAAAAACAATGTTCTTCTTATATATTGAAGGGGACCAGTGGTCCAACTTGGACAACGGCTATCCCTTGTGACCATATGTTTGGGCTTTTGAAAGGACCTTGGACCATCTATTAAAAAAATGATTATGATGAATAACGTAGTAGTATTTTATTAAAAATTGGCTTAGGTTACTATCTATCCACATCTACTAACATTGTCATTGTGCAGTTAATTATATTTTAAAATCATATATATATATATATATATATATATATATATATACTATTTTTTTCAAAGCAAAAAGTGATTTCCCAGTACCATAAGTACAAACTAGATTTAAAATAGGTTGTAAGAATGATATTCTCCATTTGACAGAATTATAAGACCGTCTAGCTAGTGGAGGGAAAATTGTGTTTAAAAAAAAACAAAAATCTAGTATCAAAATACTTTGTTAATTATTTGATATGTCATGCCACATAGGGTAATTAGGAGGGATATGGATAGCTAAAACATGATGTATTTTCATCTTAATTAAAGTAAAAGAAAAGTCAATTCCACATCTTATTGGTCAAAGAACATATTAAAATATGGAGTAATGGACGCATATTGTTAAAATATTGAGTAATAAATTCTATGATAGGAATGCCCTTCAGGTGCTGGCCTAATATGTTAGTTCGTAGTCAGTAACACATGCACTATTATTTGTACATGTAACAGACTTTCTAGTTGGGCTTAACATATTAGACAAGTTATAATTTTATGTGGATGAAGGATGTTCGACACTAGAGGGCTGACCTTAAATGTTGATTTATGGTCCCTAACATACTATTATTCTTGCATGTAATATATTTTAAGTGCCACTTAACATATTAGATAAGTTTCAATTTCATGTGGATGAGGGATGTTAATTTAGCACAATGGGCTGGCCTAACATGTTAGTTTGTGGCTATATAACATATTTTCCATTTGGCATAACATATTAGACACAAGTTATAGTTTCACGTAGATGAAGGAATCTGAGGGGCAATTTTGTTGTTGAATCCATAATTCAATATTTTAGCAATAAGCATCCACGACTCAATATTTTAGCATTAATCGGTCCATGAGTCATAATTCTCCCTTAAAATAATTGCAACAAGTTGTTATTGATTAATTAAAACATACAATTGCTATATCTCATACAAGGTTTTTGAGTCAAAGTATATAATCAAATTGCAATAAAGCTTTCTGAATGTGTAAAACTTACTCACAAAAACTTTGTGAAGGCATGGATAAGTTACCAGCTACCTAAAGACAACTAAAAAACTAAATCGAGATATTAACTTTGCCAATTTGTGTTAGTATCAGATTTTAATTGTTCTTTAGTTTTCTAGATATATATCAACCAAAGCATCTGATATATTAATCATTCCTCCTTATTTGAGAGTTTCTGAAAAGGAAAGAATAACTTGTGTTGAAACCAAGCATGAAGCATGTTTGACTGAATGCAGGGATGGATGTGGTAGATAGATCTTCAGAATTAAGGTTTACAATATTGCTTCTCTATTCTATTCTTCTATTGACAAATTGGCTACAAACTAACAGCCTTTACCCATGTAAGACCATTACTTGCTTATTTGAATATTAATTTTTTGTTAAAAAATGAATATGCATAAGAGTTTTTGACATGCTTTATATAAAGAAATATGGGTAATCTAAAATTTGTTTTGTTAGAAATCTTTTACCAGATGATGTTCTTATTAAATTAACATTTTTTATATTTATAAACAATTTACCTATTATTTCCATTGTTGAGAAGATGTTGAAATCCTTATATTATTATTATTATTATTATTATTATTATATTATATTATATTATTATATTATTATTATTATTATATTATTA
The DNA here is from genome assembly GCA_019845555.1 of Aristolochia fimbriata. Classification (NCBI taxonomy): domain Eukaryota; kingdom Viridiplantae; phylum Streptophyta; class Magnoliopsida; order Piperales; family Aristolochiaceae; genus Aristolochia; species Aristolochia fimbriata. The sequence continues at coordinate 9,645,682 of CM034079.1, forward strand.
TTATTATTATTATTATTATTATTATTATTATTATTAATATTATCAGTGTTTTAAAAAAACCGAACCGGCAATCAAACCGGCAATATGTCCGATTTTGGTCAAACCTGGTTGAACTGGGTTGGACCAATGGTTCAACCATTGCATATTATGCCGTATACTTTATATTTTCTTAATATTTCTATAGAAAAAACACAAAAATAATCCTAATTATAATGAACCGGGCTGAGTCAATAAGAACCGGATTGGCCTCCGATGCTGGTTTAACCGGGTCGGTCCGGCCGGTTCGGTACGGTTTTTAAAACACTGATTATTATTATTATTATTATTATTATTATTATTATTATTTTACAACTTCATTTAATTGGGTAACTCAGATATGTATTGGAACCAGCAGAGACGAATATAATAAAACAGATTACTCCTTAATTAATTGTGAAAGCAATAGGGGCCATTAATAAGAAAACTTTTACATGTAAGTATGTAACGATCTAACTGTTAACACAATTATTTATGTCCTACTCATCTATATAATAATTAATTACTAACTACTTCTACAGGGCTCGGATGCACTAGGAACAAGCATTAGCAATATTGTTAAACTCAAATTAAGCATTGCTAAAAATTAAGCTTTGCTTTTCAACAGAGAGATTCTTTGGACTAGTATAAGATGTATGACGAAGACAAAGGTGGCAAATGCTAGCTAGCTGAAAGACATCTAGAAGGTCTTATGTACTGAGACGGCATTGTACGTAGTACTTGTAGTACGTAGATCCATGAAACAGTTTTTAAACCCTTCATCTTGTCCTTTGGACATAATAATATTAAAGGAGAAAGATATCAGCCAGGATCTGCCCTCCCTCGGTTGCCCAACTGTAAGCATTTGGATTCATGTTTCTTGGAATCTCTGCAGCAGTACATCTGTTTGTATTGAGGCCTAGGTGAAGCCAAATTAAACCTTCTTTTCATCTTCCGTCATTGTTTCCAGGACCACTTCCCCGATCTCACAGAAAAGGCCAGAGAAGAAGAACAAACCCTCGACGCCTCGCTTATATTGGCATTTTAATTAGGAGGTGGGAGGGGCCTGATCAACTGAACCAAGACGGCGACCTTGATCATCTTAATTCGACAAAGACATGTTGCTGAAGATTCTCATTCGGTCGATCGTCAGATTTATATTCAATTTAAAAGGTTTTAGACTGATAACTAACACTCGTCTGATTTGAGAATTTTTACGTTTGAATTACTTAATATATTCTCTTTAACTATTTTAAAACTGGTGCGGTTTCTTTGTCTTGATCTTGTACACGATCCTGAGTAGTTAGAAGTCCACAATCTGAGACCCAAATGGGTCTCTTTCTTTGCCACCGACGTCGCTGGATCGGATGTGATCTGATCTTATTGCCTTAAACATTTCATTTAATTTGGCATTTGGTGTCTACGATCGAGTGGTTTTATAAATTAATTAACCTCCAAATTCAACTGTATAACGTGGCGTCAATTTCTCCTATAAATATATCATTTGAATTTTGAACCTAAATTTAAGATTTTGGCGCCAAAGACAATTTAAAGCATTTTGAATAAAGAAAATTTAATTATATAAGTAAATAATATTTTTAAAATTACAATTTGATATTAAAAATAATATAAGTATGTAGTCACTTGTTTTAATAATTAAACTGCAAAAACTAGGATCTATCACAGTATAGAGCAAAGTATACATCCCATTTAGAAAATTTTAATTAATAAAAGTAAAGAATGTTGATTGAGAGCAATGTTTTAAAAACCGAACGGGACATCGAACCGGTAGTATGTACGATTTTGGTTGAACCCGGTTAGACCAATGGTTCAACTATTGAATATTATACTCTATACTTTATATATAATTAATATTATAATAGCGTAGACTATAAAAATTCCATGTAAATTAGAATTCATTATTCTAATTTTTCAGACTCCACTTAAACAATGACTAAGTTCCACCTTGATTCTACTTGGACGATGACTAATTAAGCGCCACTGGCCCACCTACAAATGACACTTAACTACATGTCTCGCTACTCAAGTGACATGTGGACAGTAGAAAATCAGGGAGAAGTTAAGTTCCCCGTGTAACTACAAAATCCCTGAAAAAAAAAAAAGAAAGGAACGGGGAAGGGGAAGAAATTTTTTGATTCCAGAAACTCTGATGGATCGCCTAGAAACTCTGCAAAAGGGCCTAGAGCGGTCGAGTAAAGAAACACAGAAAAGTTGCAGGATCATCTCTCTCTAAGCCCAAAGAGACAACAAATTAAAGTGCTACAAAAGTTCTCTCAAAGCCAAAAACTCTAAAACATAACATGAGTCAATACCTAAATTTTCATCCCAAACTCTACCAAGTTGCATCTTGAGGATTCTCATGATTACTGCGACGAAGTAACAACACGCTTGCAAATTTGCTACTGCTTTGAAAACGCTTTTGGACTATCAATGCTTCCAAACGAGACACAAATTCACCAGTCAAGCTAAATGCAAAAGGTAGCTCCACACTCAAGCTTGCTACCAAGGGAAATTGCAATTTTATTGTTGGATGGTACGTAGAAGGCGAAAAAATCAAACTCACTCTGAGAAAGGGAGAAAAGAAATCCAAGTCTAAAACTATGCTGCATTACCTCCCAATGTCTATTGTCTATAATAGGATAACAACACATGGGTAACTGCATCGTTATTCTACACATTCTCGCAGATGGACATCACACTGCAATACAAAATTTTCCATTCAGCTAGGCGAAAATGCAAGTTTGTGCTTACTGCCCGAGAGATTGCAGTTTGCCACGGGATCTTGAGAAGGCTCGAATTTCATCAATACAGAGCTCAAATTAGAGGAGCAACTTAAAGCAGAGCCTAAAAAATTCTCGACTCAATGATCACGCCAAAATGTGGACCGATCCCCAATCCCTTTGTACAATAGGAAGAACACAAAATGGTAATGGTTATAGTAAACCAGGCTGAGTCAAGAAGAATTGGACTGGCCTTTGGTTTTGGTTCAACTGGGTCGGATCGGGTGGTTTTGTTAAGTTTTTAAAACACTGGTTCGATTAATTGCCTAGCTTGCCATTAGTTTAGATTTAGGAACTTGATTCGAACTCGAGAAGGTAGATTCGGGTAAACTTGCATTAGGCAACGTACGTTCCACTTAATTATAAGTCTAGTTAGGGGATTTATGGTTTAATTTATTTACAATATAGATGTAGTGGATGACTAACCTACACTCAAATTTTGAAGAAGAAAGGAGGGGCACTTACGTAAATGTGAGTTGACACTTTTAACTTTCATAAAAATACACGTCATTTCTTCTTTAAAGTTTGAGTGTAAGAAATATTTACCTACACGTAAGTATATATAGGAATTTTTTTCTCATAGATATATTTAAATATTTAAATAATAATAATTTTCTTGATCTATGTTGCATGTTTCTATTTTATATGACTATTACTCATTATATTTTTTTACTATTTATATTTATGTTTCACTTTTACATCACTACGCATGGTTCGGTAATGTCTATAAAAGTAGTACATAAGTGGTCTTCTTTCCTTTCACACACATACCAAGCCAATGTAATATATGCTAATACGGAGAGTGTTGGCGTCTATCTCTCAACATCATGGCAAGAACTTTGGAGGCCAAAGAATTTCTAATGGGCAAAAGCATTTGATGATACTGAGGTCTCCAGCAAATCCAAACAACAAGCCATGATGCCAATTTTGAAGCATGCACCAAAAAGGGTCCCATTTTGAATCGGGTGTACAATTGGGTCGTGTATAGGGGGGGTGGATTTGAGCCGAACCAAGCCGAACATATGTAAGTTTGAGCTCAGCTCGGTGTGAGAAAAGAAAATCGAGCTCGGGCTTGAGTTCCACACAAGCCTGAAGTAGAGCTCAAACTTGAGCTTGAGTGATTTTACCGAACAAAGAGGAGACTATGAAAAACTTTACCAGTTAAGAGAATAAAAGGGTGGAGATTGTATTTTGAGTAAGTACAAGAAAAAGGAAGACTGAGGAAGATGAATTGGGAGAGGAAATTTGTGCGAAAAGTATATGATTAAAATATAAAAGTCATTCCTGAACTTTAATTTTTTAATATATTTTATGCCTATCGAAGTAAGGCATCTTAAATTTTTTTTAAAATTATTCATAAGCTGGCTCATGGGTCAACAAGTCAAATTATGGAAATTTTGATCTCAGCTCGTGAGGCATAGCAAACTTTTTTTTAAAGTTCGAGATCAGCTCAAACTCATTATTAACGAACTCAAGCCGAATAAAAATTGAGCCAAGCCCGAGCTAATCGCAGCTGGCTCGGGTCAAGTCCAGCCCTAGTCATGTAGAAAGTCCCAGTCCATGAAACTGTGCAACTGTTGAGTGTTCACAAAATTAAAATATTTTAGAGGTTTTGTGGGTTTGCTCTAAGTTGTTCCTCTTATTCGATCTCCAATTGATCAGTTTAAGTTGCATTAACTTCAACACTTGTGTTTTGTCTTCACTCGGCATTTGGATGAGGACTTTGATCACCGGAGGAGATTCAAGTTAATTGGTAGTGTGGCGACAGAACTTGATCTTCTTGTTGCAACTCTTACCCAAACTTGGCCAAGTGTCTAGAATTTGGTCTCACTTTCAACATGGTTGATTGACCTTCACTAGATGCTTGTGCAAGAGCTCAGTCATGCATGCGCGCGCAATAAATTCACTTAAAGGGAAAACAGTATCATCAAATGTATGTTGCACTCTCATGGTGAACTGGTTTAATGTCATGGTTTTGGACTTGCCGAGGTTGTAGTAGGAGAAACTCGTGGATCCAAGATGGTCGGCAGCCGCGAGCCCAACTCTCTTCTAGCGCTATTGTTATCTCTCCAGCCAAAGTCCCCAAATAAGTGAAATGAGTTCACTCATTTGGGGAGGGTTGAGCCCTGATCCGCTGGCCAAAATACAGCGTGGCCAAAGCGAATCACGGGGCGTTCAGACACGGAACTGCCCGTGCGGGCCTTGGGGGGCACCCCGTGATTCGCTTTGGCCACGCTGCATTTTGGCCGGCGGATCCAGGCTCGGGAGGGTTGAACCTCCGGCCAATTTCCCTCCTTTCAAACCACAAATCCAAGTACAAGTTTTTCAGATCATGCCATGTGTCAAGGGTTAAGTCTCCTCTTAACTTGATGGTGACACACGTCACAAGTTAACTTAAAACCTTCCAATTTTGACACGTATCAAAAGACTTGTCCAAACTCATAAGTTTGTGATACAGTTAGCCATAGGTGTTGACCTTAACGATACACTATTAATAGACTTCATTCAAGGATGATCTTGACTGTAGGTCTTAGTACTATCGACCCAGTGATCTTGATCAATCTGTTTTCAAATGATCACGATCTGGATTGTTGATTTTTAATTTGCATGACCACACAATCTCAATTATAAATATCTAAATTAATTGATTACGACCTCAAAGTCTGACTAAATAGTAATTGACAATTTGGATCGACAATCTAAAAAAAATTTTGATTCCTACAACAACGTTGTAAATAACTAATATCCTGAAGGGAAGACACTGCAAGAGTTACCCACAACTAATAAATTTAGAGTGTCCATCCATGATAACTGTGTAGATTAAGTACTAAAGTTGTATCCTAATAGTTAAAGTTATCTAATTGAAAAATGGTAAAATAATACATAAAAATTTGTGCACCAACTACAGCTTGAACTTTAGATAAGTTAAGTTTTTCTTCATAAGATAAGAGATAGGGGGTAATCTACTATGGCATTTTAGCACTTTGACAAAATTTCCAATGGATGGACCCAAGAGTTTTGTCAGTTAGGCCCTCTAACTGTAGTTGTTTACTCAATTCTGACCCATATAATATCTCAATTGACATTCTAGGAAAGAGAACCCATTACATGTAACCTATAGGTAATATACAGTGGAGGATTATTCCTATGCTCATAGCAAACCCTTTGTCTAGACCCTAGATGGGTGTCAATACACATTGCCTAATGCCAATTTCCGTGACCTACCTTCTTAGGATTGATTCAACCACCAAATATCAATTAATCGTCAGTTAATTGACTAATCAAATACTAACCATTCAATTTACACAACCACAATATAGATTCATATTCAAACTACTAAAATAGGTCAATACATCACTTAGGAACACTTAGTCATACCCCAAAGTCGGGGTTTAACTACACATCAAGTCAAAATACTAAGCAAAATTCAAATTCCTATTCAATACACAACTCACAATGCGTAAAGATGAATACAAAATAGCTAAGAAACACAAACTCAATGTGTAGAGGACTTTTCTCACCTTCAATCCTTCTCCCCTATGGATTCCACCTTGAGAAGCCCTCCCAAAATACTCTTTGTAGGTTTTGTCACAAACCCTCCTCTACGGCGAAACCCGAATTTTCCCCCAATTTCTCTCAATTTTGAATGTTGAAATTGCGCCAAGAATGAAGTTTTGTAGGGCTTCTGATCACTTACTAGGCACCAGAGGTGCCATCACTTCCTACAACATCAAGTCACTTAACTGACACAAAAACATATAAGACATGCCTGATGCCACAACACCCAGTATCCACCTCAGTGTCAAGTCACTTATATGGGAGAAAGTGTTACTATCTTGATTTATGTTATGTGTCTAGCCTTCCTTCTTCCATCAGTTCTTGAAATTTTTGCATATTGGTTAGGTGCATAATATTTGATATCGGAACAGGCACCATGTCATGTGTTCAAATCCCGGAGGGGACAACCTATACAAAGGGCTACTTTGGGCTAAAGTGATACCAATCACAAAAGTGGAACTAGGTGGTGGCCCTGCATGGAATGCACTATAGCTCTGCATAGAATTTTTTGTATGTTTAATTTTACATAATTAATTAATTTTACTGTTGCATGCATTAATTTATTTTCCATGTATTTATCCCTTTGATATTGGATCACTAGGTGGTGGGTGACTTCATGACACAGTGTCTTGGATCCTTGTTCTCACAATTTGTTTGGGTTATTAAGGTGAGAATTAGGACAACCCACTTAGACGTTTGTATGTTTAGGTGGCCGCGTATGGGGTATTGGGCATAGGACCATGCATAGGGGGTGGCAATAGGGCGTGGTAGGGCAGGTTTTAAGAAACTCATCCCCGCCCCACAAAAAAACAACGGGAACTCGTCCCCATGAAAACCCGCCCCACGGGTTTGCAGCAGAAACATGTCCTTGTCCCACAGGTCAAAAAATAAAATCCATACCCATGAAACCTGCCCCCAACCCGCTCACTTTGATTTTGTTTTTTCCCTTCTCCTGAAATCCCTAAATCTAGCTCTCTCGGTCGTTCTTGGATATTTTGCAGTAGATGTTGTGTAACTGATTACTTGCAGGTGGTTCTTGGACATTTTGGTTGAAGATGTTTTCGGATTCTCCATGACTTGCTTGCAAATTTTGCTTCCTGAGTTGCTTACAGATCGTACTTCCTGTAGGCGGTTCTTCCTCTCGGTGAACGATGCTCTTCAATAGAAGATGCTTGTTATGCTTGATTTTCTTGCAAATCGTCCATGGTTGTTTGATCATTAGTCACCGAATAAATAAATTTTTGAGCTGGAGCCAAAAAAAGAGTCTTTTTGAAGTTTTAGTTTCTATTAAAAAGAACAAATCTTTGTATATTTTCCTCAACTAATCTTATCGGTCTCGGGAGATTTCAAGAACAAGGGGCCATAGTTCAAGTTGAAGGCTTTAGATTTTTTGTTTTGCTGATCCTCTCGCTTAGGGTTAGCTAGAAGTTTCCATCTTTACCCTTCATGTTTTCAGATTTTACTTAAATATATTGGGTCAGGTCGGGGTTTTTTGGTAAATCTCATTCCCGAATCAAACCCATAACGAGTTTAAGAGACAAAACCCATCCCCGATAACATAAAACTGAACCCACTTTAAGTGGGACGAGTCAGGGTGGGTTCCCTGGTTTGAGGAACCCGTTGCCACCCCATACCATGCACTGACTTGGATGTCCCATCACCATACAACATTGTGCCTGTCATATAAAGATAAGTGACCAGTGATCTGGTAAATAGGCCTTGAACTTGTGAGATCGAAACCTTCGAGTCTAGCTTCATTTGATCTTTAGAATTGACCTAATTTCTATTATGGTGCATAATTCTTTTGAAGTGGAATTGATAGCATGAATAATGTATTGTGATGAATCTAACCACTATGGAGAATTAGCATTATTAACATAGTCGAGAAGTTTTTATTCCAAAAGAATCTCAATTAGGGGCCAAATCATAATTTTGACATAAATTGATAAACCCAAAAAATATCAATTTACTCAAATTATGGATATTTTAATTCCCATAATTGGTTTTATAAAACAATTATTTCAAAATTTTTATCTAAAATTAATTTCTAAATTATTTTGATTTAAAAGGTTATGGGAATAGGCCTCTTATAGCCCATTTGTTGGGTATCTATTTTGTTAGACTTGAGCTTTTTTGGCATGCCTCAGTTAACCCATATCTAAGGTTGAGTAGGAAGAGATGATGAAAGGAGGAATCCTCGTATAAGTCCATTAGGTAATGGATCGGGCTATTTGGCTGATGGGCTTTTGGGACCATTTGGCTAATAAGCGATTAGGGTTTGATTGGTTGATAGACCACAGATTCTATATATATACATGTTGAGGAGGTCATAACAACTCCCGAACCTGATTTCATTCATTGTTAGAAGAACCTTCCATCGAAGGAAATCAAATAAAATGGACTTGGACCTACAATAAATTGACAAAGAACATACAATAACGATAACAAAGAGGTACATAAAAATTCAATTTTTATTATTTTGTGATTCATAGGGACAACAAGCGCAGTAGCATTCTGTGTCTTTAAGTAACTGGGCATCGTGGAAATTACTTTTACCATATGGCACTGACTAATTGAATTAGCTTTTTAAGTGATTAGGCGTCATACTTATGTGATGTATTAGTGTATTTTGGTGTTTTGAGCATGATTCCATGTTATAGTATGACTAATGCATGCTTAGAGTTCGATTAATTGTTAGGTAGCGATTACTTAAGGTTTAGGAACCCAATTCGATCCTAGGAGAGTAGATTCGGGTAGAGCTGCATTAGGCAACGTATGTTGCACATGGTTAGAGGTCTAGCTAGGGATTTGTAGGTGAGGTTAGGGATAACCCACTGCCGTACATGACCTATGGGCTATGTGCATTAGGTTCTCTTTCCTATAGTTTGAAGACAGCGTTGCAAAAGAAGGTTTCACCCTCTCTTCTTATTCTTGGGTGGTGGACTGTAGGACGTGGTGCAAGATCACTGATGGCGCTACCACGCTACCTAGGGTTTGGGCTATCTTCACCACGACTGCACGATGCTGATGGATGTCTTCTTCTTTTTCTCTGTCTTTTTTTCTACCTAAAACAAAGAATGATACCCTGAGAGTGAATGAGAAACGTTGGAGGAGTGTTGTTGAAACTTTGCCGAAGGAAATCCATCGGCTCTCTGGGAAAAAATTGTCAACTCTTCTTGGAAGCCAAGTAAACGAGTTGGGTACTTGTACTCCACAGGGCGGGGACGAGTTTCTGTTACAAACCCATGGGGCGGATTTTTGCGGGTTTGGGTTTCGTAATTTTTTTGCAGGGTGAGCCGAGTTTCTGTTGCCTTGCCCTGTTGCCATCCCTACACGTCAACCTCTATCTTAAGTATATTCTTCCTCTTTTGTCCATTGCCTAGGTCCTAGTTAGTGTCTATATTTTAGTTATTTTTACTTATCATCATTTCAATTGGTTAGATATAGCTATTAGGATACATATTTAGTACTTAATCTACACATAGTCCTTGTGGGTTCGACATCCAGACTCTTGGTCCACTTTATTACTTATGTGACACATGCACCTGCGTGCGAGAGTAAAAATAACCCCCTTCAATTAGGGTGAACACTCGAATTTCACAACACCAAAACCATATCTATTGTAGAAGTGTTGCAATGGCACAAATGTTGAGAGGCTCAACTTTCGAAATAAAATGTCGTGGTGAGATTGTAAGATGCACTTCTAGGGCATCATGTCTTCGCTTTGTTGAACCTGTAGTATCAACTCCTTCGTGTTTAACTTTTAGAACTAGATCTACAGTGAGATTATCCGTTGTTATGTCTGCCTTGAATTTTGTATGCATCCGACTTATCGTCCGATGAAGATTGGTAGCAGAGGGACTGGACCACTAGGCTGGGGACCGAACCTGTCTAACTCTAGTTGGGTTTTTGGAAATTAACTTGAGGACTTAGGGAAATTATCATGTAACCTTAGTTATCTCTGCTGCTTGTACTCTGTTACAAACATAGTGAATCTCTTTGGTCTCTTTTTGCACGTGGAGGAGGCAACCCTGGCCGAACCACATAAATCTGTGTTCTGATTTTGCTTATTTTTAGCTTGCACTGTTTTACTTTCTCTTGTGAATTTGTCTTTTTAACTTGCGCGTAATATATGTTTAGTAAGAGGACACCTTTCATTCATTCATGGCCTCTACTTTCTTTCTTCCAGCACCTGCCTCCTACACCGAAGGATTGGAATTTATTCCTTTGCACTGTTGCATTATTGCTGCCAATGAAGCCACAATAACTTTAGTAGGAAGATTATAGAAGTTTTTTTTTAAATAATTTTAAAAATTAAAAATTTACATTTTTGACATCTTCTTCAACTTATTTTCAAAAATGTCACTTTCAACGTTTGACCAAGCTTAACAGTTTGGTCAAATGCCACATAGGCAACACGCTAATTTTTTTTAAAATACAAGACATGTTGGCGGTATCTAAATGCCGCCATCATAAGAAAAATAAAAATAAAAAAGAGGTGGCTTTTCGAAGCCGCCTTCGCAAAAAAATTGAAGAGGCGGCTTCCAAAAACTGTCATACTAGAAAACTACGAGGCGGCTTTTGGAAGCCGCCTCTTACGACACTTAGACAAATTTTTGGCAACGAAACTTCTAAAGAGGGTAGTAAATGTAGGCGGCATTTTGACGCGGCCACGCTTTTTAAATCAGCTCTTCAATAGGTGGCATCAAAATGCCGCCTACACTTAAGTTAGGCGGCATCGCGATGTCGTCACTCCCTCTATTTCTTAACGTCGTCTTTATTTCCCTTCTACATTCTATCTTTCTCCTCAAAACGGGTGTTGCACAAAAAATCTCTCCCCTCCCTCTTCTCTTCTTCCATCTTTTCGCCGAATTGAAGCTGCAAATCATCGATTCAAGGTTGTGCGACCGCAAATCGTCGCTTTCTCCCTTCAATCAACGTCGTTTCATTTGAAAAGTAGTTACAGATGAAATTGAGGAAGAAGAAGAGATTGAAATCCCCCTACCTCACATGGGAGTCCCACCCTTAGAGAAAAATGAAGAGCCTTACCCCGATTCGTGGATCGGAGAGATGGACATGGACGCGGGATATATGAACACAATGGTCCCAGGCGTAAATGAAGACAATGTACATCCACCCGTCGGTGTTGGAGTCGGTCAAAGGTTCATGATTAAGGATGCATTACAGATGTACTTGAAGGACTACTGCATCAGAAGACATGTCCAGTTCAAGGTTTTGAAATCGGGATCGACAGTTTATTATGTACTTGTCATGGGTGATCAGTGTCCATGGCACGTCTATGCATCATTCAGTAAGAAGTGTATGGTGTGGAAAATTAGACGATGCAATGATGAACACACGTGTTTGAACACCGATCTACGCAAGGACAACCAGTTGTGCACTTCTAAAGTGATTTGTAACCTCATTATGCCCAACGTGAGGACAAATTTTACATTGTCTCCATATGAGATCATTCAGCTGGTTAAAGACAAATATCATATTCAGGTTAATTATGGTAGGGCAAGGAGGGCAAAGAACAAAGCATTAGTTGTTGTATTTGGTGGTTGGGAGGAGTCGTACAACCTATTACATTAGTTTTTTAAAGCAATCAAATACACAAACCCAGGTATTAAGTACAAGCTCATAACCACGGATTACAATGTGAGAGATAGAGATTTTGTGCGATTTGATAGGATATTTTCGGTGTTTGGTTCGGCTATTCATGGATTTCAGTTTTGTAGACCCTTTATCAATGTAGATGGGACTCATTTATACGGGAAGTATAAGGGTTGTCTATTGATAGCTACATCTTTTGATGGAAATAACAGGTTGTTTTCCTTGGCCTTTGCAATTGTAGAGAAAGAAAATATTGATACATGAACTTGGTTTGTAACTTGTTTGGCGCGTTGGGTGGTTAGAGGGAGGCCTTTGATGTGCATTATCTCCGACCGTCACATTGGCATCACCAGAGCGGTGGCAAATGTCTTTCCACGCCCCCATAAACAAAGGTTTTGTATACGACAAATCATTGTCAATCTAAAGAAGCAGTACAATGTGAAGGACTTGGATAAGATGGTGTGGAGCTGTGTGAGTGCACAAATAGTGGATGAATACGAGTTTGTAATACAAAACCTCGAAGAAGCATGTCCTGAAGCCAAAGCGGAGTTGACTGAGGGAATGAGCCCTGACCAGTGGGCCCTTGCGTACGATACAAATTTGTCGTTTGGGAAGTTCATGACAAATTCTTCTGAGAATGTGAATTCTCTATTGAAGTGGGCACGGAGCTTACCTGTTCAAGCCCTAGCATCGGCAATATTCTATTGGATGAATGAATGGTTTGTAAACAGGTGAGACATGGCTACAAAGATTACCACACGTCCTTGTCCTTCGGTAGACGCGCATTTACCTATTGCAGTGAAGGATGCTAGGCATTTGCATGTTGTTGCTTATGGTGGTGGGATATTTCAGGCAGGCGAGCACAAGGTGAACATTCTACTTAAGGAGTGTACCTGTCAGTCATTCCAGATTTATCAGATTTTGTGCATCCATGCCCTTGTAGTGTGTGGGGTAATACATTATGACTTCCATCAGCTGACACCCGAGTATTATCATGCATCTACAAATCTACGGGTGTGTGAACGAGCGTTTGATGTGCCACGAAGGAGAATTACTTGGGGTGCAAGATGGTCCAGTGGTACTCCCACCAGCTAAGTCGAGGGGGGTTGAAAGGCCAATGTCCACCCGTATTTGGAATTCTATGGACTAGAGAGATGACAATGGAAGATATTTGTGCAGTAATTATAAAAAATCTGGTCATAACAGACGGGCTTGTAAAACCCCGTCTGTTGACAGTGCAGAGAGTTCTCATTACGGGGTCTATTCATAGTTCTCATGCGGGGTCTAGTTGTCGTCAATGTATACTTTTAGTTTTTATATAACGTATAATGACATGTTTTCAGTTGGTTAGTTTAACTTCAGTTGTTAATGTATACTTTGTTGTTTCTATAGGTCGTGATGGCAAAGCCCCCACTCTTGTACGATCAGGATTCTCATAGGAGGGAGGCCATCTAACATGGAGAGGTTACTGCGTTCTGGTGAAAAATAATTATGTTTTATTTATAAACATACACTAATAAGAGTATTACTCATTTTCAGGACCCAAGATGCCTGGAATGCACTGAGCATTTTTAGACACTACGACATTGACCGATGGACGAGCGTTTGTTGTCATACATCGATGTTGTGGGATTTTGTACCTTATATAGAGTTCAGTGGTTGAGACTGGACAAACCACTGATTACCTCACTGGTAGAGAGATGGAGGAGCGAGACGAACACCTTCCATCTGGCGAACGGTAAGATGATGATCACATTAGAGGATGTAGTTGTCCTTTTGGGACTACGCATCGACAAATTTGCAGTGACCGGCTCGACTCGGGGGGATTGGATGGAGTTAGCCAGAGTATTTCTAGGGGTCGAACTTCCACCTGGTAGTTTTCAAGGGGGGTCGACTGTCACTTGCGTGGATCAGAGGGAGATTTTCATTTTGCCCCGACGACGTGCCCAATGAGGTGATACAGTAGCACGCACAAGCATACCTCCTCCATCTCGTGGGTTCGACGATATTTTTGGATGGTAGTGCCCGAGGAGTTCACATGGCATACCTGACATTATTCGAGGACATCCAGACGGCCGAGAGGTACAGCTGGGGGGAGGGCTACACTTGCCTTCCTCTATCGGGAACTCGCGAAGACGTGTCACTCTGGAGTGGTCGACATTGCTAGATGTCTCACCCTCATACAGGTAAATCCTACTTTCAAATAATTGTTCAACTTAAAGGAAAAGAACGTTTAGTATATTTAAAACTTTGTTGAAATTGTGGGCGTGGGAACGTCTTCATATTGGACGTCCGACACTCCTAGAGGAACGGGTGCTGCAGGATGGCCCTTTAGGTTCTAGGTATGTATCGATATAGTTTAATGATTATTTATGCTTTTGTAAAATCTTTTATAACTAACTTATATTGGTATTTTAGGTAGAACGTCCGACGGGCGAATGCCACAAACCCTTTATGGTAACCTAGTCCTATACAGGACAGAGTTGACCCGCCAGCAGAACTATCAGGTAAGTTACTTTATGATTGTACACTGCTGACAGGTGACTTTGAGCAGGTGACTCCACTGGAGGATGTCGAGCATGTTACTTGCATATCTTAGAAAGGCCGAGCTGGGGAAGATTGGGCGGCATACCATTGTGATTACATCACTAGGTGGCAGGCGCGAGCGGAGACTGTTGTTATAGGCAGCCGTCCACACACCCCTAGACATGCTCCCAGTGAGTATATGACATGGTATTTGTCAGTCACTCGACGATTCGTATCACCTCAAGCAACGAAGCTAGATATGGTATACCATTCTAGAGGTTATATCGAGGAGGCATTGGTACGTATTTAACTTAGTGAAATGATCATTTTTTTATTAATATTTTTAACATACATTTTTTGTTTCGTAGTTGGGTTGCGTGCGGAACGTGGTTAAGCGCGTTACCGTAGAGAAGTCATGGACCCATCGTTGGCATATCCATACATGATGGAGATTGGACACTACTGCTAGTCTACTGCTAGTCGATCCCGCACAGTCTTCCACTTTTGGAAGGGACGATCGTCAGAGGAGAGATATCACATGGTAGTGACCCTTCTCATGTGGTCGAGCCAATCAGAGATAGAGCACAACGGGGGCGTCGTGCAACGTGTCAGCCTACATCTGAGACGACGCTGCTTGTCGAGGATCCCAACGAGATTCTAGTCGTACCGGAGCCTACAGTGTCAGATCTTTCACATGTACAGACACTCGAGCCTAAGCCCGAGCAGCCTCCTAAGCCTCAACCCAATCGTCACCCTCGCATATGTAGGATTTATACTAAAAGGCAGAAGAAGGCAATTGGTACACCTGAGCCTAGTTCTGCCTTATGACTATACTTTGTACATTATGTTTGTCACTTGTTTATTCGTCTTTATGTATTTATTGATCAGACACTATTTTGTATATTATATATTCTACATGTATTTATTATGGATTTTTCATTTATTTTCCATTACTTTTGTGTGGGATAAGTACTTAGATTTATTTTAAATGAATTATGTTTGGTATATATTGTTAGCAGGTTAAAATACATGTTGACAAACAGGTTAAAGAGAAAAAAAAAATGAAAAAAATAACTTAGAAGGCAGCTTTAAAATGCCGCCTACTATTACAAATTGAAGGTGGCTTCATTAAGCCGCCTTCTTAACAGAAGTAAAGGCGGCATCTAAATGCCGCCTATATTTAACATAGGCGGCTTTTAAATGTCGCCTCTCTTGTAAACCCGTCTACTACCCTTTTTAGAAGTCCCGATGCCAAAAATTTGTCTAAGTGTCGTAAGAGACGACTTCCTAAAGCCGCCTAGTAGTTTTCCGGTATGGCAGTTTTTGAAAACTGCCTCTTCAATTTTTTTGCGAAGGCGGCTTCAAAATGTCGCCTCTTTTTTTTATGATAGCGGCATTTAGATACGCTAGCACTTACGCGCCAATGTGTCGCCTATGTGGAGTTTGACCAAGGTCAAGCTTGGTCAAACATTGAAAGTGACATTTTTAAACATAAGTTGAAGAAGATGTCAAAAATGTAAATTTTTATTTTTTAATTATTTAAAAAAAACTTCTAGATTATACGGGAGGAATTGCTGAACTTCCGTGAATCGCTCAGCAGGGAATCCATTGGTATGAAGTTGGATATTATTTCTCTAAATCAGGTGCTTCGAAGTGGCACTTCATACGTTTTAATAATCTAATTCTCCTCATTCCCCATGAGATTTAAGGATGACGACCATTGGCATGGAATATTCTTGCACGAGTTTTAAATTTTCTTAACCAGAAGGTTTGATGAAGACCTTCTACCAGGTTAATCAGATTGTTGAGTATTAGACTTTTTGATTTATGCGACTACTGTAGATGATCAATTATTGGACATATTTTTGCTTGACCCTGAGATTAGGACTGCGTTATATCCTAAAGCCTAATAATATATCTTTCTTTAATTCAAAGCATAAATATAAGCCAGAGCTTGCAGAATGCTACTGATGCCATTTTGGTTCCAGATTATTTTGGTTCCAGTTTATTACAATTAAGCACCAGCCTGAATTTATCGATCCTAAATTGACGATTCAAGTCAAACACAACCACTTCAAGACTTAAGTTCGCCCTCATAGGCTGAAGCTTTGTCAGCTATAAAATCAGTCTTATAAACTTCTTCTGTCAAGATTCGTCAAATAATTTGCCATCATCCACAGCGGTCAAGCAGGTCACTGAACTAGCTGATTTTTATTTCTTTGGCCTAAACTTTCTTTCTGTATTATTCTTATGAGATAGAATACATATTTGCCTTCATACATTAAGCTGCTTTTACTATTTGACCAACCCTGAGAAAAAAACATATAAAATTACAATTGACTATCACTTGCATTTAACAGATGACACCTGTTTGATAGCAATTTAGCCAGACGAACCTTTTGCAGAGGAACCCATACGCAGCTGTAACATGCCTCTGAAGTGGCTGATAATTATTTACTCCACTTCATTTAGGCACAATTCCAATGCATGGTCTGCTTCCTGTAAAAATAGGCGGGCAAGCTGTTTCTGCCCTCGTCGGTACACTATAGCTGACCATCTATTTCTGTTCATGACCTCTTTGTTAGGATAATGACTCTCCCACCTGTGAACATTCAAATACGTCTTCAGTTGAAAATAAGAGCATATAATCACATGCAAATTGAACATGCACATATATCTAACTTCTAGATATCTAGGTTAGGCCCTTTATTGGACTTTAGTATAATTTTAGTTGATGTATGGCACGTCTTTCAAAACTCCTAGATACCGGTTTGCATTATTGAACTTTAGTATAGTCTTAATAGATACAGGGACTTGGCACAGAAATCTTATGAGATTATTTTCTCTAAGTCTTGTAGGAAATACTAATTCGCAGTTACAAATTTCTCTAATCTATTATAAAAACACTGTCAGTCCCATCAGATAACAGGCTAGAAATTACAAAAACCCTCAATGTGTTGCTTTCCTATTCTCACTCCTTTTCATGTTCACCCGCTCTAAAAAACCTAATTTGCCAATCGTTATGAATCATTCTCTTAACAACTGTTATCAAAGCAGTTGCCAAAAATGTTTTCTGGCATAATCACTGCCACCATAAATAGGCTTGTGGTTGGTTGAGGTTTCTCTACTATGCAGCCACTGGATAGAGTAACTGTCACAGTCATTGCATGGATTCTATTCAACTTGATGGGGATACAGAAGAAGTATTCATATTCCTACAACTGACAAATCAAGGACAAAAATTACAAAACCAAAGCAGCACCATTTTCTCTCCACGAACAAGTATAACAGTTCTGCAAGCAGAAATTAATCTGACCGCGCAGAAACAGTTCCTCAATCCTAATTTCTTGCACACAGAAGCTGAGACTCGCGGGAGTCAACTTAAGGGCCTTGGGCTAGCCAACCAAGGCCACTCCTCTCTAGACGGGCCTTCCACTACTTGACACCAAAACTAGAGAGAACACAACTCTGTTGCAGAAACCTGAGCAGCATGATGACAACTACAAAAAAGCCCACATATGAAAGTGGCTTAAACAAGTGCAGACTAATTGACGTGTCAAGTGGGGCTACTGTTGCCTGCAGAGGAGCCATTACAGATGTTGTTAGAAGCAGAGAGAAAACAAACAATCTTCCTTGCTGTTTTCTACCTTTCGATGGATTTTAGCCACTGCACACTCCAAATCTCTGGTGTGTGCTTGGCAAACCATTGACAGAAATGATTTGTGGGACGAATTGGTCTCAAAGTAATTGTCCTACTGAAGTGATGACCTCAATAACAGAACGTCCAAATCATTCTTGCTTGCTTGTTTTCTGGTATCTCACCTGCTATTTCTGGATAAAAACTACCGGAATTACCAGAGCTACAACACTGTCCATGTTCAACTTAAATGTTGGGCTCAATTTCACTTCATAAGAGAATATGGATTCTTACACATTTTTTTTCTCATTTACATGTTGTCATGCCAGATAAGTTTCTCATTCCTCAACTCGAACTTGGGGTTTGCAAACTTTAATATATGCCTGGATGCCATGCCGCCAGATTGACTAAGACAAAATTTTGACTCCAAACAATGTGCGAGCTAGATTCCAAGTCCGCTCAGTTGCTAGCCCCCTAGGGAAGAATAAGCTCCAAAGAGCTTTGTTCTAACCAAGGAGATGCCTTGAGTTGCTAAAGGAAAGTGGCATTTGGGATTAGGCAGAAAATCTCAATACATTCAATGGATGAAGTGTGTACAAGCTATGTACAAGAACCTATTTATAGGCCTAAGTAAAGTTCCTTCTCCACATGTTACATATGGTGGAAATTGCTCCCAACCTCCTAAGATTAAGCATGACCAATTCACAATTGAATGGCTTATAAAAGTTCAAACTTACAACTACTTAGGCCAAGTCAATTGACCACCTTATATAGTCCACCTCATGTGCCAAGTAAGCGTCACCTCGTGTCCCATCCCATGCATTCGCCAAGTAAGCCATCATGTCATCCGTCATGTCACTGTTGGACTCATGCATGTGCACTTCATCACTAAATAGCACCATATGGCTTGCCTTGCACCTATGAGCACCCGTGTGCATAGTGCTTGAGCTGCATGTCTACCCTCCCAACGGTTGCAAGTTGGGGTTTTGCAGAACCGCAACTGCAGGGCTAGACACACGCTTACGCTTCCATGAGATTTCCACTCACTGTCCATGCATGTTCATGCCCCCATCCAATGCTATGTCCCCTCAATTGGTGCAGTGCGTGTACGCCCACTCGCGCATCTGCGTCCGGTGGGCAATGTGCATGTGTTGTTGTTCGCACTTCACTTTGCATCCAACCCCCTCATGCATTACTACCCATAATAATGCAGCTGCCTCAGCCACGTGTCGGAATGATAGACTTGCACCTCCTCGAATTGCCAGAGCTCGACGACCTCTAGTCATGTTGACTCGCACTCGAGTACCCATACCACTTCACCAAGTAATCTGTGTATCTTGGCTTACTCCAGTGGCTAACTTTTTTTTTGAGAACAATGATCTCTTGTTTGCATTCATTGTATAAAAAATGTTACATTATCGTAATGGTACAATGTCTCTTCCATTTCATGGAAGGGCTGTGTTGAAAATACCTAGATACATGGATTTTCTGTGAATTTTTGCTAGTGAAATAGCAGGTGCTGTCCTGTTGCTATAGATGTTTGGTCAGCTCCTTTTGCCAGCTGGTAAGCTATTGAATTTTTAGATCTTGGCTTTGAGCTCCATGCAATTCTCCATTCAATAGTGATGTCAGAAATCTCGTCAAAAGTTTGTTTAAGTTTCCATGGTATGTCTGCTTCTTTGATTGCCCATTTAATGGTAAGGGATGAATCCCCTTCAACGATTATCGGCTGCCAGGATAGAGGCTTGAGCAACTTAATTACTTCAAGGAGAGCTCCAGCTTCTGCCTCATTCAATGTGCCATGTCCCAATGTGGCCTTCATGATCTCGTATAACTCCACCAAAACCTACTTGACCCGGATTACCTTTGGATGAACCGTCAAAGTTTAACTTTATCCAGCCATGGGGGGGTGGGGACCATTCTACCATGGTAAGGGGTTTGTGTAACTTATAGTGGATGATAGTCTTCCAATGCTTGGTGAGGATAGATCTTGGGAGAGGAGGCATCTCGCTATAAGTTTCTGCCCTTACGAAGATGGTTTGAATTGAAAGGTTGGTTAGTCTTGGGATAGTATTTCTTTTGTTGTTGAAGGTTCTGTTATTTCTTTCATTGCAGAGTATCCGAGGAATGGCCGCCATAGCAGCTTTCCATAAGCTCTTTCCTATCTTCGGAAGAGGCCAAGATGAACCTGATTGGATCAATTGGGTGTAGGTGCTTGGCATTGTAAAAGCTATGCTAAATTTTTGTAGGATAGTTGTCCATAGTTTTGTGCTGAAAGGGCAGTGCAATAGGATATGATCACTAGTTTCCTCTACTTGTCTGCAGAATTTGCAGAGTGAATCTATGGTCATTTGTCCTCTCTTAGACAACTCATCACAAGTCAGCAGTTTTCCATGAGTTGCAGTCCATAGGAACTGCTTAGCTCTGCTGGGTGCAGCGAATGTCCAAATCAATCTAGCAGGATGTATCTGGTTTGGATCGGTTTCTGTTGTAAAACTGTAAAAGGAGGAGAGTGTGAAGAAGCCCGATGAAGTTAGGCTCCAAATTATTTCATCATCACCTATTCTCAGTAAGTATTTGGTTTCTAAGAGTGCATTCAAGGTATTTGCTTCTTGGCTTTGAACTGCAGATAGCCTTCTTCTCAGGTATCAGCACCAAATATTGCTACTACCCCAATAGCTGGCTGCCAACAGACCATAGCAGAGGAAGTTCGGCCATTTGGAGGACTATCATGGCAAAGAAAAACAGCATTGAAAACCATATTAGCTTCCATGTCAGAAGGGGGACAAAAACACTATTCTGGAAAGACTGTTGGATAGAACAAAGCTTTATGTAGGGCATACCCAAGACTCTTCTCCCTAGCAAGAAACCAGGACATAACGGTGTCTCAAGTTAAGGTTCCGAAAGGGAGATCCTGGAATCTAAATTTCAGAAGAAGTCTCAATGATCAAGAACCCATGCATGCAGCTGAACTATTAATGCTACTCAGCTCTATGTACTTAACTCCAAATGGAGAGGACGAAATTATATGGAGCCCTTCTACTACACGGGTATATTCAGTCTCCTCTTTCTACAAGGTCTGCATGAGTAGCAACCAGAAAACACCCACACCCCCTGAAAACTACTCATGGCAAATACCCGTGCCTAACAAGTTCCAACAACTACTACAGACAGCAAGCCAATCATAGATCCTTACCAGTGATGCTTTGACAAGAAGAGGGCAAGTGATCATTAACAGCTTATGCAAACTCTAAGACTCTCAAGAAGAAACTGCCAGCCACTTACAGCTGCATTGTGACTTCTCAAGAGCACTATGGAGTGCCATCTTGTCTAAGTTCAGCATATCCTTTTGTATACCAAAAGACTTCGAATCATTCCTACGACAGTGGATCTCATGCCTCCTACCTGCTTGTGGGGGGATCCTATAGAAAGTGGCAATTGCAGCCATCCCATGGCACCTATGGCTGGAGAGAAATCTCCGTATCTTTGAAGGCAAGAAGACTTCTCTGACTCATTTAATTGAAAATGCACTAACACTATTTTTTCTTGGGCTATGTGTACAGGGAAGCTGCCTCAATTGCCAACTACTATATTAAGGAAGCACAGGGACAAGATCATCCATTTCACACTTCCAAAACAGCCAGTCGTAGTGGGCTGGAAACCTCCACCTTTAGGGTGGTACACGCTGAATTTTAATGGAGCATCTAAAGGTAATCCAGGTCCAGCGGGCATTGGCGGTGTGATCATAGATCATGATGGCCACGTCATCCTCTATTATCCTGTCCCTGCTAGTTCCCGCACCTCTAATGAAGCAGAATCTAGAGCCCTCTTTGCGGGAATATCACTCTTCAAGCAATCCCTAGGACCTTTGCAAATACAAAGCAATTCAATGTTGGCCATATCTTGGGGACAAGGTGCTGCTCAACCTTGGAAGCTCAAATACATATATGATGAGATCCAAGAACTCACAAATGAAGCTCAAGTGGAATGGAAGCACATACCTAGATCAGCAAACAGTGTTGCTCATTCTCTAGCTCGAGGAGTCCAAAGGCTTAATTTATCAAGCGGACCATCACTGCCCCTGCCCTAAACACAACTGTATAAATGTACTGCAACAGCATATTAAAAGACTTGTAACAGACATATAAAGATTATTCTTGTATTGTAACATTATATTCTTTTTTTAATAAAGCATCACCATTTCAAAAAAAAAAAAAAGATCGGTCAAGGCACTACAATAGCTGACAAATCCTTGATAGATCTCTGATAGTAGTTCACCAGCCTGAGGAAACTACAAAGATCCCTCTCCTTGGTTGGCACGATCCACTCTGAAATAGCTTGCATCTTGGCTTTGTCCATCCAAAGCCGTCCACCCTCCATCCAATGTCCAAAAAAGGATACTTATCGAGTTTGGATGAGCATTTTTCCTTCTTCACAAAGAGGGAATTGGCCTGCAACGCCCTGAAAACCTTCCGAAGATGTTGCAAGTGTTCCTACATAGTCTATTATTCGCCATAGTCTATTATTCACTATATTGTCTTCCTAGTAGACGACTACAAATAGTACAAGAACGAACTAAAATCTTTGTTCATAAGAGTACAAAACGTGACTGAAGCATTTGTCAAACCAAACAACAAAACTAAAAATATGTAGGACCCATACCTTGTCACACAAGTAGTCTTGGTTTCATCTCCTTCTGCATTCGAACTTGATAATAGCACCACCTCATCCAACTTTGAGAAAACTCGAGCATCTTTAAGTTGGTTGAACAAATCCGTAATCATAGGTATAGGATGCTTATTCTTGATACTTACTTTTTTAGGGCTCAATAATCTATGCACAATCGCATAGACCCATTTTGCTTTACTTGGAATTGCCCTAGTGTGCCATATGGTGCTTTGGATGGCTGAATGAAGCAAGAATGAAGACACTCTCCCACCTGCTTCCTTAGCTCTTGCGACTCCTTTGGAGCAATGCGGAAGGGTGCCCGAGCTGGTGGTCTCGTGCCCGAATCAAGTTTGAACTTGTGTGTAACTTCTCTTCTAGGCAGTTGTAGCTCATTTGGCATTATGTCTAAAACTCTTGTAATTTCTTTGTGCACCACAAGCCCCTCTGCCTTCTCCTCAACAAAGCTGCAAAATAAGTAAACTCCCCTTGCATAACACCATTCTTAAGCTAGAGGGCTGTAATCACTGGGTTCTTTCCATTTACATCTTCATTATAAATGTTAGTCATAATCAAGGTCCACAGTCATCTAGAGATCCCAACCATCTCCAAATATGGGATAATAAAATGTCTTACATGTATTTAAGGAGTCCATCCCTAGAATTACATTGAAATCATCCATCGGGCAATAGTGAAGTTTAAGACACCGACCCATTTGCCTAGGATTACCCGAACACTCCTAGGTACGCCACACACCTCTTTATGGCTGAATTCACAGGCTTCATCTGCTTGCCATCTTTCTCCCACTTCAGCCTTAGGCATTTGAATTTCTCCTTAGAAATGAGGTTATGGGTAGCCCCCCATGTCCACCAAAGTCTTCACCTTCATTTCATTGAGAAAAAATTTAAGATATAGCAAAGTCTTGTTTAGGTCTTACCAGTTGAGTCATGCCTTGCTTCACCTGCGCTTGAACCGAATTTAGAAGCATCATGGCCCTTCGGTCTTGTCACTCTACTCTCTGATATCCGCATTCAACAATTTCTTCTTTGACAATCATTAGCCTAGTATTGAGCATTACAATTGTTGTTATTCTTCTTCTCTCCAATCTTTGGGTCCTTCCCATCCGTCTTAAAAGGTTTGCCCTTCTCAAATATCTTCTTTCTGTTAGCTTTCTGGTCCTTAACGCCGGACTTGCCATCTTTGGAGGTAGTAGTGTCGTCCTTTCCAACTCGGTCAGCTTTGCGCTCGCAAGGGCTAAAACTAGTGTCTTGACCTCCCATCATTATAGCTCGGTCTCCACCCAAGGATGCAATCCAGCCATGAATGAAAATAACTCATCCTCGTACAACCTCCCAAGGAAGAATTAGCTCCAAAGAGCTTTGTTCTAAGCTAAGAGATGTCTTGAATTGCTAAGAGAGTGGGCATACGGGATTAAGAGTAACTCAATTCATTGAATGGATGAAGTTAGTACAAGCTATGTACAAGGCCATATTTATAGGCCTAGGAAATTCATTGAATGGATGAAGTGTGTATAAGCTATGTACAAGGCGGCCCTATTTATAGGCCTAGGAAAACCTGCTCCATAGATTACATGCTGTAGAAATTGCTTCCAACATCCTAAGATCAAGCCTGGTCAATTCAAACTCATTTGAATGGCTTATTAAAGTTCAAACTTACAACTACTCAAGTCAAACCACCTCGTGCCAAACAAGTGCCACCTCGAGTGTTATCTCATGCTTTCGCCAAGTCATTTGCCATGTCATAGCAATATACATGTGCACTTCTTCCCTAAGTAGTATCATATGGCCTGGTTTGCACTTACGTACCCATGCACATAGTGCTTCAGCCACAGGTGGTTGCCCCGTAACGGCTGCTAGTTGGGGTTTGTGGAACCGCAATCAAGGCTAGGTGCTCGCACCTCTACGTGTGTGCTTGTTTCCACTAGTTGTCTATGCATGTTCGTGCCCCCATCCAATGTTAAGTCCTACATGGGGCCCTCAAGTGGTGCAATGCGTGCTTGTTCATCCGTGTCTTGTGGGTCATGTGTGCATGTGCTGTTGTTTGCATTTCGCATTGCATCTAGCCCCATTGTATCGTTGAGGTTCTTACTCGGATGCAGTTACTGCAGAAAGCAAACAGAGCCTATTGGCAAGGAGAAAATGAAAGACACAAAAGAGAGAGAGACATGTGAAAGAGAAGGATTAGGCTTGTAAATCTTGGCTACATTTCATTGGGGGGGGGCCCATATTTATAATAAGCAAAGGATGCATAACTTGAATGGGAAAAAAAAATGGCCTCGAGCAATCACAAGTAGACTAGTACAATAGGAGGCCAACTGGGTCACAACTGGAATAACTCCTTTCAAACCCTTAAATGGACGGTTGGTACGCCCCTCCCCACTCCGTGCCACTCCATCTTTGCTAGTAGGATGAGCCTTAGAGGAACTCACCATCCAACTGAACCAACGCCATGTCATTTTAGATGATCTCCAGGAAAATCTTTTGTGTGCCCAGAATCGTATGAAGAAATATGCCAACCCCAAAAGAAGGGAAGTGACTTATTTTATTGGTGACAAGGCGTATCTCAAACTTAAGCCATATAGGCTGAAATCTCTAGCTCTTCAAACCAATGAAAAACTTCGACCACACCTTTTTGAAGTACCATAGAGGACTGGTCCACTGGCATACAAATTTCTCCTCCCACAAGAGACTCAAATTTATCCAATCTTTCAGTGGGAAAATATACCAGCAAGTTTGCACGATCCACTAACCTCTAAACCTAGAGATAACTTCAAAAGTTTATCAATAGATAAAATCCCACTTAATACTAGAATGATTAGGTTTTAAATTAGATTATTATAATTTTCAAAAGAATAACAAAAAAATGAGTTGCAAAGGAGGTTGAGAACCAGTGACACATCCCTCTTTCAGGTAATCATAAAAGCACCCAATAGAAATTGCACTCACTCCTAAAAACTTGATAAAATTTTAGTTTTGTTGATTAATATCAAGTATGTAAGTAAAATTAACATCTAACTCAAATAGCTGATTAAGACAACTAAGATGAGCTCAACGAGAACAGAAACAATATCACAAACTTTCACTTCACTTTAGTTAAGTGTAGAATTTGTTCGAATGGAAGAATTGTTATTCACTAATAATTCTAATAATAATGGTAGTGAAGATCATGGGGATGATGATGAAGATATTTTTAACGATCTTGATGGCAATTAAACTGTCACTTATTCAATTCCCAGTTCCTTTAGTTTTACACATTGAAGTTCAAAAAAACATTATTTGTCTTGGGTGGAGATGGACAGATTGCCAGCGGTTCATGTGCCCAAGACGAATTCAGATCTAGACAGCCTGAAATTGGCCTGACCAAACTGAAGCATTAGGAAGAGAGCATACCTCGCATAGTCATTGGACTCTTCTATGATCAAAGCATTTTTTATATGTTCACTATCAGAAAATTCTGTTCCAGTACCTTCTTCAAGCTCCATCAACCTTCAACATCAAAGATTTGATATGTATAAGAAAACCAATTATTCAAAAAAGTTTATTCTTTATCAGAATATAAGCAACACTATTTTGTATGAGAACGAGTACATAGCCCATTAGTTTTCAAAATAAACCACAATCTATAAAAAAATTAATGAAAGATCTTTTCCCAAAATGAAAATTCTTAAAAAAGCTATCTGAAAAGGATCTGACGTGAGTTGCATGCAAGCACATCCTACGAGATTTTATTGAATCTAAGGTGTATCTTATGCAAGACAAGTATTACAAGAAGAACAAGCTGAAAGCAAAATTCTGGAATTTAGTGCTCCCAAGTTTGATTTCTTTTTTTTTTTTAAAAATTAGATTTCTTATGTTCTAATCAGTTTTTTTAGGAAAGTTGCTTGTTTTATTTTATAGATATGAGATAATCATCATAGGACCCCTCACCTCAATAGAGGTAGGGGCAACACCATGTTTAGCGATGCGTCTATCACAGAGTTCGCAGATCTAGGAATACATGACTACTCATGAACAAATGAAGAGGATAAGACAGATTTCCGTAAACAAATACAAGAACCTCCATGGTCGAGCGAAAGTTTGGCAACACCATCCTATCATATTCTTGGAGTTCCCCTCCATAATAAGATCCCTAGAGAAGTGAGTGTGAAACAGACGAAAAGCATGCAAGACTCCATAGACCTCAACTGTAGTATTACTTTATGTATGAGTATAACTACATGTAATGTTATAAGAACAGACTCAAGCATTGACCCAGGAATGTGATTAGTTCGGGTAAAAATGGTTCAACCGGATTTAACTGCCAATTGAATCGTGCTCGCGTTATAATGACATAAGTAACATTTTTTTTTTTTTGAAACTGCGATGCCTTTTGGCTTTTCATTCATGAATTCAATGTTACATGATCAAATAGTTATAATGGAATTACAAGCATATTTTACAGCACTATCATAGTACAATTCTGGTTTTGCTCTACAATTGAGGGAGTTGTGTTCCCCAGGTCAACTCACTTGCAGTTACACCATGTCTGGCTAAGCTATCAGCTAAAGAGTTAGCTGAACGAGGTACTTTCGACCATGCAATTCTCCATTCTCTTGTTGTTTCCACAATGGTGTCGTAATAATGTTTCAAACTCCACGGAGGTTTTAGACTGGTTGTAGCCCATCCAATTACAAGCTTTGAATCTCCTTCAATGATCACTTGTTGATGTGCAAGCTGTCGAATGAACTTAATTCCAGTCAGTAAAGCGATTGTCTCAGCCTGGTTAGATGTGCAATGCTATAGTGGTCCCGAGTAGGCTGTTACAATTTGCCCTTCACTGTTTCTAAAAACTCCTCCGATTCCACCTGGTCCTGGGTTGCCTAGTGAGACCCATCAAAATTTAACTTTAGCCATCCTATTGGGGGAGGTTTCCATTCAACAATCTCTAGTCTTTTGTATTGAATCATTTTGATTACTTCATCACAATGTAGTCTGATAACTGAGGTAGGTATTGGGGGCATTCTTGTTAGGCTGGTTACCCATAGGAGCGAGTTGTGTACAATTCTTTCTATGACGTACCCCACTAAATGTGTTTTGTTTTCAAAGACCCTTGAGTTTCTTTCCAGCCATAAAAATCAAAGTATTGCTGCAAGGACGGTAGCCCATAAGTTTTTCCCATTCTTAGCAAAAGGAGGACAGGTCCATTGTTGGTACATTTCCTGTATACCTTTAGGCATGTAAACCGGGTAGTTAAATTTTCTCAACAGTGCTCCCCAGATTGATCTGCTAAATTTACAATGGAGTAGTACGTGGTCACATGTTTCCTGTTCTTCATTACACAGTTTGCATAAGTCATTTATGATTGCTTGGCCCCTTTTGCTAAGTTCATGACAAGTTAACACTTTTTTATGTACTGCTGCCCAAAGGAAGTGAAGGACATGTTTTGGAGCTGGTAAACTCCACACTATGTTTGCTACATGAGGAAGTGGTTCTCTAGCCATCATTGTCTGGTAGTAGGAAGAGACTAAGAACAGACCTGAAGTAGTAGGTTTATAGATGATTTCATCTTTGCCCACGCTTGATAGCATAGCAATGTCTAATATGTTCAGTAAGTTAGCCAGCTCGTCAACTTCATTGTCTCTCATATTTCTTCGTAGTGTTAGATTTCATCCATCATTGTTAGTTCTCACTTCTGCTATGGTTGAGTTTTTGTTGCTGGCCAATGAGTGTATGTTTGGGTAGTTGTGCATCAAGGAAATATCACTCACCCAGCAGTCCTCCCAGAATTTTATTTAGGTCCCCTCTCTTGCATGGTATCGTATATGAGGGGTTATTTTGTTTATCTCATTTAGCACTGTTTTCCATAATTTTGATGGGGTTGGAGCATCACTGTTGGGAAGCCAAATGTGGTTGCCCTTACCATATTTAGCTTCAACTAGTTGCCTCCATAACATGGTAGGTTCAATTGAGTATCTCCACACCCATTTTGCTAGGATAGCTAAGTTCATCTCTTTTATCTTCCGAAAACCTAGACCTCCATCTCTTTTGCTTTTGCATACTTGACTCCATTTAACCGGGTGGTATCTAAAGTGTTCTTAGGTACCTCGCCAGAGAAAGTTTCTCTGAATGGCTTCTATTTGTTTTGCTACACTAGTTGGACATGGTATAAGAGACAACAAATAGTTGGGTATTCCTACAAGTACTGACTTAACCAATGTAGCCCTGCCTACTCTCGATAATAATTGCCCTTTCCAACTATTTAGTCTCTTGTAGCATTTTTTCAGGACTGGCTGCCACAGCAATTTTGTTGATCTGCCCAAGTAGAAAGGGAGACCAAGGTATGTAGTAGGCATTGTTATTATGTTGCAACCAAGTAGTTTTGCTACTTCTCTCTGTGCCTCTTCTTCGTAATTTATGCCTATGATACCTGACTTGCTCCAATTAATATTTTGACCAGATACATTCTGAAATAGCATAATTAGAGCTTTGACATTAAGCACATTTTCATCTATTCCATCAAAAAATATTAAGGTGTCATCAGCAAATTGGAGAATTGGTATGCTAAGATTGTCATTAACCTTAAACCCCAAGTACCATTGTCTTTCTTGCGCTGTATAGAGTAGGCAGCATAAGACTTCTCCAATAATATTAAACAAAAGAGGGGACAGAGGATCTCCTTGCCTTATTCCTCTAGAGCTTTTGAAGTATCCTTTTGCTTTGCTATTGATGAGTACGGAAAAAGATGTTGTAGATATACAACTAATAACCCACATTCTCCATCTAGAAGGAAACGCCATTTTTTCTAGTAATCTATCTAAAAAAGCCAAGTTAACCTTATCAAAAGCTTTCTCAAAATCAAGCTTAACTATTACTCCCCTTCTTTTCTTCTTTTGAGGTGAGATAGCTCATGTAACATGATAGCCGAATCCAAAATCTGTCTTCCTTTCAAAAAAGCTGATTGATTGATACTTATAACCTCATGTAATACCTTTCTGAGCCTAGAAGCTAGTACTTTGGAGATCAGTTTGTAGTGACTAGAGACTAAAATAATTGGTCTATAATCTGTTGGGTGGAGGGTTTCTTCTTTTTTGGGAATTAGAGCAATGAAAGAGGAGCCCGTACTTCTAGCAGTGATACCCTTTTCATAGAACTCCTGAAACAAGTTGAGGATGTCCTGTTGCATAAATTCCCAACTTGCTCTGTAAAAATTGGAGGTAAATCCATCAGGTCTTGACGCTCGATCTGCTGGAAGTGCCTTTATGGCAGTCTCAATTTCCTCAATTGTAAAAGGGGGTTCTAGTAGGGATCTGGAGCTGTCAGATAGGCATTTTTAGTTGCAAATTTTTTGGAAAAGGCCTATGTTTCTGGCCTTCTTTGTAAAGTGATTCAAAATAATTGGTGAAGCCATCAATGATTTCTTCCTTTTTAGTTGTGGTCTGGTCATTGATGGTTAACGAAGCTATCCTATTTCTTCTCTTATGTGCCGATGCAATGGCATGGAAGAATTTGGTGTTGCCATCACCCTCCTGTAGCCATTTGTAATGGGCTCTTTGCTTCTAATGGATTCTTTCTTGTGCTACTTTTATTTCATTTTCTTTCTTATAGGTATCCTTTTCTTTATGCTCTAGCAGTTGGAGGGTGCCCAAGTGTTCCTCTTTTTCATCTAACTTCTGTATTTTTTCCAATAAAAACTTATTTTCCTTTTCAAAGTTCAATCTTCTGTCGGCTGACCATAGTTTGATTTTGCTTTTCAGCTGTTTCAGTTTTTGGCTGATGCAAAAACATGCTGTCCCTTCCACATTTAGTTCTTGCCACCAAATCTTGAGGTTTTCTGTGAAGCCCTTCTCTAGTAACCAGCTTTCTTCAAACCTAAACGGGGGAAGGCCCCACTCTTCTGGTGCTAGTTCAAGTAAGATAGGAGAGTGATCCGAGGCAATTCTGG
Source organism: Aristolochia fimbriata (assembly GCA_019845555.1). Classification (NCBI taxonomy): domain Eukaryota; kingdom Viridiplantae; phylum Streptophyta; class Magnoliopsida; order Piperales; family Aristolochiaceae; genus Aristolochia; species Aristolochia fimbriata. The sequence continues at coordinate 9,676,441 of CM034079.1, forward strand.
GGAGTATCTTTGCAGCTGCATTTGAATTTATGTCAAGCCATGATTGAGTAATTAGAAAATGATCCAGTTTGGCCAGTATTGGTTGTTCCCTTCCATTGGTCCAAGTGTAGCTCCCCCCTGACAAGGCTGGTTCTATTAGTGTATGTTCATGTATGAATTTCTGAAAATCTCTCATTGAAGAATTGACTATACGCCTGCCCCCTGATTTTTCTGTTAATGACCTAATAGTGTTGAAATCCCCCCCTATTATCCAAGGTAGATCCCATAAATGTATTATGGCTGAAAGATCATTCCAAAATTCAGGTCTCTGATCTCTATTATTCGGCCCATTAACAGCCAATAGAGCTCAGTGCTGGTTGCTGTTCAGAATCCTCAAATGTAAGGCCATTGAAAAATTCCTTCCTCCATTTCTATGAGTTCAATCACACTGCTCTCCCAAAAGGCTGCTATGCCTCCAGCAGTACCCCATGCTCCACTATCCACCCATGCTGGCCTCTTTGTGTACCATATATCTCTAGCCATACTTTGCATGATTTCCTTCATTTTTGTTTCTTGGAGAACTGCAATTTTCACTTTATTCTTTTGGAGTGTTTCTCTTACGATGGCTCTCTTCCAATTAGAGACTAATCCCCTCACATTCCAAGATAGTATATTCATTCATTGATACTGCTTTCAAGGATTTGCTCTTTTAACTTGGCGAGCGTTTCATCCACTGCTGCGATGTTTTCTTTTGTGGTAATCAAAACCTTATCGTATTCTTTTATGGGGCAAGCTGTGAGTTGCTTCATTCTGCTTCAAGATCTTGCCTCCCTTCTTCGTTACAATCTTCTAGATTTTTTCGATTCGCTCTTGCTCTGCTTATGGGACTTCTGGGTTTATCATGAATCGCCTCAATGGGGACTCATATCGGAGATAGTAGGGAAGTCGAGGCGTACCTGTGATTTTCCGAGAGTTTTTGGAACGACGAGCTAGGAAGGCACTCAACCTCAAGTCCTGCTGGCTCACCCATGTTCAGCTTCTTCAATCAGTGAGTTGAGGTCAATTCCCACTGGCTCACTAAGTTAGATTTGGTTTAATAGACAGTGTTCAAACCTTTTTCTTGGATTTGGACCTGGCCCGGCAGAGGATATTATCGGGTTTCTTCTTTTAAGTGACTCCAAGCCCAGCTTGGTATATGAATCAGGGTCTGATTTCTGACCTGGGTTCTGGTCTAAGTTTACTTTCAAACCTATTACTGGGCAGACATGGGAAAGACGTGCAGTAGCTTCCATATTTGGATCTTCCTCCTCCAACTCCGGCAGTCTCTCCGGCGATCACTCTGGTTGTCGGATTCTCCAGACCTTATTGATTCTTGCTATTTTTTCTCTTCTTCGACCACTTTTTCTTGCATTTTTTGGCTTTTTGTTCTTCTTTTGCTTTTCTTTTGAGATGAGGACCCGAAAGATTTGATTTTGGGCATACATCGGCACAATTTTGCTTTCGATAAAAGGGCTTTCCACTGAAACTTTAGCCCGAACCCTATCTATTCTAGTTCCTTTCAGTGCTTCGTCATCAAAGTCCTCTGCTTCTCCAATGCAGTGGATTATGGCTCGAAAGATGTCTTCTCTCCATAAATGAGTTGGAATCCCTATTATGGAGACCCAGGTGCTTTTTTGCACAGTTTTTTCTTGAGCATTCCAGTCACGAAGGTCCGTAAAGATATCTCCTACTAGCTCTTGTTTTATAGCTAGTATTCTTTTCTTTTCACCCTCTGATTCCAGGCTGTATTAGCCACTTCTTGCTACCTGCAAACTTCACTATTGGTAGTATAATCAATCTCCATGCATGTCTGATTTCGTGTTGTAGATCGTCATGTTTCCAACCCTTTTCTTCAGTAATCGCCACTATGCATTTTTCTAGGGCTCTTAGTTCGTTCACTATGAGCGCATGTGGGATTATTAGCATTTTTGCACCGTGCTGTTGTTCCATATGGATTTCCTCCTCTCTCCTTTGCAAGTTCATTGTTTTGTCATTTGTGAGTGCTTCCTTGTAGGAGGTTCTAAAGCTTGGTATTGCTGAGGAGTGCATCTTCAGTCTGTTGCGGAGGTTTTCTGGACTGCTATGGGGGCTCGTAAGCCTGAGAAAAAAACAATTTATCACGAATATCAGTCAATTTTTCCGTTAGCCATATGCAACCATCTCCCGAGCTTAGCTTCTGCAGAATCGTGACTTCACCAAGCACCGTAAGTCCTCTCATCTCTGTGATTTTGTAACACATTTCTTCTCCATCCTGGTACAATCCACACCAAAATTTTCCTCTGCTTGTAGGTAGGAATTTTCCGATCATCTTGCTTTGTGCCAACTTTTTGAAAGCAGCTACGATGTCGTTGACGTCTTCTATCCGAACCCGCACAAACGATTTTCTAGCCGGATTTTTCATGGCGATCTTGATGATCGGTGATTTTCGAAACATTACCATGTCTAGATAGAGGCGTTTCTCCCCTTCGATGGATGGAAAAGAGATGCGAGCTTGTTCCTGGATGCCACTTCCATATTTCCAGATTTCCCATGGTTGTTGATATTTTCGCGGCTCTGGCGACATGGTGAACATTATAAGTAACATTATATTAAAGAAAGACCAACAGCCGAAAAACATCATTTGCATTCAGCCAGAGAAGAGAGGGGAAAGCGCAGCAAGACCTTCTCTACCCACCACCAGCAAGAGAAGGGTGCGACAAGAGAAGGAAGAGGCAAGACACTGCCTCGTCCACCCTTCATCCTTGTTTTGGCAAAAATGGGGAAGCGATGACGAACAAATATGCTGTCCTCCCTGACCTCAAGTGCAAAGAGATCAATGAATTCCTCAACTCCTCCCCCTTCTCCCTTTCACCTTTTATTCTGTGCTCACTTCTTCTTATCACTCCTCTTCCCCGTTTCCTAGTCCTGATCCATTTTCTGCCCCAGTTCAAGCTGACTTGCCAGGTAAAATAAGTAATAGTTTAATAGCTAAAGTCAGTCAAGTTAACGATTTTTAATGTTTTCTTTTGGGTCTTATTAGTATTAACCTAGAAACCTGCCTCAGTTTGACGCAAAGCGGTTCAACCACCCAAGCCGGTCCAGGTTTTATAATAGAGTTTGTGAGACAATAAAAGAACATTACATTGCATTGGCAAAGCAATAAAAAAACATTACATTGGCAAAGCAATAAAAGAACATTACATTGGCAAAGCAACGAACCAGCAGAGATGAATTACTGGTAAACTTACAAATGTAAAATACACAACTCCTGTTTTGTACTAACGCAAATTGCACTGAATGATTGTAACTGATTTGATGACAGATTTTGGATTCGGCTATCATGTTACATGAGCTATCTCACCTATATCAGGAGGAGAAAATAAGGGGAGCAATAGTTAAGCTTGATTTTGAGAAAGCTTTTGATAAGGTTAACTGGGCTTGTTTAGATAGAGTACTGGAAAAAATGGTGTTTCCTCCTAGATGGAGAATGTGGGTTATTAGTTATATATCTACAGCATCTTTTTCCGTACTCATTAATGATACAGCAAAAGGATACTTCAAAAGCTCTAGAGAATAAGGCAAGGAGGTCAATTGTCCCCTCTTTTGTTTAATATTATCGGAGAAGTCTTATGCTGCCTACTCTATACAACGCAAAAAAGACAATGGTACCAGGGTTTTAAGGTTAATGACAATCTTAGCACACCAATTCTCCAATTTGTTGATAACACCTTAATACTTTGTGATGGAATAGATGAAAAGGTGCTTAATGTCAAAGCTCTAATTATGCTATTTCATAATGTAACCGGTCAAAATGTTAATTGGAGCAAGTCAGGTATCATAGGCATAAATTATGGAGAAGAGGCACAGAGAGTAGCAAAACTACTTGGTTGCAACATAATAACAATGCCTACTACATACCTTGGTCTCCCTTTCTACATGGGCATATCAACAAAATTGTTGTGGCTGGCAATTCTGGAAAAATGCTACAAGAGACTAAATAGTTGGAAAGGGTAAATATTATCAAGAGCAAGCAGGGCTACATTGGTTAAGTCAATACTTGCAGGAATACCCAACTATTTGTTCTCTAATACAATGTCCTGTAGCAAAGGAAATAGAAATCATTCAGAAAAACTTTCTCTGGCGAGGAACCCAAGAACACTTTAGCTACCCCCTAGTTACATGGAATCAAGTATGCAAAAGCAAAAGACAAGGAGGTTTAGGCTTTTGGAAGAAAAGAGAGATGAACTCAGCTTTCCTAGCAAAATGGGTGTGGAGATATTCAACTTAACCTACCATGTTAAGAAGACAACTAATTGAAGCTAAATATGGTAAACCCAACCACATTTGGCTACCCAACAGTGATGCTCCAACCCCATCAAAACTATGGAAAGCAATGCTAAATGAGATGAACAAAATAACCCCTCATATTCGATACCATGCAAGAGAGGGGACCCAAATAAAATTCTGGGAAGACTGTTGGGTGAGTGATATTTCCTTGATGCACAAGTTCCCGAACATACTCTCACTGGCCAGCAACAAAAACTCAACCATAGCAAATGTGAGAAGACCTAACAATGATGGATGGAATCTAACACTACAAAGAAATCTGAGAGACAATGAAGTTGACGAGCTGGCTAACTTACTGAACATGTTAGACACCACTATGCTATCAAGTGTGGGCAAAGATGAAATCATCTGGAAACCTACTACTTCAGGTTTGTTCTCAATCTCTTCCTACTACCAGACAATGATGGCTAGAAAACCATTTCCTCATGTAGCAAACATAGTGTGGAGTTTACCAGCTCCAAAAAATGTCCTTCACTTCCTATGGGCACCAGTACATAAAAAAATGTTAACTTGTGATGAACTTAACAAAAGGGGCCAAGCAGTCATAAATAATTTATGCAAATTGTGTAATAAAAAGAAGGAAACATGTGACCACGTACTACTCCACTGTAAATTTAGTAGATCAATTTGGGGAGCACTATTGAGAAAATTTAACAACCCAGTTTGCATGCCTAAAGGTATACAGGAAATATACCAACCGTGGACCTCTCCTCCCTTTGCTAAGAATGGGAAAAATTTATGGGGTACTGTCCTTGCAGCAATACCTTGGTTTTTATGGCTGGAAAGAAACTCAAGGGTCTTTGAAAACAAAACACATTCAATGGGGTACGTCAAAGAAAGATTTGTACACAACTCGCTCCTATGGGTGACCAGCCTAACATGAATGCCCCCGATACCTACCTTAGTTATCAGACTACATTGGGATGAAGTAATCAAAATGAGACAACACAAAAGACTAGAGATTGTTGAATGGAAACCTCCCCCAACAGGATGGCTTAAGTTAAACTTTGATGGGTCCTCACTAGGCAACCCAGGACTAGGTGGAATAGGAGTCTTTAGAAACAGTGAAGGGTAAATTGTAAAAGCCTACTCGGGACCACTACTGCACTGCACATCTAACCAGGCAGAGACAACCTCATTACTGACCGGAATTAAGTTTATTCGACAACTTGCACATCAACAAGTGATCATTGAAAGAGATTCAGAGGTTGCAATTGGATGGGCTACAACCAGTCTAAAGCCTCCGTGGAGTTTGAAACATTATTACGACGCCATTGTGGAGACAGCAAGAGAATGGAGAATTGCATGGTCGAAAGTGCCTCGTTCAGCTAACTTTTTAGCTGATAGTTTAGCCAGACATGGTGTAACTGCAAGTGAGTTGACCTGGGGAACACAACTCCCTCAACTCTAGAGCAAAACCAGAAATGTACTATAACAGTGCTGTAAAATATGCTTGTAGTGCCATTATAACTATTTGATCATGTAACATTGAATTCATGAATGAAAAGCCAAAAGGCATCGCAGTTTCAAAAAAAAATATTGAGCACGGTGTTGCATAGTGCTATTTTCTCAAGGGGAAGAAAAGTTTCTCATATGACTATGGAGAAGTGTGGAAAGATTTGTTGTAAAATTTTGTCAAAAGGTGCCAAGGGGAAGATTGTTAGTGAAAATTTCATAAGACAAGATTGACAACTTTTTACTATGGTAAGTCATTGAAAATCATGCAACAAATCTTTATAAATTTGGAAATTATAGATTGAATTAGAAAGAGTGTCCAGGTTCAATCAGTGTGGAGAATCCAAATCAGAAAGAAATTTAGAAAGATATGATCGAAACTAGAGAAAATTTCCTAGTTAGACTATATTATATGAAGGCTGATTTGACTGAACAATCAAGTAGAAGAGATCAAGGAAAATATCTCGGATTGATTGAAATACATATAAGGAAATTAGTCTACAGTCAAAGAGTATCAAGGACTGGAGAGAACAAATAAAGTATGTTCAAATTCATAGTATATTATAGAGATCACATTGATTGATTAAGACGAATCTACTTGCAAAGAAGATCAAGGAGACAACCTTGGATTTCTAAGTTACGCAAACTTCAATTTCCATCCGAGTCAATTGAGAAAAGCAATAGTTAATGAGATGTCCTCACTATGGGATTCCCAAGTGGCTCCGAGTCCAACCATCTCAAGGAGTATTTGGACAAGTTTTATCCAGCTCCTTGGGTTTTCTCATCTTCCTACAGGCACTTGAAGGCCTTATCCAGCACATGAGAGCTCTTCCTATAGGCTCCATGGGCAAAAAGATGAGTTCTCTCGAGTACAAATCCTTGGATCATTTGGAAGGATAAATATCTAACTTTCTCAAACAAGTCTCGCAAATGGAAGCAAGCTGGGCACTTCATCCTAGCAAATAATTAGTTGGCTTAAGGCATTGAATCTCTTTTGCAGTCATGGATAGTGTGCTGCTTCAACACTTACCATCCCCATTCCTTATACCCCTTTCCCGCATCCTCCGCACCGCCTCCCCACCTTCCACCCAAATGCAGGATTGATCAAGTTTATCTTTGATGGTTCCCCAATTGGTAACCCTATAATCTCGGGGTTTGGATTATTTTGGAACAAAAATGGGCACACCGTGTCATCCTTTGTTGACCACTTTGAACCTCAAATTCTACGTCTATTGAGCTTATAGGCCTCCTTCAGGTCTCCATATATTGCCTCCTCTCCATCTCTCAATGGCATGCCCCACATTGAGGGTGACTCCAAAATTGTCATTGGGTAGTGTAGGGGCATCCACCTCTTTGGAGACATTGGACTGATTTCATGAAATTATAGATGCATTAACCTTTATATATCTGATGGGTCTCATGTACTTAGACCTGCTAAGGCAATGTCTATTGCTTGCTAAAGAGGGGGTCTCCCTCCAATCCTTTTGTTGTAAAGGACCCTCTCCCATAGCTGAGCAAACTTGTAATCTTTGTCCAACTTCCATTTTACTTTGAAGCAAATAAAATCACATTTAAAGAAAAAAAATAAGCCTTCTTCGTGAGACTGTGATTTTTGGGCTCCAGTCTCCTAATTAAAAATAAATTACAAAAAACAAGCTTGAGGAGGATGTTAGACCTATTATTACCAGGTTTTGGTAACTTACCATTAATCATGTTGGTAGTCTGACTAGTGCTATGGTAGGAGTGAAGCTATCATTCAATGTTGGTTCAAATCTGAGTTATAGTTAGAAAGTTATGAAGTGTATATTATGAAACGGGTTATTCTGCCCACTTATGTAATTTAATCCCTTAATATGAATAATGGAAAGGTATCCAGACTTTTCTCTTCTGTACCTCTCTCTCATTTTCTCTTTCTCTAGCTTAATCTCACAAATTTACACTTGATAATGTATCATTCAAAAACAACGAACATCAAACAACATCAAATTCCATATTTTAATTAATCTAAATAGTGGAATTAGAAAATAAACTTGTAGGAAATAGTAAAAAAAATTACTTTGCCTGAAGGAGATTAATAAGCAATTGTAAAGCTCCTGAATCACCACAAGTCTCCCATACTGCTGTGCGAACTTCAGTATCAGAAGGTTGCTTCTCATCTCGTGATACAAGCTAAGTAGAGGACAGAATGACAGAACTATTCACATGATATACTCTGGAGTAATCCAAAACAAAAAAAACAAAAAAAAAGGAAAAAAAAGCTAGTTCAAGGAAGAAAAGCAGGAAACCACCTCTTGAAGGACAGTTGAAACCTGAAGTAGCTCCGCCTCTTTCATAGCCACAGTTCGTAATGCAGCCATGAAGTCCTCAGGGAAAACTAGCTTAGACAGATAAGATGGAACCTTTCGCCGACCACCCCAACTATAACTGGAATTTTGAACCACTGAATCCTTTTTATTTCTATCATCTTTGTGGAGGGACCCTTGGAAAAATCCATTTTCTAGCAAACGCCGATACAATAAGCACCTCATCTCAACCCCCTGCATACAGCCAAGGAACACAGAGAAGGTAATCATTGAACAAGTTCTAATGTATATCAAACAGAACGTAGCTGCAACAACCGACCAGCAGTAAATCAAACAATCTGAAGACATAAATAGCTTTGTAAAGCCATTTGACCTGCATTACAAGAAGCTGTCCCTTGAAATCAGCAAGTCGTTCATTTTGAAAGGCTTCTATGGGATAATGAACCTGTAAAATCAACAGAAAAAAGAACATTTTCAATTGATAGCAGGAAATTTATGAAGTGTGATTGCCCATCAGAGGCAGAAGTCAATCACATCTTATGAAAGAAGAAAAAACAATGAAGAGAAAAGCCTAGTCTTTCACTAGAACATCAAGATCAAGGATTGCTGGAGAGAGTGTTGTGGCAAGTGTTTTTAGGGGTATTGTAACACTGTAAGTAACATTACTTATGACAGCCTACTAGTGTCACTTACCAGTGGCATCCATGTAATTATGTGTAAAACATAAAAAAACCTACTATAAGAAAACAAAGGAGATCACAAACTTTCTTGCACCCTTTGGACATCTCTTCTCATCTCTCTGGCTTTGCCTTGCACATTTACATGGTATTAGAGCAGGTCACAATCTAGTGACTGATAGAGGATTGAGGGCTATGTATACAGAGGAAAGGGAACTTGGGCAATAGCTCAGTGGTCCCATGGGAGTTATTGCTGTGAGGGGTCTTGGGTTCAGATCTCCACAACAGCATAAGAATTTATTGGGCAGTTTGTATTTGGGATTGTATACGCCATTTCAAGAGAAAATGTAGGAAAGTCAAGATTCTCTTTTTCTAGATTAGATAGATGGGAGTATTTGAGTGGGATTCTGTTATTGACATTTGCGTTAACCTAAATCGAGAAATGGTTTGGTAAGGTCACTATTTCAGGAGTTTAGACTAGAGGTGATGCTTCCTTTGCTAATGGAGTGTGATAATTGGACAGCTATGGACCCCTCTCCCCACTTCCAGTCACTATAATCAGAAAACACTGGAGCAAAATCATTACAGTGCCCCTAAACAGACAACCATGGAGACATGGTCCCCTCCCCTACAAGGCTATCTAAAGCTAAATGTGGATGGTTCTTCCAATGGAAACCCTCGACCTGCAGGGCTTGGAGGAACGGTTAAAAACTATATGGGTCAGGTGCTTATTGCATTCTCGGGACCCTTGAGCACATGTACAGCTAATGAAGCAGAAACAAGGGCCCTATTGGAAGAAACCAAAATTTACAAACAGCGGTCCCACACTCCGGTAATCATAGAAGGTGACTCAAAGCTTGTTACCAGCTGCGCTAGAAGATTGACCCCCCCCCCCCCTCCCCGTTTTATGATGAATTCTTTGATATAACAGAAGAATAGAAAATAATCTGGTCAAAGATCCCAAGGTCAGGTCAGCCAATACAGAAGCGGATGCTCTTGCCAAGAAAGGAATCACAAGACCTGCCATAATCACCAGAACCTACTACTCGTTAATATAGTGCTATTTTTATTGTTCTCTTTTAAAAGTAAAAGGTTCCCAGTGTAACACTATTGTGGTTTATGTACTCTATGCACTTCATGTAATTAACACCATCTAGCAATAAAATTTTTACTGTTCTCAAAAAGAGAACATCTATTGTAACAGCCGAGAGAGCATAAAAAACACCCCTTTTTGAGAAAGATCATTGATGTAGCAGCCAAGATGCTGAAACATTAAATGTTGTACATCACTCCGTAAATATTCTTAATCAATGAAAGTTACAATCGCACTTATTCAAAAAAAAAAAAAAAAAAAAAAAAAGAATATTGGACAGCTATGTTCATTGCTAGCAATCCAGTTTTCTACGAGAATACAAAGCACATTGAGGTAGGCTGCTACTATATATGGTACAGGCTGTGGCAGGTACAATTTCGACTCCTTATGTGACAACTGTAGACCAGAGAGCAAACTTCGTCATGAAAGTTCTGGTGGGTTTGGGAGAACTCATTACTCCCACACCTGGATCAGGACTAGAAAACAACCAAAAGACTTGTACCCTATGTTGTAATTTTATTGTAACTTATGACCATGTAACACATTGATATTAATAAAAAGTCATAAAGGCAATGCAGTTTCAAAAAAAAAAAACAAATTCTGGTGGGTTCAAGGCACGAGAAGTTGTGTAGCAAGCTGGGTCTATTTGATATATATTGTCCAGCTTGAGGGGGAGCACAGAGAGTGTGTTGTAGCAAGTGTTCTTAGGGATGTTGAACATTGTGGATAATACTACTTGTGTAACAGTGTACTCGTGTCACTTACCAGTGGCATCCATGTAGTTATTTGTAAAACATAAAAAGACCTCATATAATAAACAAGTAAGATTGCAATCTTTCTTGTGTCCTTTGGATATATCTCTTCTCATCTCTCTGATTTTGCCTTGCACGTTTACAAAGATAAAAAGGACGTCATCTCAATCTCATTTTTAAGTTTCATATTTAAAAATGTGTTTGAGTTTTATTTTCTTTTCAATTGAACAACATGCATTATTTCAACAGTAAAAATAATCAAGAGTCTTTACCATGAGATAGTCATCTGGATTATTCTCGAGTACAAATCCATACAAGTACAACAGCTCCTGCAACATACAAAAAGTAAATGCTAGTGGCATAGAAATTTGAAAGTTATATACATTGTGCTTCTTTCTTTTCTTAAGGTGAGATCCGCATTTTAGAATGAATAAAGTAAATATATAATACAAAGTATCTGTTGGAATGCAAGAGTATTTTAGTAAATAATAACAGGGGTATTTTTGTAATTTGATTAATTTATGTTGCTGAGCTGTTTTGGGAGATTAATGGGTTAGTAATTTAGTGGTTAGTTATCTCCCAACTCTTTAGTGTATGTGGCCCACTTACTATTAGTGAGGGGCTTGACTGTAATTCAGTAATAGCACACTTGATAAGAGTTTAGATGCTAAAGCACAGCACACACTCTAGGTCTCTAATTTTGTAGCCGCTTGTCTCTCTCTCCTTTTTCTCCTTTTAACTTTTCTGCTGCTTTTTCATGGTATCAGAGCAAGAGGTCTGATTTTGTGTCATCTAAAATTCTATTTGCCTCCCAAATGAATTAGTTCCTGGGTACTTGTGAATTAGCTTAAAACTGGAATCTATTAAGGAAAATTCATTCTTTTTTTTTCTAATTTTCCCTGCAATTGCCTTAGGGTAACAGTCGTAAGTGTTGTATGCACTCTTTAATGCCTAAGAGAGAGGTTCTACTACTGTTTGTGCTGGAGTAATGTGTTGACATCAAAAATCTTTTTTTAATCACCTTGAGAAATTTGCAAACCCAAAGAACTTCACGAACTCCCTGTGGAAATCTGAAGGTAGATATCTACAGGTGTTAATGGATTTTTTCAAACCTCTAGTTATTTTTTTTTTGCTTTGCTGATGCCATCATTTTAAGGCTTTCATCAACATCTAGTTTCAAAGAATTGTGACTCCAGCATGCTACTTTCACTCCTATAATCCTATTTCTGTGACCTGTTATGCAAGATTTGTAGAAAAGCCAAGTTAGACTGATGTCAGCATACTCAAGAATGTCTCATTGCTGTTGTGGTTTATATTTGAGGTTGAAACCATGACTTTTGCTAAAGGTGTTGAATTGTCAGTAGTGGTAAGCGAGAGATTAAGAACTCTCACATTCACTTAATTGCCACCAAACTAAATGGTTACAATTACTTCTTCTGGTCTTGATCTGTCAAGAAATGCATGTGGGCCAAAATGAAAGATCAATATTAGGTAGACAAATGTCCTTTTATCACCAAATAAATTGTGCAGATTGAAGATATCCAGGTGCAAACCTGGTTACTTGCTAGTATGGAGGATGAGTTGGCTAGACAAGCGATAAGTTAACATATATCTGCTCTAAAAGTGTCTTCCTCTACATCATGGTCCTTGATTCAGGTGCATCTAACCACATGTTAGATACACCATCTTTATTTTCATACCTTAGTCATTGAGCTACACATAAACATGTTACTTTGGCAGAAGGTTCATCGACCTGTTTAAGTGGAGAAGGGATTGTTCATGTGTCTCCCCATTCATCCTAACAGTTTGCACCCCACCCCGCACACATACCTCCACCCCCTCCCCAAACCCCCTTCCTGCATCCCCCCCCAAACCCCCATACCCCTTACCACACCTCCCCCTCCCCAAACCCCCATACCGCTTTCCACACCTCCCTCCCCAAACCCCCATACCGCCTTCCACACCCTCCCTCCCCCCCCCCCCCCCACCTTCCCTCCCCAAACCCCTCATACCCCCTTCCTTCACCTCCCCTTGCATCCCCTTTTTTATACCCCCCTTCTAACACCCCCCCCCCCCACCTCATCCCTACACCCCCACCTCATACCTCACCTCACCCCCTCCCTAAGCCAAGATCGATCCATCACCACAAACTCAAAGCAAGTATCTAGCTACTAAGTTATGAAACCCAAAAGTACTAATCTTCGAACAAGGACATAAGAATCAATGACATACAAAAAGGGAAAGTCATTTAGTAACAGATTTTCATAGCAAGAATTTAACACCTCTTTAAATGAGAGAACTGAGCAATACCTCATTTCCTTTGTCACCATAACTAATGGTTATCTCATTCTCCCCCTGAAAGGTACCCTGTTCAGCTTTGAAATGGACAAAGAAGATTCATAATAGATTAAACAAAATTAGAATTAAAAAGCAGACATGTACATAATATCTTTTCTTTTGAAGACCAAAAAGACTTAATTTAAGAAGGAAACATTCAACTTTTTATGTATTTGTCATTTCCAAAAAAAATTAAAATACAAATTATTTATTTTAATTTAAGAGAACAATGAAGAACTTTTCATGTCGAATTAAAGTAAAGTAGAGGAATCAAAAAGAATACACAAATTCGCTCTCCTTGCATATTACAAACTACAATAAAAATTTCTTCCTCTAACAATTAACTAGTGACTCCTGGTGTGATATGCATCACCTTTAAGATATACCAAAATATTAGAAGGCATCATGCAAGCTTATCTGATTTTAAAGTTACCTGAGATAGTTAATTCGCATCGAAAGTAGTTCCTCAGGAGTTATAAGTTATCAAAGAATAAAGAAATGGAAGCATTCAACTGCAAGGTGACTCGGCACTGGTTGTAAGGTGGGGCAGTAAACTATCGTAACCACAATGGAAGCTTAAGGAGATCTTCGATGAGATATGGTGCATAGCTGAAAAAGGCAGATTTTTTTTTGAATAAATGCAATTGTAACTTTCATTGATTGAGAATATTTACAGTATGATGTACAACATTTGATGTTTTAGCATCTTGACTATTACAACAATGCTCTTTTCAAAAAGAAAGAGAGTGTTTTTTATGCTCTCTCAGCTGTTACAATAGAGGATTTTGTTCGATACAAAGAGTGTCTGTTACTCCTTCCTTTGCGAGTTTATCTGCTGCTAAGTTCGCTAATCTTGGTACTTTGCTCCATGCAATTTGCCATATTTTGGTTATGATTTTAACTTCATCAAAAGTTCTTTTAAGTTTCCACAGTTGGGAGCTCAACTTGCTGCCCCAAGAGATGACTAACATAGAGTCCCCTTCAATTATCAAAGGGGCTGTGAAGTGGTCTTTATACATTTTAAGTCCCTGCAGTAGAGCTACGGCTTCGGCTCCATTGGATGTGTTATGCCCTGCATTCCCTGAAAAAGCCATTAACACTTTGCCTTCCCAGTCTCTTATTACTCCTCCTATTCCTGCCCTTCCTGGATTGCCCATGGAGGCACCATCAAAGTAAAGCTTCATCCATTGATGAGGCGGGGTTGCCCATTCTGTCATGTTTGGAGGCTTTATAGGTGCCTTGAAATGCATTACTGCTTTCCAGAATTTGACAACAGTGGATGAGGGGAGGGGAGGCAAGTAGTTCCATGCTTGTGTCCAGCTTTGTCTTGTAAGACCTTCACCACAACCCCTCTACTTGACTTTGCTTTATTGTTGAATACTCTGTCATTCCTTTACAGCCATAGTTCCCATGGGATAGCTGCTAGAGAGGCCTACCTGTAAACGGGTTCCTGTAAACGGGGAACCCGCCCTGACCTGACCTGTTTAAAGTGGGTTCGGGTTTGCATTTTTACCCCACAGAGCGGGTATGGTTTTTTGGAGTAAAACCCGTCACGGGTTCGGGACGGGGACGGGTTTCACCCCAAAAACCCAACCTGACCCGCTTAATACGTATGTAAAAAAAAAAAAAATATTACGGGGCAAACATGTCATAGAAAAATATAACCCTATTCTTTCGTTTCTCCCCCAAATCGATCCATTCTCTCCCCAATTTCTTCGTTTCAACCGGTCGCCTCTCTCTTAGACTATCTTCATTCTTTGATTTCTCCTTCTCTAATTTTAAATCTCGTTGCCATTGAAGGCTCCCCTAGCAAGGAAGAAGAGGCTCACCAAATCGACACCAAACCGACACCAAATCGAGGATCCTCTTGCACTAGTAAGTTCATGGAACACTAGGGAGTCAAGGACTATAATAGTTTCTATTGATTGTTTATTAGTTGTAGAGTTTTTATTGAGAACTCAGGTAACCACACGTGTGCTTTTTCTTGTAACTAGAATTTTTTGAAGTGGAGATTCTGGGAAAAAAGGGAACTGCTATATTACAATGAGTCAGCAAAGAGCCAGGTATGTAACCTTTTTCTTTTTGTTGGTTTAGGAAATACTTCTTTATAATTTGGATGTAATTATTGGCCAAATAGTACTTTATAAATTATAATCATTGTTGACAGACATCTTGTGTTGCTTATGTAGCTGTGGCTGAAACTCAAGCCAACCAATCAGATAAAGATCCAACATTGGATGCAAATGATGTAGTCCAACCACAAAGGGGAGGGGCTGAGACTGAGAGTCAACCACAAACGGTGCAATCTGAAACTCAACCTAGGAGGACAAAGGGTGACACTCAATCTCAGCCTAGTGGGAACGAAACCTCTAGTCAAGTAACTTCAGGTGGCAAAAGGCCCTTAACAACTGTTGTGTGGAAGGATTTTGAAAAGTTCGTAAAAGACGGAGAGGAAATGGCAAGATGCAATCATTGTAAAGTTGAGTTGTAGGCTCCTAACATAAATGGCATATCATCATTGTTTCAACATTTAAAGAGGTGCTCAAGGAAGAAAAGCAAAGATGTCAAGCAACAAATGCTGAATTTTAAGGAAAAAATTGATGAAAAAATTAGTGTTTCGAATTTTAACTTTGATGTAATTACTGCGAGAGAGAGTTTGGTGAAGTTAATAATTTTGGACGAACTTCCATTAGCCTTTGTTGAGTGCAGCTACTTTAGGAGCTTCATTAGTGAAATACACCCATTGTGCAAATCTATTTCTAGGAACACTGCAAAGAAAGATATAATCAAATTACTCCAGAAAGAGAAGTTCAAGTTGCTGAAAACTTTGGATAAAATTCCTAGTAGGTTTGCTCTCACCATTGACATATGGACCTCAATACAAAATAGAGGCTACATGGCAATCACAGCTCATTACATTGATGAATCGTGGTTACTTCATAAATGCATTTTGATGTATGTTATATTTCTTGGGTTATTTCTATTTTATTTTTCTATAGAATCTTAATATATTTGTCATTTCTGAATTAGATTTCAACATATTCCTACCCCTCATACTAAAGAAGTTCTGCATGATGCTTTGATGGATTGTATTTTGGATTGGAACCTAGAACAAAGGTTATCAGCCATTACTGTGGATGATTGTTCTACAAATGATGCTTGCATAAATCTAGTGAAAGATGAACTTTGTGTTTCTTACCCTTGCCCTTTGTTGTTGGATGGAGATATATTTCATGTACGTTGTTGTGCACATGTGTTAAATATTATTGTTCAAGAAGGTTAGGGGTATGTCAAATCAACAATTGAGAAGTTGAGGGGTTGTGTGTTTTATTGGACTGCTTCTTCTTCTAGAGTTGATAAATTTGAAGTAGTTGGTCAAATTTGAGTTCCTTGCTCCAAAAAGCTTATTTTGGACAGTAAAACTCAATGGAATTCTACACATGACATGTTGAAAATTGCTCTAGAATATAAAGATGTCTTTGTACATTTGAAACAACGTGAGAGGGTAAATGTGGATTTGCCTACTAAAGAAGAGTGGATCATGGCAAAAGAGATCTGTGGAAAGCTGAAACTCTTTAAGGAAGCCATAGAATTGTTTTCAAGTACGAAGTAACCAACTGCAAATATTTTTTTCCCAAAAAATGTGTAATCTTAAATTAGCATTGGATAAGTGGGAAAAGTCTAACAATGAGAAGATTCGTAATATGGTGTTAGCCATGCTTGTGAAGTTTCACAAGTATTGGAAAGTTTGTTCTACTTTTTTAGCTATTGTTGTTATTTTTTATCCTAGGTATAAGATGAAGATTGTTGAGTGTTATTATACTTTGATGTACCGTAACTATGTTACGGAGATTGGTAAAGTTAAAGAAGCAATTTATGGGCCTCTAAAGGATTACCAACAAAAGCCATCTGGATCAAATAATGCGCCATTTGAATCTTTAGCTCAAATTGGATTAGGATCAGCCTTAGAAGGAGAAAATAAGTTGTCAGCATTTGATTCTTTTGTCATGACTAGCCAAGGAGATACATCATTGAAGACTGAGCTAGATTATTATTTGAAAGAATTTTTGACTCCAAGGCATGTCAATCTTGATGTTTTGGAATTGTGAAAGAATATTGGAGTAAGATACCCCATTTTATCCAAAGTTGCTAGGGATATATTAGTTGTTCCTGCATCTACTGTAGCATCTAAGTCGGCTTTTAGCACTGGAGGGAGGACTATTAGTGATTATCGTAGCCGATTTAAGCCAGAAACAGTGGAAGCATGGATATGCATATGAGATAGGATATTGGCAGAGCTAGAAGGCAAATATTTCAAATTTAATTAATGAACCTTTATTAACTCTTTCACAAGTAAATTGACTTCTGATATTTTTATATAGTTAGTTCTAGTACAACAACAAAGGAAATGGAAGAATGTATTACTGATGAGTCTGAACAAGATAAGGATTAATTTGAAGGTAAAAAGTTGCTCTTTTTTATATGTTATTTCTATTTGCTTCTCTTGAATAATTGGTTTATAATTTTTTGGTTGTTTGTAGGTTTTGTGAGATGTTTCCTTCCTAAGGAGCAACATGCGATGAAGTTGAAAGAGGATAATGTATATGGCTTGTCGTATAGTTTGGATTAAGTTTGAAATGTAGTTTATATAATTTAATAATGTAAGACTTAGCTTGTTGGTTGTATTAGTTTGAAGTGGATTACTTATTTGAAAATTTGTTTAATCTATGGATTTGGATGTATTTAGAAGTGGTTGGATTGAAATTTTATTATGTTAATGAATTTTATCTTTGACTTCATTTTTAATTTTTACATAATTCACAGGTATTTATATGTTTACTGATTTATAATTTTTTTTGAATTTTTCTTAATTTTTCATATTTTTAATACAAAGTATGTCATAGTGGGGCAGGTTGAGTCGGGTACCCGCAGGGCGGGGCGGATTTTTGCAAGTTCAGGGCAGGGTTTTTTCCCTGCGGGGCAGGTTTTCGCGAGGATGAATTTCCAAAAACCCGCCCGCCCCGCCCCGTTGTCATCCCTAGAAATGTCTAGTAGTGCATTTAGTCCATATCAGTTCATCTTGTACATTTCCTTGCATATACTGGGAATCCAATTTGTGCAGTAATGAAGGTGCTTGTTCAATTTACTGGTCATTAAGAGTACGTCTAAGATTAAGGTTCCATTCTTGTGTTCCATCCCTTCTTTTTGAATTTTCAATGGAGATCTACTTGTCTCTAGCTATTGCATATAGGCTGTTGTAGATTTTTTAGAGTGGCTCAGAGTCTATCCATGTGTCAGTCGATGGACTCTTGAGCCTGCTCTTGGGTGGATTCTTGTGTGTGATGTGTGATTTGACCAAGTTTTTCTTTCCAAATACTTGATAGCTTGTATCAGGGGAGGGGTCTTTTGGAAACCAACCGAATCTCCCCTCCCTATATTTTGCTGCTACTATACTTCTCCGTAGTGTGTTAGGTTCCACGGCAAACCTCCAAATCCACTTTGGAAGAAGCGTCTCATTCATAGTTGTTATTCTTTTAATTCCCAGGCCTCCTTCCTCGATTGGTTCGCATACCAGTTCCCACTTAACCAGAGGATATTTGAATTGGTTGCTACCCTCACACCATAAGAACTTCCTTTGCAAGGCTGCTATTTTCATTGCAGTACTTACTAGGCAAGGGAGTATTGACAAAAAATAAATGAGAATGCCAGCTAGAGCTGATTTAAGATAGTTCTATCTGCTTGTGTAAAAAGCTACTTTTCCAGGACTAATCTCCTTGTAACTCTCTCAATTATTATACTCCATGTGTTCCTATCTATTTTCCCTGTTGTAAGTGACAGCCCAAGGTATGTGGTAGGTAGTTTTAGCACTTTGCAGCCAGAAGCTGACACTACCACTCTAGACTTTGGATGAGATTGACGCTTAGGAGTCCGGATTTATGCCAATTGATGGATAACCCTGATACAGCTTCATATATACCTAGAAGCACAACTATGTTAAGGAGCCTTTCATTACCTTCTTCACATAGTAATACTGTGTCATCAGCAAATTGCACTATGGGGGTTTGGATTTGTTGAATGTTAAAGCCTGAGATCCACCCCTTTCCTTGTGTTTCATAAAACCGACTGCATAGTCCTTCTCCTACTATGTTGAACAGCATGGGGGAGAGGGGATCCCCCTGTAAGGTCTCTTGTGCTTTTGAAATAACCCTTGGTTGTACCGTTCAGTAGGATTGAGAAGGAGGCTAACGATTTGATGGATCAAAATACCCATAAGTGCCAACTCGGGTGTTGAACTATATCTGACGAATCTATATCTAAATGCAGATTAATGTAAAAGCTGCCACAACAGCACCTTCTAACGAATGTAAACTATGTAGTACACTATGCTTGTCTTGAATCATTATTGAAAAATCAATAAAATTTTGCCATTTCAAAAAAAAAAAAAAAAGATATCAAAGAAAAAGGAATAATTTTGAGAATTATAAAAAATATAAATTGGGGAGATTGGTTACATAACCCAATCTCCTTCATTCTTTTTTTCCCTGAAATTTTAACTCAAAGGAGATCAACATGCCCCTCTATATCATATCTCTTTTCAAAAACAAAATATCATATCTCTCAACAATCCCTCTCAAGTTAGAGAAACTACGTCATGCATACACTACTTGTCACACACGATGAAGTGTTTTAGAAAAGGATGATTTTATTCGCCAATAGACAAAATTAGGACAATTACCTACACCAAGTTGTTGAAGGGGAACCCCTTCTTTTGCTAATTGGTCAACATGACCATTAGCCATCTCCTAATATGACTCCAAGATACAACAAAAGCCTTCTCCAACACAAACTGTCACAAATAAGCACAAAAACGCAAAAGTGGAGTATTTACCCATTTTACCCTTCGATGATACGGGTGCGACATGACAATGACAGTGCACATCAACTCTAAGTGCAAGTGCATGCACACAGCACTGTACACGATGTGCAAGATAGGCATGTGCACACCGCATCAGCAGAGGGGCACATGCAAGACTTAGAAGTGGTGGGACTTAGCAGCATGTGAGCAGTCAACAAAGGTAGATAGGTGCACATAGACAACAGGGGCAGACACACACCAAGGCTTTGCAAAACCAACATGCAACCACAGGAAGCAGGCACAAGCAGCTCAAGCACTGATGCACACGAGGGCATCTAGGTGTGAGCCAGATCACATAGTGCAACTTGAAGAACAAAGAAACATTCTAACAGTGGGATCGACATGCTAGTAACTAGAAGGCATATGAAGTAGCACATGCATGGGGTGGCATATGAAGTGGTGCAAGCATGAGGTGGCATATGAAGTGGCACATGCATGAGGTGGCATATGAAGTGGCGCATGCATGAGGTGGCATATGAAGTGG
The DNA here is from genome assembly GCA_019845555.1 of Aristolochia fimbriata. Lineage (NCBI taxonomy): Eukaryota > Viridiplantae > Streptophyta > Magnoliopsida > Piperales > Aristolochiaceae > Aristolochia > Aristolochia fimbriata. Next base: position 9,696,802 of record CM034079.1, read on the forward strand.
CGCATGCATGAGGTGGCATATGAAGTGGCACATGCATGAGGAGGCATATGAAGTGGTGCATGCATGAGGTGGCATATGAAGTGGCGCATGCATGAGGTGGCATATGAAGTGGCACATGAGGTAGTTGTATGAGGGGGCAATGCACATGGAGCCTATGCTAAATGAGAAATTGGAAATTCCTCCAAATCTCGTATCCTCTCTTTCTACCCAATTTTTTTCCTGGTGCTTTAAGACTTAGAATGGAGTTTTCCTGAGCTATTCTTTCACTAAGAGGCTGACTAGCAACTAGGCGGACTTAGAAGATAGGACAGACACTACTAGGGTGCGTATCAGGTCGGTTTTTGGGGAACCCGACACGACCCAATCCGAAAAGGTAGCGTTTGCATTCCCAAAATTCAAACCCACGCGTTGGGTACGGGTTTGGGAATGTAAACCCAAAGGTGGTTTGGGTCTCAAACCTAACCCGCGGATTTATGCTATTATATCTATTTTTTATTTGAATATTTTAATAAAATTTTTCCATTTTTTTGTTAGCTTTTTTCATATTTTCAGATTTTACAAAAACCCATCGGTTTTGATCGGGCCAGTCGTGTTCAGTTTCAGGTTTTTCATAGGTTTGGGTTTCGAGTTGTACATGTCGGGTCGGGTTCAGTTTTTGGGTTGTACATGTCGAGTCAGGTTCAGTTTTTGGGTTGTACATGTCGGGTCAGGTTCGGGTTTTCAAAAACCCGACCTGTGCCCACCCCTACAAGCTAAAGAAGATTGAATTTGCACACTGTTCAATTCTGCGGCAAGACAATAGTATCAAAGCAATAGATCCGGATGGCAAGAACTAGTGAAAACATAAACGAGATTAAGCTCAAACGGGTAAGGAGAAAGCCCTCCATTCTGATGTTCTATATGACCCACTTACCAGATTAAAGAATCTAGAAAGTCTTTGCACGAACATTGAAGATTATGCCCAGGAGATGGTAGAGGCAAGACAAGAGAGCTTGGAGCTGGTTCAGAATTTAGAGGACGTCCATAGTTGCCATGGCCATGTCCAAGCGGAGTTGCAAGACAAGGTAGCTGGTTTTCAGAGTGAGATAGAGGATATATGGAACGAGACTTGTGTTGCTAGAACATGCTCTTGCAAATAGAGGTACAAGCACGACCTCGGTAGTAGTCAAAATCAAGGTGTCAAAACCTCATTCAATGGAAGGGATCTGAAATAACATCTCGTGGCAAGTTCAGCAATATTTAATTGCCTCCAAACTCACTAATGAGTAAAAGGTAAGCATCGTATTGTTGTAGAGATGCTGTTGTAGTTTGGTAGAGTAGAAGGGTTGAGGACAAAGAATTGAGAACCTTGCTCACAAAGAGTTGGGAAGACTTCAAGAGGGAGCTCAAGTCCAGTTCTTTTTGGAGGACATCGATTATCAGCTCAACAGGCAAAGAACCTTGAAACAGGAAGGCACAATAAGAGAATGCATACAAAAATTACCTCTTTAAAGCTATGTAGCTTTATATATTCAATCAGGATAGGTTGTTTCTGTTCTTGTTGTTTTCGTCCATGGGCTAAGCAAAGAGCTCAAGAGGCAGAAGTCACGACTTTGATCTCAGCTTTTTCCATAAATAAGAAGATGACCAAGTATGAAAAAGACCTAGAAGGGGGCTTCGAAAGGCTCCAAAGATGTGAAGGACCAAAAGAATCAAAGGAAGCAGAAACTTGTGAAGAGTTCGAGAAGGACTCAAACACAACCAACAAAGTTGAAGAGAAGAACGGTGAAAAAGGCCTCTAAGCCGCTTAAGTGTTTCCTTTGTGAGGGAGAAGACCTCTACTCATTCACAATTCCCTGGTGCTGCTCAATGCGGTGCAAGCATGCGCAGAGAAGACCTCTACTCATTCAATAAGGCCTGAATAAGAGTTATTATTTATCAACTCTTAATGGCAGCAAGACAAAGGGGTTGACACTGGCACGACTCATAATTTCACTTGAAATGAGGAGGTGAGGTGCCTTAAACTGAAATGGAATTCAATAGCTAGATGAAGATTGTGAATTCAACAGCCAAGGCAGTGAGTGATGTGGCTAAAGTTGTTTGCGAGACTTTGGGGTATCTCGATTTCATTATAGTGCCAATGGATGACTTTTAAACCATTTTGGCAATGGAGTTGATGAATGATTGTAAGGCATTTGTAATGTCATATTTCGGGCTAGATGGGATCCTTGACAAGGGTGGGCCTTGTACTCTTTCTAAAACGAAAACTAAAATGTAGAAGGCAAGGATGTAAAGAGGATTTTATTTACGTTGCAGCTGTATTTGATGACAAGGAAGGAAGCATCGTTCCCATTCCAAAGGAGAGTTGGAGTCTTGAATGAGTTTAAAGATCTCATGCCTGAGGAGTTGGCAGGCAAATTACCCCCTCAAAGAGGGGGTTTAGATGTATAGAGAAGGCACAAAGGGCATAAGGCATAGGGACCAGTAGAGTAGTGCCACAAGGTGGCTTTTAAATAGAATCAGAAATGAAATTAGAGGGGAAGTGAATTTGAGTAACAGCTCAGTGGTCACATAGATGGATAGCCTACATGTACTTTTTGAATGAGGGGTATTTTTGTAAAAGTGATTTGTAACTTTATTCACTTTTACAAAAATACCCCTCACATTTATGATAATACCTCCCATTTTCTTCTTTAAAAAGTACATGTAGGAAAAAAGTCTTCTACACAGGCGTGTAGGAGATCTTTTCCCATATATATATATATATATATATATATATATATATATATATATATATAATAATTTAGTCAGATAAAATTAGAGGGAAGGAGAAGGCAAAGTAAGAAGATTGTGCTATTGCTACTAGCTATAGGAGTAACTCTGTTCTGGGATATTTCTTCTCTTTGTCAGATGAGAGGAGAAAACCGTGTACTCTTCCTTATTTCCACAATGAATTGACACTCCAGTTCTGGTGTTCTGTCAGATCCTTTAGACATTGTTCACCTTCTCATAAAGTACTTCAATGAAGAAACTTCAAGGAAAACATAAACAAATATGCCTTTGAAATTTATTTACCAGAAAGAAGATACATCGAACAAGGAACGCAAGTTGTTGATCCAGTACCATCAACTTCCCATGTTGCAGCAGCCCTTACAGCTGCAAATGAATAAATTTATTTATTTGATCATGCAGTAATTTCTATATCTTCTTTAGGTCAATGTATTGAAAGATAAGCTTCAAAATATAAATGCAGATGATAACATAGTCGGTAAAGTGAAATTATACACACTTCCACATCAGAAAATTGAATATAATTTATTAAGCAGTACGGAAATACCATGATTGCATAAATCAATTCCAGGAACAAGACCCTCAACCCAAATTGTCTCCGAATTTTTATTACTCGTTGTTACCATACCTTCTGTAGCTGCCTATATCAAATACATAATATAATATCAATTTGATGTACAAAGTGAAACTTTTATTGCACCAGTCAAAAATGAGCTTTTATTTACATGACAGACATTGTAAACGATTCAGGCTGTAGATAGAGAAGGTATTTGTTAAAAGAAATTTAAAAAATAAAATGTACAATAAGTAGAACAGAATTAATTAGAAACTTTATTGTAAGGTCAAATCAAAAAGACCAAGATCTTACTCACCATTTTTTCTTCCCTAAAGATAAATGTGAAATTGATTACTTCATGAGGGGAGAGAGAGAGAGAGAGAGAGAGAGAGAGAAAGAACAAAGAGAAAAAAGGAAGAGAAGTGTGAATTATGAATGTTTATGAGAAAAGATCAAGTTTTTCCTTTAACTATTTGATAAAGGAGTTATAAATAAAATAATCTACAAGGGCAGTTTGATAATTTCAAGAGTAGTCTGTGTTCTGTGTTTGGATAGCATGGTGTTGTGTTTGGATATGGTGTGTTGTGTTTGGATAACATGGTGTGTTGTGTTCGGATAACATGGTGTGTAGTGTTTCGATAACATGGTGTGTTAATGTTTTGATAACATGGTGTGCAGTGTTCCAATAACATGGTGTGCATTTTTTTGTAATTTTTATTTTATTCTGGTGTTCATTTACCGGCCTAATACTCATATTATGTATAGGGACAGTTTTGTCATTATAGGAATTGTTACTTAAGTGATTAATAAAGAGGCTAGGGATTTTTTTAATCCCTAAGGTGATCAAAATGCTGGAGGCAACGTCTAGCATTCTCTCTATCCATTTTCTCTCCTCTTTCTCTCTCCTTTCTCTCTCTCTCTCTTCTCCAAATTCACAATTACTAATGACAATTATGGTTTAAACTCAACCAAAACATGACTCTTTCTGGTCTTTCTTGGCACAGAACTCATCTTCCTCTCTCTATCTGTTTCAGTTCCTCACTCAGCCTCTCCTCTTCAACTTTTGAACAAGTATTTAACAACGACAAAAACTCATCTTGAAAAAGAGGTGTACTTTCTTCAATAATATCATAATCATGGATTTCAGAGGTGAATAAGATCAACCATATTCTACACAGGCAACGGGAATTTCGCAATTTCTAAGATGGTGAGTGTAATTAATATGATAAGTTACTTGGATTGGTGCCAACAAATACCTGATCTGACTTAAAACTGGACTCAAAATGAAAGAAACCATAATACAGCTTATCAATTAAAGAAAATGCCTGCAGAGACAAAAAAAGAGAGAGAATCTCACACTTTTATCCTTCCCATGACTTAACATTTCACCAGAAATTTGAGTGGTGTTGCCTCTGGAATGGTTGCTAAGAAAGGATGAATTGTCTCCTTGATCTCTCACAACGTCAGGGAATACAAAAGTGCGAGGTAATGGAAGGTTCAGAGCCCTCGTCCAAAAGACAGTGTTTGCCCTATGATGATGCAGGAAAAGTTAAGAGCAACTACTTTGATAAGAAGTATAAAAAAATATCAATATCCAGCTCAAATAAGTAAGTAAATGCAACAGTTATATCAAACAAATTCTGAAAGAATACATACCAGATGAAGTCTTCAAACCGCACCTCATTCTTACTGAAAAAGTACCACAACAACCATCATTAGCAACTAATATAACAACGAAACAGTGGTAACACATGGCCAATGAAAAATTAGATACCAAGTTCACTGAACAACATCACACCAGACTACTACAAGTGCTTGGTTGATAGTTTTTCCAGTTTACATGCATTCTAAACCAACATGTAATTTAATAAATGAAGCCATGGCAGAAATTTCCAGAAGTTAAGCAATATAGTAAGTTCTACAAGTCCAGAATTATTTTTCTAGGCAAAAGATGATCAAAACCTAAAATTTACAAGTTTGAAAAAATGAACCGCAGCTAACATACTTATCAAGCTCCTCCTTGAGAAGTTCCTCAACCAGTGACTTCACCTTATGCTCGAACAGAGCCTGCAGCTTTTCTTTCTACAACAACAGAAAATTTATTAAAGTTGACAAAAAGAATTAGCTTGCAATATACTTTTGCTTCTCCAAATGTGCCCATAAGTAAATAGATGATTTTCGAATAAATAAAATAGATAACATATGATGCATACCTGCAGTTTGGTTGCTCGGTACAATGTGGTTCCTTTCAGCTCTGACAGTTCATCTTCCTTGAACCAAATAGAGCTTCCGAAGGTGCTGGGAAGCATGTCAAGATATCTGTCGTTCTCCACGTGAACTCCGCCAAATCATACATCTAACGAAAATACATATCCAAATTTCTCAGAGTAAATTCCCAAATACTTACGGCTTCCACGTAGAGTGTTCTCGCAGACGTTCCACTGTCAGAAAGAGGATCATCAAAAACCGATCGTCAACGTCTCCTTCTTCGAACATTGCCCGACATTTTGGACCCAAGAAAGGATCCTGAAGTACTCGCATTGGAGTGATCGCCAATTCAAGCGGAACAACCAAAAGAATACCTGAAGGGGGTACCAAGTCGGGAAAAAAAAAATGCACCCCCGTCAATATAAGCTGGACTTCCACCTAAGTTTGAAGGTTAAGCAGAATCAAAATCGCCCAGAATACCATCATTGCTGTTGTTCGAAGAGAAAATGCCAAAACCTTTATTGGGACCACAGTAACGAATGTTACAGTCGCGTAGTTCAACTCTGTTCACCTGAAAAATACAATTACTTGAGCCAAAAAAGATCATACTTAATATGACACATTTGGGCAGTAGACGAAAAGGATTTGTAACCTGCAACCATGATAAAAATTGAGAGACTTTGGCTTCCTGTTCGTCGCCCATGCAGTCTTGAATTTCTTTGAAACCTGAAAACTTGGAAGACTTCAGTCGAGAAAGAAGATAATATCGGAATTAGTTCCAAAGTTTCAAGTCCGGCAAGCTGAGTCTCCAGTAAGAGTCTAAGATAGCAATATGTAGGACGGTGTCGCCGATAAGCATAGAGCAGAACATCTATAGGGGTGCCATTTTATCCGTTGTTTCCCCTACCTTCAGAAGTTCTGCGTTTATTCACAAAACCCCGGATCGGGACTCGGGAATGCGGCTTTAATTTAAGGGTCCGACCCAGTAGCAGCCCCCCGAGTCGTGTCGGATTTAGACCCCAGGTCCGACCCAGTAGCAGCCCCCGAGGGAGAATTACAACTCAAAATCAATTGTTGGCTAAGTATTGAATCATTTGATACTTATTAGAAAAATAATCGACTTATAGATATAATGACAAAAATACCTCTCAGAATTAGTTTATACAAAAAATAATGAATTAATAGTATGTTATGCAGAACGAGAAAGCATATTATGCATAATATAATAACATATTATATACATTTACTAATATATTATATCAATTTTATAGGGTCAAATACATCTCAACCATGAACTTTTATATTATTAAATAATATATTACATAAAATAAAAAAAATATGTGTATATATATAATAATAGTGTTATAATTAACTAATATGTTATGTCAGCTTCATAGGAGCAAACACTCTTGAACTACGAGAAATTATACCATTAACTAGTATATTATATAGAATCAAAATATTTATTATACATAATATATAGAGGTGAGCACGGGTCGGGTTTTTGAAAACCCGAACCCGACTTGACTTAAAAACCCGAAACCTGAACTCGTTAAAAACCTAAATGGGTTTTATAATCCAAACCTGAACCCGACTCAATCCTTCATTTTCCAAAGTCAGAGGGGAGTTGAGAATTCCACGTCCTGAGGGAAGACATGGAATTCCTATAGAGCCTCTAAATTTACACTAGCCTTGAAACTCTTATTTCTCTCCCATTTTTAAGGAGAATAGAGAGTTGCAGGCAATTTGAAGGACTGAAAGAAATCCAATCCAACAGCCCAAACCCAAATCTGAATCAATAAGAATGGATCGAATTTGGATAATATCCAATACGGTAGCAGATATCCAATAAAACCCGTTAAGGCCCGATAATGGTTATCCAAAAAGCCTTTAATAGATATCCATTTCCTTTTACAGAATAGCGGAAGCTGGGCTCTATTGGATTTCAATTTGTAGTTTCAACAACTAGTGGCGACGATGATTGATCCAATATGGATGCACTATCAATACAAAAACTAAAAAACTATTGAAAACATAAAATTTGGAAAGTTACACAATTATTTTATCAAAAAATTTTAAACATTATAAATTTTAAAATTATTAAAATTATTTTAATTCAAAATAAGAAAATTGGTAAAAATTATAAAAATTTTAAGATTGCAAATATATATAACTTAAAAAAAAATGTATATAAATTTTTCCAATAAAAATTTCTCTCTCAAATCTTCTGATTTTCTCTCTCTAATCTTTCTCTCATTTCTTTCTTTCTCTAATATTTCTCTCTCTAATATCTCTCCTCTTTTTCTCTGATTTTTTTCTCCTCTTGCTCTCTCTAATCTCTCTCCACTTTATCTTTCTAATCTTTCTCTCCTATTTATCTCTCTAATATTTCTCTCCTATTTATCTCTCTAATATTTCTCTCCTATTTATCTCTCTAATATTTCTCTCCTATTTATCTCTCTAATATTTCTCTCATATTTATCTCTCTAATTTTTATCTCTCCACGTTCTCTCCTCTCAATCTCTCTAATATTTATCTCTCCTCTTTCTCTCCTCTTTATCTCTCTAATATTTATCTCTCCTCTCTCTCTAATAATTATCTCTCCTTTTTATCTCTCTAATATTTATCTCTCCTCTTTATCTCTCTAATATTTATCTCTCCTCTTTCTCTCTCTAATCTTTGTAACATTTGTCAGCGTATTTTGCACTATATTAAAGGCACCCCTCACACATTGTATTCTCGTTCGTCCCCTTATAGATTTTACATTGCAGATTTTTATAGATGCTGATTAGGGAGGTTGTCTCAACGATAAACACTCTGTTTCTAGTTTTGTATTCTTCTAGGAGGTCCTGTCATCTCTTGGGTGTCCAAAAACCAGTAGAATGTCTCGCGATCTAGTGCAGAGGCCAAGTATAGAGCTCCGTTAACCCAGTTTTTCATGTACGGATGAAACACATTGAAATCGACTATCACTTTGTCTAAGAATGGCTCGCTAATAGCATGTTGCTTGCTAGGAACATCCCCACCCGAGACCAACTGGCAGATGTTTTCTCTAAAGATCTTCAAAAGGGTCAATTTGAATAATTGCTTACCAAACTTATAAATCTATACTCCAACCAATGAGAAAATCAACCCCAATGTTTTACACACTTATAGAAATAACCATGAGTAAATTGAGTCTTGTCTCTTACCTTCATAAGATCTCTCCACAAAATTATAAATTGTCTGAAAAAAACATTACAAGTAAGTTTTAAGTAAGGTAATTAAGTAATCAATAACAACAGAGTCATCTAAGTTATCTCGAACCAATATGCATGTAAACTATTATTTTTACCTCAATATTGGGAATAATTGTGAACAAAGAGGACATTATATATCCTTTATACAACAATAGGCTTGATTTATTAAGGGATTGTAATCAATACAAAAGGTTAAAGGAAAAAAGCTTTAGGATCGAGATTACCTAGAACTCAAAACTATGAATTGGCTTTTTTTGAGTCCAAAAAAATGATTATAAATATTGTTATGACCAATTAGGTGGTCCTCTTTTTGGCATAAGGACGTCGCTGTAGGAAAGGAAAAGTAGAAACAGTCCATGTCTTTATTTAAACATCGAATGTGTTATGATGGACACATGTAGATAGTGCCCTTGAGATAAAGGTCATAGTGGAGCTTATTGAGGAGCCTAAACTTGGTTTGTTTTCTATTATAAAAGAAAAGTGTTATGATCAACAAGGTGAACAAGCAACGACTGACAGAAAGAAGTAGAGTGAAAAAAGAGAGATCTGCAGGATTGTCTCTAAAGTCACGAGTGAAGTACGCCGCGAAGCTCTTTGGAGGAGAGTAACAACGAAGGGGGAGCCTTAGTAAGGTCAAGGAGGTCAGATATGTTGTTCTCTTCCACCCACATGTGTGTTGAGTGGATTATCTATCGTTGTAATTTTATAGTTTACTTTTTGTTGAAAAGTCTATTGTTGTAATGTAATCTTTCAAACATAAATAAGATTCATTGATAAGGATTGCATGCCTCGTAATACATAGGTGTGTTTTTCTATATTTCGTCAAATCATATGTATATTCCACTTCATATATTTATGTTTGTTTGTTGTTCCCGATTCCAAGTGTTGGAGACGCCCTAGTGTTGTAACACCTATATATTGTAACACCTGACAAGAAACAAGACCTACAAATGGTAATGGAGCCTCAGAAGGAAGTCATACAAGCTGTCAAGCCACCTATTCTGGATGACATAAATTTTCCATATTAGAAAACTCGGATGAGGGCATTCATCAAGGCCCTAGATGAAAAAGGTTGGAAGTCAGTCCTTACCGGTTGGACACCACCGACGATTACCAATGCTACAGGCGACGCCTCAATCAAACCAAAAGTTGATTGGACTGCCGCAAAAAGATAAAATATCAAATCAGAATGCAAAGGCACTCAATGCCATCTTCTATAGAGTCGATCAAGAACGATTCAAACTGATATCTACCTTGAGTCGGCTAAAGATGCGTGGGAAATTCTATATACTACTTATGAAGGGACTGTCGGAGTTCGTTTATCGAAACTCTAGCTGCTCAATCACAAATTTAAAAATCTGCAAATAGAAGAAGATGAAATAATTGCAGAATATGATGCTCGTATTTGTGACATAGCAAATGAGAGATTCACACTCTGAAGGAAGATACCTGAAGCTGAACAAGTTCAGAAGGTCCTTCATTCATTGATTGAAAAATTTGCAGTTAAGGTTGCAAATATAAAAGAATGTAAAGATCTGGATACGTTAAAGTATAATAATCTGTTGGGATCTTTAAGATCCTATGAAATGAATATTAAAGCTAAGAAGAAACGTAAAGAAAAAGGAGAAGTCAGCATTGCACTTCAGATGTCAAAGAAGGCTAGTGTTACAATGCCTTCAATCTCAGTTACTCTAGAGGAGCTGAAAGAGAAACTTGCATTTCTCACTAGAGGGGTCAATAAAGCCTTCAAAAATTTTGGTAAGAGATACTTTTGGCAATTCTAATAGATCTCGTTATTATACTCCAACAAAGGATGTTTCAACCCTGAAGAAGAAAGGAATCCAATGCCATGAATGTGACGGATTTGGACATGGGTGTTTTGAATGTCCAAGTAGAAGGAATAATTCATATGCTATAAGCTGGAGCAATGATGACTCGGATGTCAGTAACTTAGATGGAGATGAGTTGATTAGTTATTATGCAACTCTTATTTCTTAGACCACTCGTCCAAGTGTTACAACATCTGATGATTGTGACACTAAATCAGATAATGACATCAAGGAAGAAACTCTGAAAGGTATGTATAAGAAATTACTGGATAGTTGGACTGAATTATGTCAGATGAATATTGTACTGAGAAAACAGGTAGCTACTCTACAAAGTGATAAAGCTAAGTTAGAAGGAGAAGTATTGACATTACAAGAAGAACTGGACTATGCTAAAAATTCATCCGCTAGACTCATGCAAGGCTGTCAGAAACTTGATGAAATTTTTTCAATAGGAAAAGCCGGTGGGGGACAAAACCAAAATAGGGTTTGATTCAGGTATGACCAAGCTCTCGATCGAACCGGAATAGGTTTGATTCAGGTATGACCATGTCTCTCGATCAAACCGAAATAGGGTTTGATTCAGGTATGACCAAGTCTCTCAATCCTTCTAGAAAACAAAAATATATTATTTTCAAACATTGAAAACTGTTCTGTTTCTATTGTGGTATTACTGGTCACATCCGACCCAAATCTACAAGCTCCATAATGAATTGAGGTATTTGAGAAGAGAGATAAGTGCAGAAAACCAGTCCACAGTCAGAGAAAATCAAAGACGAAATACGTATGGTAAAAAAGGGGCAGGTGAGTCACCTTGATTCTCATGTTTCTGATTGTTATTACAAAGTGTCACGCAAAATAAGGTATTGCAACACCACATGTGGTGGCCTTCAGACAGGGCACCAAAAGTTGGAGGGCTTTAGGAACAATCTGCATAAAAGGCACGAAAAGGTGGGTCAAGCTACCCATAAAAGTCTGCCAAGTTTGATGAACTACTACACAATCAGAAGGTTCTCTACTTTTGAAGATTCAAAGAAAAGTCTCTACGAGTATTGTAAGCAAGGAAGCCTTGAATGTGTGGATTCGTTGGGAGTCTGTGTCCTACCAACAATTTGAAGCATTTGCAAAAAGGGAGTGTATGCATAGTGTGTATACGCTAATGTATATTAATGTTGTAGGGATGAAAATGACCTTTTACTCTTTATTGGCATTTCTTTGCCATCAAGGGGGAGAAGTTATACTTTATTTTTTATGCCTAAAGCATGAGATAGTTGATAATTAAGGAGGTTGGAGCTGATATTTTGATGGATGATCATGATATAATAGTTTTGGTTGATCATGAACTTAGTGAATGATTTTATGTGAATAGTGATCTTGTATTGATATCATATTGTGAAACTCCCAGTAAACTCAAGACGTGTATTCAGAAGTGTACTTACAGAATTTCTTGTAAACTTAAAATGTGAACGCAGGAGTGTACTTACACCCGAGGACTGGTGTAATGACACTTAACGTTATACTCATAGACAAAAGACACAACACCAATTTTTTATCGCAGTTCGGAACCAATCGTTCCTAATCTGTGGGGCATTCGGCCCAAGGTTTCAAAATCCACTAGAAAGAGTATTACAGTAATTCAATAGCACGACTTACAATAATAAGTTCTCCTCCCCTCAAGGACTCGAACAACAGCCTTTTCCTAGACAAGCTTCCTGTTTACTCACTTCAACAGAAGCCCTTCGATACCCACACACTAAGTCTCCCCCTTAGTGTGTTCCCTATCACCAGGGAGTCTCTTCACTCAGGCTTCTCAGGATGAGAACACCATTATAATGGTCAATAGCTTCTCGATAAGCTTTTAGACCTCTTGATCAACTTCAACAATCACATATAACATTCAGGATGTAAACATATCGATCTTCTCCTCCTTACTCCCCCTCAAACTCATCCTTGATAGATACTCTTCAGTTTCTGCGTAACCCTAGCCCAGCACATATTGTGCTATAAATATCATTAGGGTTAACCGTGTCCAAATCTGTCTTTAGACACATTACATCCTGTGCTCCTTTCTTTCCTATTTCAACTAGGAAACTCCAGCACCCCAGACTCCTCGTCTGTTCCATGTTTATCCTCAATAATATCTTGTGCTGATATCTTTCCTATATAACTTAAGAAACTCAAATATCCTCAATTAGGAAACTCAAAATACTCACGATTCATGATTTCTATCTCTGACGTAGACCTCGTGGTCAAACATAAGTTTTGTCATAAATAGCTAATACAACTTCTATGCACCAACATATTGCAAGAAGGTGTTATGGTTTATTATATGAAGATCATGTCTGATTGATTACCAATTATATTTGGAGATTTATTGAGAAACAACCACGTACACTATTTGTAGCTATTTCTGTAAGAATTGAGATATTTGATTGGGATATAATTTCTTTTGTCAATTACAGATTGTGTATGTTGGATTACTGCATGTATTAAAAGTAGAGATTTTAGGTGTATTCTGAATATATGTTTATTTGGCTGGGTCATGTGTTACAAGACCATGAATGCTACAACACCTCAAGGGGAGATCAATTGGTGTGATGCCAAAAAATGCCCAAGGGGACGACCAATTAGGTGGTCAATTTTTTGGCATAAGGACATGGCTGTAGGAAAAGAAAAGTGGAAACAGTCCATGTCTTTATTTAGACATGGAATGTGTCATGATGGACACATGTAGATAGTGCCCTTGAGATAAGGGTCATAGTGGAGCTTATTGAGGAGCCTAAACTTGGTTTGTTTTCTACTATAAAAGAAAAGTGCTATGATCAACAAGGTGAACAAGCAATGATTGAGAGAAAGTAGTAGAGTGAAAAAAAGAGATACGAAGGATTGTCTCTAAAGTCACGAGTGAAGTACGCTGTGAAGCTCTCCGGAGGAAAACAACAACTAAGGGGGAGCCTTGGTAGGGTCAAGGAGGTTAGAGACGTTGTTATCTTCCACTCACGTGTGTATTGAGTGGATTATCTATAGTTGTAAGTTTGTAGTTTATTTTTTGTTGAAAAGTCTACTGTTGTAATGTTGTCTTACCAACATAAATAAGATTCCTTGATAGGGATTATATGCCTCGTAATACAGAGGTGTGTTTCTCCGTATTTTATCAAATTCATATGTACGTACCACTTCATATATTTCTGTTTGTTTGCTATTCTCGATTCTAAGTGTTGGAGTCGCCCGAGTGTTGTAACACCTATATATTGTAATCCCAGACAAGAAACGGGACCTACAAATATAACATATATGTTAGTTTTCATTCTAAAACAACTAGTCTATCATATTATTAAATCTTTAAAACTATCCATTGTTATCTTAACAAAATATACTAATTTGAGAGTGACACTCTCCCTTATTTTTTATCCAGCTTGAGTTTCACTAAGAGGAGTGATAATCACAATATTGCCATTGTAATTACTGAATACAAATATTTTAATGAAATTACCAACATAATTTTAGAAAATAATAATAATGGGGGAGGGGTGAAGGGGGCTATTTAAGTGACCAATCTGGTAATTCTAGTGGTTTGGGGTGATTTATATGAGTCAAATTAGGTGAGTTGTATGGGTTAAAAGGAGAGAGAATTATAATTCATGGATCAATTATTGTCTAATGCATGTTGATAAAATATAAGCCATTAATACGAAGACGAAAATTTTCCGCACTTAACCCTTAAACCAGTTTATACACAAAACAAAAAAATACATTATGTATAACACAATAGTATGTTATATACCATAACCTTTATAAGACCAAATACATCTCAACTACGAAAAATTCTACTATTAATTAGTATGTTATGGAGAGAAAAAAAAAAATGTTATATATATATATATATATAATAATAGTATGTTATAGATTATTGACTAATATGTTATATCTAACTTTATAAAACCAAATAGGCTTTAACCATTAACTAGGCTCAAATCATCGAGCTCGGCTTGAATTCAAACATTCGAGTTCGCCTGCTAAGCTCGAGCTTGAGCACGACATTGGTCGAGCCAATAAATGACTTGTGCAAGAAATAGAGGTGAGAAAATAAAGAAGGAGAAGGGGTAGAGGGAAAAAGAAAGAAAGGAGAATGAAGAAAGAGAAGGGAAAAAGGAAGAAGAAGGGAAAAAGGAAGAAGAAGGGAAAAAGGAAGAAGAAGGGAAAAAGGAAGGAGAAGGGAAAAAGGAAGGAGAAGGGAAGAAGGAAAGGAGGAAAAGGAAGAAGGGAAGAAGAAAAAGAAGTTTTTTGAGGAGTTGAGAAAAAGAGACGAAAGGAGATTGGAGAATATAAAAAGGGAAAAAGGAGAAGAAAAAAAAGGGAAGTAGGAGAAGAAGAGAAGAGAAGAAAAAATTTTGAAAAGAAAAACTGAGAAGGGAAGAGAAAAACAAGGAGGAGAATGCACCCGTCGAAAATCCTTGGATGCTTTTGGAACCATAAGAGTCGAGGTCCGACTGGTCGGACTATGCAAATTGGTCGGACAGGCAAATTGAAATTGGCGTGATCCTAAAATATTTAGGTTCAGCTCGTTTATACCACCAATCCTTAATAAGATCTCAGGTGTTAATTTGAGTTCTAACCTTTTTCAATCTGAACCCGGACCATCCGCTAACCGTTTGGTTCAACTCCTACAGCTGACCCACCGGTAATATTAATAAGTAAACCTTCTCAGTTCAAACGTAGCAGGCGGGGGTCCGACGGTGTCACGGGAGTCGAAAGCCTCAGAGCGCCCCTCGCGCGATTCTAACCCGAAAACACCCTTCCCCCTTGCGAGGACCCTTTTTTTTTCGGCTCCTCAAACCTCTCGTCAATTTCTCGCGTCGTCGTCCACTTTTAGAAGTCCAGCTTAGCGCCGCTCCGGTTTTACCTGACGCGCAGCGCCAATAAATCGCCGGGTTAAGGTTTTCATTTAAGCCCGAGATGAAAAAAGCGCGATCCATCTTCTTCTTCTTCAAAAAACTCGTCAGTCGGAAAGTCAAAAGAAAATTCCAGATAAGTAATGACAAGATGAAAGGGAATTTGAAGGGCATATCCGTCTATTCTCATTTTACATCCATTTATCAGTGAGGCGCGGCGTCTCCTGCGAGACAGGAGTATTTTCGGACAGTGAGAGAAAGAGAGAGAGAGAGAGAGAGAGGAGTTGCTTAAGAAATAAGAAGCAGAGATGGGATTTTGAGCTTACGGTTCGAAGAAGAAATCTTTCCGTTAAATCCGGTCTCGAAATCCGGTCGAAGGTGGAGATTTCCTCCGGCGATCTCCGCCGGCCGGTAATACGTCGTGTTTGGTCGGGGTTGGGGATGACTGATGAGGTTTAGGGTTTTGTTACAGGGGGGTGTTTGAAAAAGAGGGCATTGACTATTATTATCGCCTCTGCAGTCTGCACTCTTCTGCAGCCGTTGTAAGTCAGCTACAGACATTTTGTAGTTGTAGCTTTTTTTTATCTTATTTTGTTTTATCTCTGGATTACAGATCCCGACGTCTTTGTTTTGCTGGTTTTTTTTTTTTTTTTTTTTTGCATCTCAGTTTTCTCACTGTTGATTTTTTTTTTAAATTTTTTCAGAAGGAGGAAAAAACAAGGGGAGAAAGATCCACGGATCTGAGCCCCGAGGCTTCCGTTTCCCTTGTTTCTTTTTACGCTCTGTGTTCTTTTAACCGGAGGTAAATCAGAAAGAAGAAAAAGGACGAGAGGGAAAAAGGGGAGGGACGCCTTTTCACCGGCTTTCCAGAAAACCTTTTTGAGGCTTTCGATTTCACAAAAGGCGAGAGGGTCAACCGACGCTTTTTTCCTTCTCCCTTGGTATTTAGTTTTTGTAAGGCTTCGACGAGTCCACACATGCTTTTATCTTCGCCTTTTTCCTCTACCTGCCATTTTATAGCGTTTCTCTTGTATCAGGGAGCGGTCGTCGGTCTGTCCAGAGCTTGGCCGAGGTAGAGCTGCTGTGTGTGTTGCATGCAGGGGAAGGAGGAGAGGGAAAAATAAAAATAAAAATCCAAGGGCTTCTTTCTGTATCTAAGTTTTGCTTTTAGAGGGTTTCTGTAGGGGAGAGGGGAAGAGAACGAAGTGCCAGCAATCTTTCTTTCTGCTGCGAGGGGAAGGGGGGTTTGCTTGCCTTCTTTCTCTTTCTTTTCTCTGAGAGAGAGGGAGTTGGAGGCATTTGTTCCTATACGGTTCTCTTTGTATGCTTGTGCCTCCTCTGTTCTCTCCACTTCTGTCATTTACTTCTCGCCGTCTTTTATTACCCTTTTTTTCCTTTTTGTACCAAGCTTTCTGGGTCCTTTTTCATTGCTCGGGATCATACACATATATTGTTTGTTTGTTTCGTTTGTATTTCTCGTTTCTGTGCTATATAGCATCCTTGGCCAAAAGGGATTATTGGGTCTTGGGTGAATTGAGAGTACTATACAAGGGAATAAGTGTCAATAAAATGCATTTTTGGTGCTTGGGGTTGGGGAGAGAGGAGCCTTGAAACTGGACGACGATTTGTTAGTCGCACTGGAGAGATCTGAGCGGGTGTAAGCCGGCCCGGCGCAAAAGGATTCACGGGGAGATTGGAAGGAAACAAGGAGAGAAGATCGGAAGAAGGGGATTTCTTTTTGATGAGTTTTGGGGGTTTTCTCGATAACAGTGGTGGTGCAAGGGTCGTGGCCGATATACCTTATAGCAACATGCCTGCCGGGGCTCTTGCGCAGCCACGTCTTATCTCGCCGGGCATTGCAAAGTCCATGTTCAACTCTCCCGGCCTCTCTCTTGCCCTAGTACGATTCCTCTTTCTCTCGATTCCTCTTAATTACTACTTCTCTTTTACCGTTCTATGGTCTCTGATGCATGTATGTTTGGATTTCATTTTTTTCCGATCCATTTCCGCAGCAAACAAGTATAGAAGGTCCGGGTGAAATGGGTCGAATCGGTGGAGATTTTGAAACTCCGCCGGGAAGGAATAAGGAAGACGAGTACGAGAGCAGATCTGGAAGCGACAACTTGGATGGTGGATCTGGCGATGACCAGGACGCTGATAATCCTCCGAGGAAGAAGAGATATCATCGTCATACCCCACAGCAAATCCAAGAGCTGGAAGCGTAAATCTCTCGCTCTATTTCCGGCGTGTTTAATTTCTCTTTTATTTTTCCCCTTCTCGTTGTCTGACGAGTTGCATCTACTTTTGTCCTCTGAAAATTTTTATACGGCGAGCAGACTTTTTAAGGAGTGTCCACATCCAGATGAGAAGCAAAGGATGGAACTGAGTAGGAGGCTTTGCTTGGAAAGCAGGCAAGTTAAGTTTTGGTTTCAGAATCGCCGTACCCAGATGAAGGTGAGTTCATTTGTTAGTATATGCTATCTAAAATTTTAAATCACTCTTTTTTTTTTTTTTTTTTTTTTTGGGTTTTTTGGTGTTTTTGTAAGATGGCCTTGTGATATCTGTTTTCGTACGAACTGGCAGACACAACTTGAGCGCCATGAGAATTCAATTCTACGGCAAGAGAACGACAAGCTTCGGGCGGAAAACATGTCGATTCGGGACGCGATGAGGAATCCAATCTGCAGCAACTGTGGCGGACCTGCCATGCTCGGTGAAGTGTCTTTGGAAGAGCAACATCTTAGGATAGAAAATGCCCGTCTCAAAGACGAGCTGGATAGAGTGTGCGCCCTTGCAGGGAAATTCTTGGGTAGACCCATCTCCTCCATAACGTCCTCCGTCCCGCCTCCAATACCGAATTCTTCGCTGGAGCTGGCTGTTGGAAGCAACGGATTCGGCGGCCTGAATGCAGTTTCATCTGTGTTGACGTCCGTTTCTGATTTTCCTAGCGCGGTTTCTCCAACACTGCCTGCAGTCCCGCCATCTAGGCCCTCGAATGTAATGGCATACGAGAGAACGATGTTATTGGAGTTGGCATTGGCTGCCATGGACGAGTTGGTTAAGATGGCTCAGACCGATGAGCCTCTTTGGATTCCTAACTTGGAAGGAGGGAGGGAGACATTGGACTACGAACAATATTTGCAGGCTTTTCCTCGATGCATTGGTAACAAACCGGTCGGTTATGTGACCGAAGCCACCAGAGAGAGCGGGATGGTTATTATCAACAGCCACGCCTTGGTGGAAACACTGATGGAAGCGGTGAGCAGAACCCTCGTTTTGGCTTTCGATGTATTCCATTTCTTTCTCTCAGTACTCCCAAGGATATGTTGTTGCCGGGCCACTTGGATTAATAGATAGCTTTCTTCCAGAGATCAGGGCTCACTATTGATCACCAATTGGAAGGAAGAGAGTACTACCGTAGGTCTGAATGTTTAATTTCACGGCAAAAGATTAATTTGTTTGTGTTTTGCTCATTTTCAGAGTCGATGGTCAGAGATGTTCCCTTGTATGATTGCGAGGGCATCCACTACTGATGTGATATCCAATGGCATGGGTGGCACTAGAAACGGAGCTCTGCAACTTGTAAGTTTAACCTTACTTGTTCCCAATTTCCGAAACGAGCTATAGAATTTAACATCATCCATCTGATCTGTTCCGTGGCTCAGATGCACGCGGAGCTCCAGGTTCTTTCCCCACTGGTTCCTATCCGTGAGGTGAACTTCCTTAGGTTCTGCAAGCAGCATGCCGAGGGCGTCTGGGCGGTTGTTGATGTCTCCATCGACGGTGTCAGGGAAAACTCGAACGGATCGCTCTACATGTACTGCAGGAGGCTCCCTTCTGGATGCGTGGTGCATGACATGCCCAACGGCTACTCCAAGGCAAGCCTCTCCACAATAGTCATTATCTGCTTAATTAATCTTAAATAAAAATTAGTGTTATATAGGCGAACTTACTCCAAGGCTAGTAGTAAGTTGTCAAAGCGAAAAGCTCAAAGTGGTCCCGAGCTAAGCTATGCTCGCCATTTCTAGCTAGGTTGCTGAAATTAACATCTCTTCCTGGGTTTCAATCCCCCTTTTCTCGACAGACCTAGGGCTTCATAACATTTTTATATGCATTAGATGCTTCTTCCTTAATGACACAGTACTCTTTCCTCTATTTGTCTGTTAATACTGCCGCGCAGTCACTTGTTCTTCTTATTTAATCAATAAATATCAGTAGTCGATTTCTTGCTTGAAGAGTAGCGTAGTAGTAGTACCAATGCACCTTGGAACCCGGCCGTCCGGGTTCCATTACTTGTTTTATTTTATTATTGGAAGCCTCTACTCCCTGCTCGTTTTCCGCCCTTGGAAACGCTTTTTGATATTTTCTTGCTTTTTGTGTTGGCCTCGTAATCGTCTTCCTCCGCGTGTATTAATATCATTAACTGGCCTGATTATTTTGCCTCCTCCCAAGAAGATGCCTTCTTGATCTGTTCCCCTCTCAACGATGGATTATAAATTTGCTTTGTAGCATGGCAATGACCTGCTTGAAAATGTTTTGAAAATCATACTTCCGACAGTCTGTTGTGGAAACTTTGACTTATTGCCAATATTTAATCATTCATGTAATGGACTCTTCAATGACTTCCGGCAAGCAATCAGCTTTGGAAAACTACAATTTATTTATATACAGTACCGTGAGATGGGTATGACCCTTCTGTCCATGTTTATGAAATATTAATTTCCCTGGGAGGGAGTAGTAGAAGTTTCTCCTCCTCAGTCCCCCCTCGAGCCCAGTGCGCCGGGGATTAATACAAAAGATGTACGTAGAATAATACCCAGACTTGAAGTATTATAGATCAAGTGTTACAGTGTAGTAAACAGTAGTCTTCTTCTTTCTTCTTCTTCTTCTTCTTCTGGTGTAATATATATACACTGCACTGCAGGTTACGTGGGTTGAACACGCGGAGTACGACGAGAGCTCGGTGCACCATCTGTACAGGCCGCTGCTAAGTTCCGGGATGGGTTTCGGGGCGCAGAGGTGGGTGGCAACCCTCCAGCGTCAGTGCGAGTGCCTCGCCATTTTGATGTCCTCGACGGTTCCCTCCAGGGGCGACCAGAGTACCGGTAACGAAATCCGTAATGTGTGATTCAATTGTGTTAGCTTTTGGACGATTTTATGCATGTGTCGTCTTTCTAGAGAGGGGAACGAAGACCGACTGCTAAGTTGGGTGTGGGTTTGGGTACTGTAGCGGCGATTACAGCGAGTGGTCGTCGGAGCATGCTGAAGCTGGCGCAGAGGATGACGGACAACTTCTGCGCGGGGGTGTGCGCGTCGACGGTGCACAAGTGGAACAAGATCTGTACCGGGAACGTGGACGAAGACGTGCGAGTGATGACGAGGAAGAGCGTGGACGATCCCGGGGAGCCACCGGGTGTGGTGCTCAGCGCGGCCACGTCGGTGTGGCTGCCGGTCTCCCCGCAACGACTTTTCGACTTTCTCCGTGACGAAAGGCTTCGGAGCGAGTGGGACATACTCTCAAACGGCGGGCCCATGCAGGAAATGGCCCACATAGCCAAGGGACAGGATCAAGGCAACTGCGTCTCCCTCCTCCGAGCAAGCGTAAGCTTAAAAAATATTTTTTAAAATTTTTTTTCTCATTGTCAAACAGTCCATCATCATTATCCTCTTTTTTTATTTTTTTTGTTTTTATTTCGGTGGCGGAAACTCGTAAGTAGTAACTTTATGCATGCAAGGACCAAGGTATGCGAATTATGAAGTGTCGTATCTTTTGGAGAGGGAGGACAGGTTGTTGGGTCCGCTCTGATGTTCTTTGTCGACCTTTTTGAGCCAGCCTAGCCGGCTGCTTTCCCGTCTGGGCAGGCGGATGTGAAGCCATTTTTGGTTTTTAGACTCTGCGAGGGTCTTTGCAGGCTCTGCTGCTCCCCCTGCTCTTGTCTGATTTATCTGAACCCCTTGACGTCAGTGAAGATCGACTTTTTTTTTTCATTAGACACGGCCTAGGCCAATTTATTTAATTTTGTTGCATCTGTTTTTGATTGATTCATGCAATGAGTGGATGTGGTGCAGGCTTTGAACACGAACCAGAGCAGCATGCTTATACTCCAAGAGACGTGCATCGATGCGGCTGGTTCGCTGGTGGTGTACGCGCCGGTGGACATTCCGGCGATGCACGTGGTGATGAACGGAGGCGATTCGGCGTGCGTGGCGTTGCTCCCGTCCGGGTTCGCCATACTTCCTGATGGGCCCGGGTGCCGTGGGCCCCATCAGAGCAGCAACAACAACAACGGGAATAGTAACGGGAACATGTCGTCGTCGTCTTCGTCGGCGAGGGTGCGAGGGTCGCTGCTGACGGTGGCGTTTCAGATCCTTGTTAACAGCCTGCCGACGGCAAAGCTGACAATCGAATCGGTTGAGACGGTCAATAACCTCATTTCCTGCACTGTCCAGAAGATCAAAGCTGCCCTTCAGTGTGAAAGCTGAGACCCGCCCATGACTCTGACAGATGGACGACGTAAGCTGCTGCTTCTGCTGCTCCTCGTTTCGTTCTCTCTTTCTCTCTCTCTCTCTTCTCTATCTTTCTCTCTCTCTCTTCTCTCTCTCTCTCTCTTCTCTCTCTTTCTCTCTCTCTTCTCTCTCTTTCTCTCTCTCTTTCTCTCTCTCTCTTCTCTCTCTTTCTCTCGTAGAGCGTCGAGCTACCGCTGCTGTGTGGAGTGAGGGGTGAGTGGACGTACTCGGTCGAATCGTTCGCCTGTTAGCTGGCTGGAGCAGCAGAATAATAAAAAATCTCTTCGTCGGTTGAGGAGAGGCAGAGCAAAAAAGAAAAAAAAACAAAAACGATGGTGGTGTGTAAAAGTAGTAGTGAAGAAGGATGGATGGATGGATGGATGGAAGGAAGGAAGGAAGGAAGGAAGGAAGGAAGGGGGCTTTGAGATGTTTGATGGCGGGGGTGGAGTCAAGAACGAACCGCGCGTAGAATCCTTGCTGGGTGGTAAGGCGGAAAGTTGGATGTAAGACGAGACGCGTGATGGGGGAGATGCAGGTACTTATGAAGAAGATGATGCAGAATATCTAATCTTTTTGCGAGATATACGTGCTGTCCCTTTAGCACGCAGCAAGGGTGGTGGTTCGGGTATTGACTCTCTTTTCCCGCGAAGACCTCAAAGTATCTGTCTGTCTGAGAAGACAAAAAAAAAAAAAAAAAGAAAATAGTAGGATTGGTAATTATTTTCTTTTTTTATTTGCAAGCTTTTTAATATTTTGTATGACGATGTTATAGAAATTTGGATTCTTTTAATCTTAATCCGGTAATCCCCCTTCCCTGCAGTATTTCTCTATTCTACCGGATGACGAGGTGTTTTTTTTAAAAAAAAAAAAAAATTAAAATTAAAAATAAATGTCCGTACTCCGATGTTTATGAGGAGTGGTAGGTGAAAAATGAAAATTGAAAGGGGTAGATTGGTAAAATGGAATGATAATTAGGTGTGGCAGTGGCGGTGTTGAGAAGAAGGGGCCATTCATGCATTAAATGCGGGTTCAGGATAAGGTGGTGGGTTATTAATTGCAGTGGGTACGTTGCCAGTTGTGGTTCCTGTGGCGATGCGGCACGTGGCGGTGTCAGCAGCTCCTCCTCCTCGAGCTCTCGGATTTTGTTTTTTTCTTTTTCTTTTTGTGTTGTGGAGAGACTTCTTTAGAGAGTTTAGAGTTTAGACTAGAGAGATAAAAAGAAAAGGCGTGCATTGAGGGAGCATAACGAGGGAGGCGGTGATTTTTTGGCGACGGCAAGTCTTATAAGACGCGCAGGCGGTCGCCAAACTGACAGCCGAAGAGTAAAAAAAAAAAAAAAAAAAAAAAAAGATAAAAACTGATGGTGGGACGGTTTTGCCTTTTCTTCCGCGTCATTCATTATTTCATTCATTATTTCATAATCATTCAGCGAGCGAGAGTCGGTTCCTTCCTTTGACTTCCTTGTCAACAGAGGCGACGAAACTTATTTCTGAAATGTATCCCAAAGGCATGGAAAGCCGATCGATTCTTAGCTATATTTGGGACCACAGTGGTACCATCCAAACATCGATCGTCTTCGTCTTCTTTGTTTGGCTCTTTTCTCTTCCTTCTCACTCTTCTTAATTCTGACCATGCTCAACACGTTCACATACGAAGATAACGATCGATAGTGGAATTATCTGGAATTAAACCCATGTCAATTAGGTATGGCAACCTGAGTCATGGGGTTCTCTCTATACATAACCTCCATTGTTTTACATCCCAAGAAACTAATGTATGTTAATTGGGATTTATATATTAATCAATGTCTTTCAATAAGCAAAAGTTGTTTTATGGTGATCGGACGACGACATAAATGTCTTCCCTTTGTGAAACACAACCCGCCGGCTCTCTTGCGGAGTTTCAACTCTAATCAAATTCATCGAAAGGGACTCATCCCGTGCAATATGTACATATATAATGCAAACATTTTCTCTTGCGTGTATCTCACTCGAAACTAGCTAACTATTTATAGTACTCGCGTGAGGAATATTGTGGCTATCGAGCTAGCTATAGCGCGCGTAATTGAGGATAAGTTGGGTGTCCTGAAAACAATTTACGTGTTCGTTTGGACAGTGTGCCGATCGATCGAGTGCACAACGTAGTACGTACTAGGAGGGGCTATAAATTAGTTCCCGTGGAGACTTGCATGTGGGTGTCTGCATCAGAGTTTCGGTCATTTTATGGCAGCCACCACCAGTGTACTGCTGCATAGATCGATACTTCCTTTCAAATATCAAAATTGATTGTTCCCCTCATTAATTATATATTCTTCCAGACCCTCGTCAAGGGTATATTTTTAATTATCCTTTTGTAGATTATTAAGAATGCTGCTTGCTAACCACCCACATGACTCATGAGGGTCATGTATATATATGGAGACTGCAAATTCATTAGATTCATGACCTTCAACAAATATGGAAACATCTCTCTTCTATATATATATATATATATATATATACATACGATTATCAATTATTATCTCAACAGATGGAGCTGATCCAGGACAAACGACATAATAAATTAATTAGGTTCTACGACATCAACTTAGGCCGGATTCCGGTGTTTGGGTGCAAATTATGAAGTGGGTTAACTTGCAATCTTAATTAATCATAGACGTGTTTTCATTCTTAATTTAGGAGTACTATACCATACTTGAGTGCTGCTTCTCTTCTGGTACGCCTAATATTAGGTGCGAAAATGGCTTGTACAAAGAACAATAATCCAAAATGCAAGCACAAATTATTCGAGTCTGGATCAATTATTGGAATTAATATTAAGACAGAATTAGAGCTATCTATGGCACTTTATGAGTTTCGATCCTTCTGTGACCTTATTATTGAGATATATGTATACATATATAATGCGTCCAAGTATTAATTACGAGATAGTGATTAGTGGCTACAATTTAAATCGTTATAAGAGAGATCGAATACCAGAAGCAATTCAAAGTGTCAATAATTTCTGACATGTATCTCAACAAATTGTCGTTGAGTTTGATGAAGATGTTATCGGCGGATCGTGTTTTCCCATCTCTTCGCAAGGACGAAATGGCGAGGGAAAGCGAACCAAGTTTCGGCCCAATTTGAAGCCAGTGGACAGCAACGGACCACCAGACGAGAAAGAGACGGGATGGGAGAGAGGCGGAGAAATTAATGCAAGCATGAAAGTCGATAAGCTTTGGGCATTCAATGAAGCGCCCTCCACCGCAAAGGGGCAGTTCATTAATGATCCCACCAACACGCTTTTAAGATACAGAAATGAGGCAACGACCCTCTTAGAAATGGGACCCGGTTTATAAAGAGAGGGGCAACCTTCGACACTGTAAGCGAATCAAGATCCCTGTCCAATATTCACTGTCTCAATCTCAATGATGCATATAGATTATATTATAGCTTGAGAGAATTCAAGGAATTAAAAACCAGAATCATATATACTTGATACAAGACTATCAATATACGAATTTACATACAAAGAGTTTCAATCACAATTAACTTCCTTGAGCTTCGGTACACGGAGATATCTCTCTCACATTCCCCCTTGCAAACTCAGAGGCAAGGACATGGCACTGGGTTTGATCATCGAGAATAATTAGGGGTGCAAAAGTCCTTTGGTGAAGATTTTAGTGGGCACCAGAATCAATATGCCTCTGAAAGGTTGTTCGTTTTTATAAATGGTGGGTACAAATCAATTATCAAAGGTGGTTTACTGCAAAAATCCGTGTAGACGCCAAAAAATTAATGGCCCATCTACGGCGAGCCTATTCGCCGGTTCATCTGACCCGTCACCAATTCATCACAGGCCTGTCATCGGCCCATCTACAATCTATCACAAGCCCATCGCCAACCTCCATGTCATCGGGCCACCGACAGTTCATCAGTGGGCCCACATCAACACATCATCACCACCATGTCATCGCCACCATCACCACGAATTCACCACATCATCGCCACCTATCTGCCACTTGGATCGACCAGGTCCTGGTTAAGGCTCCACCAGAAAAGGAAAGTCTGAAGATCGATCATCTTTCTAAGAATCGATGGAGAGAAGGAAGCAAGTAAGAATATCAATCATCTTTCTAAGGATCGATGGAGAGAAAAGAGGAAGGAGATGACTACAAATAACCGAAAGAAAGAAAAAAGAAGGGTTCAAACCTTGGAGTTCAGAAATTCTCAGTTCAGAGAAACTTTCATGCCAGAAGTTCCACTTACTGAAGATCCTGTCGAATCATAGCCAGTTCGTCGAGAAACTCTACACAATCGCAAAAACGTCATCAATCTGATCAAACGGAGTACGAAATTCTCCGTCCAACTGACTAAATTTGCAATCGCCGGATCGCCAGGAGGCCTGACTCTCACCCGCACATGGAGATCAAATTAGAGGAACCATAGGAGACACACTCACAAAATTCTCCTAAATCCCAAACTTCTAAATTTTCTTTGTATCTCGTACGATCGGTCACGACGCTTAGCGGACTGGATGGTTTTCGATGAAAATAGATTTGGCACTCTCAGTGGGACACTTGTACCTCTCATCGCTTTCTTCGAAAGAACAAAAAAAAGAACAAAATCAATTCTCCAGCAAAATGGCATCTCAAACCGCAAAGGAGTTCAATTCTCTCAGGATCGCAAGCTCAGATTTGAGCTCATCAAGCTCAGAACCTTTGACTCCAACTGCTTCGAGACAAAGTCAAGGAACTCGGCTAATTATTCCAGCCACTCGAGAGTCGCAAAAACAAAAAGAGTCTCCGTGAAGTCTTCGAGTCGCAGGCTATCAACGCCCCATTGCTCGGTCGTTGCGAGCAAATCTGCCAGAATTTCAAGCACGACCCATGATGGAGGAAAATGAGCAAGTGAATACCACTAGATGCGCCTAGGAGATCATGCGTCGAATCACCACCCTTGAAGCAGAAACTTCCACAAGGAGATCATGCATCGAATCACCACCCCTGAAGCAGAAATTTCCACAAGGAGATCATGCGTCGAATCACCACCCCTGAAGCAGAAACTTCCACAACAAGTGAAGAACTTTGTGCCGATGTGTCGCTGAAAAGTGCTTATTGTACTTCAAGCCCCACAACCGTGTCAGACATTGTCAGAAAATATGAGGAACATTGCGACAGTTCTTCCAAAAGAACTGGGACAAACCCACTCACACCTCAAAGACACAACTCCTTGCAGCTTGTTGCCACAGAAGCTAGTGCATCAACCGTGATGAAAGAAACAAAGACTCTGGAGGACCAATTTGCATAACTACACCAAGCTGTGGAGGAAAAATATGAATAACTTCGTAGATGAGATACTCAAATTGGACAACTCATGGAGAAGATCGAGTATTTGATGGCGCGTCGAGGAGAATCTTCGCCTTCTAGAGATCGTCCTCAAAACTGCTCGGCTTCAAGAGATGCTACCCCAGCTCCAACAAAGCAACAAGCCCAAACAGTTGCAAAAGGCTCATTGAGTCGAGAAACAATCAAGCAGATCATAAAAAAGGTTGTTCAAAATCTCCAGCAAGTAGAAGGGCTCCCATTGACATCTCAAGCTTATGTTCGACCTTACAGTTGCAAAATTCAAGCTCTAATGATGCCTATCAGCTAGAAGCCTTTGATTCCAGTAGTTCAATGGAAACGAGAATTCAAGACAGCACATCGCTCATTTTATCGAAACTTGCAACAATGCTAGGACTGATGGTGACTTGATGGTGAAGCAGTTCAGCCGTTCGTTGGAAGAAAACGCCTTCGATTGGTTCGTGGAGCTACCCTATGAGTTGATCGACAATTGAAAAATACTCGAAAGTGAGTTCTTAACCCGTTTCTACAACACCCGTCAGAACGTCACCTTGGTGGAGCTAACAAACACCAGACAACAGATTGATGAAATAGTCATTGACTATATTAACCGTTGGCGAAACTTGAGTCTAAACTGCAGGGAAAACACAAGCCTCTCCTTCGAAACAGAAATTCAAATGTCCATACAAGGGATGAAGTGGGGATTGCTCTGCTTTCTTCAAAGCCAAAAGCCAAAGGGCTTCCAAGAGCTAGTGACTGAAGCTCACAACATGGAAATCCTCATCACCTCAAAAGAAGACGGCAGCGCACCCATCGGTGACCTCGAGAGATCCGTCAAGGAAGAGGTGAATTCTCCTCCACAAGATTCAACTGATGAAGCACATGCAATAGGCATGTCGTCAACAAGTTCTTCCTACACAAAGCAAGCTTTTGGGACACAAGGTCCCACTCTCTAAGAAAGGTGGAAAAAGAGGTATCATTTTAGCAACGATGATGTTCCAGAGATGCTTGAGCAACTCCTCGAGCAAGGGATGATAACTCATCCAAATCCAAAATGACCAGAAGATGTCGGCAAAACAAGCTTTCCACGCTAGTGCAAATTCCACCAAATGCTCGGGCATCGAACTGAAGAATGCTTCACCTTGAAGGACCACATTATTGAGCTCATCAACGGGGTAAAATAATCCTTGATTTGATGAATGGGTAAACAACGTCAAATTATATCATTGCCCAATAGCTAAAGAAACAAAGGAGAAGGTTGCGACAAACTGCCCGAAAGCCAAAAGGCTTACCTCACCTAAAAGCCAAATATGAATGGAGGACAAAGAACTCATCGATGGGACCAAATGCTCGAAAAGCCAACTCCTCCAAAATTACACTCGGGAGCTTCAACCTGGTCATGGTGGATGATCTGCCAAGAAGTTAGCCAAAGTTTGTCCTTTGAGCGCCTTTTGAGGCACAAAATTGATCTCGAACTCGGAGAGCAAAAGCGCCATTTGCGAGTCGCCCAGAGAGCATCAATCTAGACATTATATACTTGAGGGGATCTGCTCGAGAGACTAAGTTGGTTAAGTGCGCCAGCAGATAATGCTGCAACTTTAGTACGACAAACATAAATGCCAAGCACATTTTATTGATTGGAGTGTAATTTAACTCAGCTCCCACTAAAGTGCAGCTTAAATAAAAGAGCGCCCTTTCCTTCCCATGGTCACCGCATTGCGCGAGCAAGGCTCCGTAGGATTGTTCTTGGGTGGCGATGTATAGGACAAACATTTTCTTGGAAGTGGTGGCCCCAACACTAGAGGATGGATCAAATATGCTTTTATCCCCTTGAATTCTCTTATGCAAGAGTCATCCTACTTGGAAGACACATCTTTCTTCATGAGATGATTAAAAGGTTGGCATCGTCCGGCCAAGTTCGAGATAAACCTCCAAATGTATGCAAGATGTCCTTTTAAGTTTCAAAATACTCTTTTGTTCAGACATCTTTTGAATTGCGTCAATTTTTGCTTGATTAATTTTGATTCCGCGATGTCGGACAACGAACCCAAGGAATTTTCCAGAGGATATGCCAAACACACGTTTGAGCAGATTCATCTTTAATTGATAATGCCAAAGACGTTCAAAGACAGCTCACAAGTCCCACAAATGTTCTTCCTTCTCTCTGGATTTAACGACTAGGTTGTGCACATAGCATTCAATGAACTTGTATAGGAAATCATCAAATATCTTATGCATCACCCTTTGATAAGTGACACCTGTGTTTTAAATCCAAAGGGCATTAATTTATAACAAAAGATGCCGTTTGGAGTGCTGAAGACCGTAAGGTCTTAATCCTTTGGATTTATACGGATCTAGTTATAACCTGAAGACTCGTCCATGAAGGAGGATAAGGCTTCGTGTCTGGTTGTGGCATCCATAATGAGCTCTGCAATAGGCAAGGAGAAGTCATCCTTCCAGAACGCCTTGTTCAAGTCTCGAAAGTCGATCCAGACTCTGATCTGGCCGTTCTTTTTCTTGATGGGATAATGTTCGTGATCCAACTTGTGTATTTGACCTCGCGGATGAAGTTCACATTTATAAGTTTGTCAACTTCTTTTTTGATATCCGCTACAAGATCGAGTCAGAATCTTCTTTGTGATTTGTTCCCTAGCTTTAAGGCGAGCTTATGAACCGCCACCATAGGATCAAGACCTGACATATCTTTGTATGTCCATGCAAAGTCATCTTTGTACTCCTTGAGTAACATGACATAATATTCTTCTTCTTTGGCTGTCAATGATGCACACAAAAATGTTGGCCTTGGCTCTTTCTTAGTGTGCAAGTTTACTTTCTTCAGCTCATTGGCTGTGGCCTGCTCCCCTTCTTCGAATGCAGGAGGAGCGTCTTCAAGGACGAGCTCTTCTTCTTTTGTTTCAATTTTCTACAGCAGAAATGTGATTGACCACCACAAAATTTTTATCATCGACTTCGTTTATGGAAGAATTAATGAAGAATATGATAGGCACGTTGATGATCAGGGGCCCTTGTACGTTCAGCTGCGGACTTGGTCGGGTTTTATTTCTTTTGTTCGCTCGTTTGCTGGAACTTTCAAGCCGTTGGAAGACTGATTGCTTCTCGATAGGCTTGCGAAGATTTTGCCCTTCAAGTCCTTTGAACACCGAGGCCTTTTTAGTAGGAGCATTCTCCTCGAGGTGCTAGAAGAATGAAGGTTTCTCCATGGCTTCATCTGAAGTTTTCCCTAGTCTATGGAAGATGTTTGGTTGTGCTTCAAGCGTCGTTTCTTTCCTCCTCTAGACTTTGGATACTTTTGACGTATCACTTGGTCCTTTGGAGGTAATCTCTATGTCAGCAAGTTGGAGCCTTTGAAGCACATTCTTTGATTTTATAGGCTGATCACGCTTACCTTTACCCAATTGGGAAAATGCAGAAAGGCGGGATTCATCAACACCAATTTGATCGAATGCTGACTGTCGTTGCTCATTTGATGGAGATTCACCCTTCTCTTGCACTTTTCGTTTGGTTGTGATTTGATTGACGCCTGCCTCTTTGCTAGAAATTTAGACGGATTCCTCTGCTTGATAGTCGATCCCATGACAATTTTGCGTAATTGGATACCCTTTCTTCCTCAAGTTCTCTTGAGTTAGTGTCAACACCCAGGATCCGAGCAAAGGTTTCTTATGCAATTCATCTTTGGTCAAGGCACTTTCAGCTTTCTCCATCAAGCGATAAGTGTTTGGGTCGTAGCCTTCCATTGTGCGGGTCCATGGCAACTCAGTGCCCAGGCTTGGGTCCTTTCTCACAATGCTGCGATCCTCCCGCTTTGGCAAAGTATTGTGGTAATCTTCCTCAGCATCTTCATGTTGTCCTCGTCACATGCAACAAAAGGAGATTCTCCCTTCTTTCTTTGAGATAGATGGATATACGGTAATACCGGTAAATCTTATTTGATTGGTGTCGACAACTGTGGAGTGATCTTCTTTTCTTCTTTAGAAGCAGGCTTCCATTCGAAAGATGGTATTTGCTTCTGCTTCAGCGGAAGATGGTATTTGCTTCTGCTTCAGCTGAAGATGTCGACTAGATGAAGATGTCGTCTTGGCGGTGACTTGTGATGATAAATAATATTTGGGGTCAACAAATGAGGCCTTTGCTTTAGTGAAGGGGCTCTTATCAGCGAACACATTTTTATCTTCACCGTTCTTCAGTATTTGAAGCATTGGTGCAGAGTTGATGGCACCACCCCATTGTTGTGTAGCCAACGCCTTCCCAACAATAGGATGTATGACAAACTGTTGGAGTCAATAACATGGAATAATTTGGTGGAGGTTATCTCGCCTATATGTATTTTAAGTTGAATCATCCTAAAAGCTCTTTGACCCCCCTGATTGAACCCTTGAATTAATAAGGAGCTCCCTGACAGGTCTTTGGCTAGAAAACCAATGTTCTTCATCATCCTGATAGGGAGTATATTTACCGCCGAACTGCAATCGATAAGGATTTGGTTTATGGGGCATTCCTCGATATACCAAGACACGAAGAGGGGTCGATTATGCATCTTTGCCCCCTGTTGGAGATCTTCTTATTTGAAGGCGATGCAACTCTACTTTCTTCCATTTGCTTGAAGAAGCTTCTTCTTCCTTTATGATGGGAGGGGATAACGTAACTCTTGGTTCGTCATGCCTCCTCATCTTCAACTGCTCCACTTCAGATTGCAACTTCTCTGGGTCAACCAAAACTTTGGCATCTGCCTGTCGGGATCTGATAGGTAGATCCAAGTCGTCATCTACTTCATTCGAAGAAGAGATCTACTTCAAAGAAGTTTTAAGGTTATGACACTTGATGATCGGGGTTTTGCCTTTGTCTTTTTTTATCACTTGTTCACATGGTGATGTTGAAAAAGTGGTTACCATTGCACGCCGCTGAGTAATGAAACCTTCTGGGAAGAATTCTGCAAGTGAGACAGGTCTTCTTCTCCTTCGGTCCATCTTTTTTTATTGACCTTTTGGGGGACCTTCTTACGATTTGCGACCTCTTTTCTATGTCGGCACCCTTTGATTTTGATTTTCATGGGTGCGTCGATTTCCTTGTATGGATTCTTGCGGTGAGTGACCAAAATCCACCTTCATCTTCTTTTGTAGCTTCTTGCGGTGCAGACTCCGAAGCATGAAACTTTATCTTCTCCCTCTTTGGGGGTGCATTGTTGGAGGAGCCGCGCTTTGGAGCCGATCCTTCACCTCTGGAGCTCTAGGTTATTGAGCTTAGTCTTGAAACTAAACTCGGCCTCGATGAACACGGGGTGTGAAGCCACAATGCCCTCGTCCATCTCAATTATTATAAGACCTTGGGTCGCCATCTCTAGAATTTTGTCCTTTAGGACAAAACATTTCTCATTAGGATGTCCCACCAAGTGGTGATACTTCTAATAGTTGGGATCTTTTATTTTCCCACCGTCTCCTGGTTTCTTTGACTTTGGTAGTTGAAGCAGATTCTTTTGAAGGAGTTGATCCAACATCCTCGGTTCGTTAGAGTCAGGGAAGGGGTATGATTTGGGTTGCTTTTCTTTGAGGCCAGGCCTTTGAAATGTCGTCCCTATTGTTCCCTTAGGCCGCTATATTGATTCGGCTTTGTGCCGATCTTTAGTGGTTCAATGATGTTGGTGGTGTAAGACCCCTTGGAATTTCCTTTTAAGGAGCTTTATAGTCCTTCGTGAACTTGGCCTTTTTATCGGGGTCATCAATACGAGGTTTGACCTCACCTTTTTGTTTGATGAGGATCTGTTGTTGTGTTCATCGGTTGCCAATTCTTGGAAGTCCTTTGCGTTTTGACTTTGTAAGAAATACAATATCCCCCAATTCATCCCACCGATGCACATTTCTATCTCTGTCTTTGTAGACAGATTGGTGCTCTCCTTGCAGTTTAGGCTAAGGTTTCTCCACCGATTGATATAATTGATAACCCTTTCGCTTTTCCTTTGCTTCAAATTTGTGAACTCTACTAGAGTCACGGTGTGTTGAGTGATATAGAAATGACTCAGGAATCGTGTTCTTGCTGCTCCCAGCTGTCGATCGACCCCTCGGGGAACTCGATGAACCAATCGAACACATTTCTTTTCAAAGATCGCTTAAACTGCTTCACCAGAAGGACACCGTCTATCCCAACATTGTTGTAAGTCTCAATAAAGTGGGCAATATGTTGTTTCAGAATCCCTTATCCATTAAACTGCTGAAACTTTGGCGGATGATATCCGATTGGCATCGACCAAGCTTGAATCCGCCGAGAGTAGGGTCTCACATAAGATTGAGATTGTGTTATGTCATTACTGTGAATGGCGTTTGAGATGATCTCTTTGATCTCATCTGCAATAAGAGCTTTAGGTTCTTCAGACCGTTACTCTTGGGATTAGTTGGATAACTAGTATTGGTTGAACTACTAGAGGAATTGTAGTTGAGGTGCTTGCAGCGGCCTGTTCTTGTTCTGTTGCCTGGGATACATCCCCCATTTGGGAGGTTAGTATTTCTAGTTTATCCATCATCCTAGAGATCTGGGCATCCCTTGCCAGGATTTGTTCATCCCACTCCGTCAAAGCTGCTTGAATCTCCTCCAATTATTCCTTGACTATTTTCTCTTGCGTCATCATCGCAACAACCTTTATCACGGAAGTAGGGTGAGGATAATTCCTAGGTGATGAAGTGGGAGACTTGGAGATGCCATGTTTCTCGAATTGTCTGATTATGGCTGACACGTAGGTTGAGCTCCATCCAGGGGATGTTCCTTTTGGGCTTGTCGCTGAACTACAGGGTGGAGGCGAGACTACTACATTTGAGTAGCTCCGACTTAGATGGACAAGGGAAAATATAACCTTTGAACCATCTTTCTTTTGCATCGGTGCTAGTTTGACTGGCAAAGACTTGGACATTGCTCGAGTGCTTGGCTTAACGTAAATGATAGGAGGGATTTGACTTGATATCGTTCTCTTGGGTGGACTTCCCGAAGGAACCACCGGCTTGTTGTGCGCTCCACGAGGGGATGCGCCAATGGGGTTTGATACCCTTGGTACTTGAGCGGAGCTTGAGCTTGCAATGGTGGTCTTTTGGTTAGACTTGTTGCCGTTGAAGGAAGACATGATTGTTCTTCTTCTCATTTGTGATAAAAGTAGAGAATGAGATGGAAGGTAGAGAGCGTCCCACTAGGCATGCCAAATTTGTAATCAGGTACAAGGTGTCGGTCCACGAAAGGGTGCAACCGTTAGTACAAAATTAAATAAATATTAAACAAGTTATGTAAGTTCTCTGTCTAGTTGCTCCTTCGATTTGTTCTCCACGTATTGACTTGCGTTCCGACGACGACTTGTAGTGTTACAAAATTTGTCCCCGACTTGATAACGAACTCAGTCTTGAACTTGTTGGAGTTAATCATGATAGATCTATGTCGAACTTAGAACAATTTGCGTGGCGAATTGCTTGTTGCTACGATATTCTTTGAAAAGTTCTTTAATTATTTTTTAGTTATCTTTTCAGAGTTTCGGTTCTTTGGCATAGCTTCGTTCTGATCTTCGATTTGAAGTCTAAAAGGTTTGTATCTTCCAAATGAGGTGGTATTTATATGTGAGGGGTTGATTTGAGTTTTCCCTTTTAACCTTGTCAATTGAATTCTGACCAATTAGGGGGCACTATGTGTCAGGGGGAGTTTTTTGTTTCCCCGATTAGCTCCGGTAGCGCCACAAGTCAAATGCTAAGTCCAAGCTTTCATGAGATCGCGCCACGTGTGCAGGGCTGAGTTAGCTTTTGGGCGAGTGTGTGCCCCCCACACGTCAAATTTTGATTGGACGTTGTCACCACGTGTCTCTCGGTCAACCATGATGCGTGTGGTGATGTGTAATTTATAATTGGGTTTTGAATTGGGTTAGATCAGGCTTGGACTGATCCGATTTAATTTGGATAAGAGTCGAATTGACTTAATTTGGGCTTGATTTGATTTGGATTAGGCCTGATTGTGCCCAATTGACTTGATTTGATTTGAGCCGATCTTGATCGTCAATTTATGATCATTGATCATATCGAAATTAAGCCCTTGATGGGAGATCTAACTTCTGCGATTGGTCAATTTTGGGTCTATCCTTAATTTGGGGAGGTCAGTATTTGGAAATTTGCTTAATTGATCATGCAATTGGGATGATCTTGACTGTCGATTTATGATAATTGATCAGATCAAAATTAGGCCTTGGATTGAAGATCCGATTTCGCCAATTGGTCAAGCTCAAGTCAATCGTTAATTTGTGATGGTCAACTTGTTGATTTTCGAGAAATTAGTCATTGTAAGATTAATTTTTGATCCTAAAGTCTTGATTCGATCAAATTTCCATGTAATCTCCATTGCTTAATCAATAGTTAAAAGGATACGCTGGAATTTAAGACATGTAAAACGTCATTTTTTCATTTACACTTAAGAATATTAATCAAATTGAAAAAAAAATATATATATATATATATATTTTTCAATCTTGAGTTCGACCTTGTACGGCTTGGCCGATTCTACATAAATTGTTTGGGTATCGGTGAATTCAGGCTGACTGCTGTTTTCGTCATATCACTTGGTTCTTTATTACTAAGCTTAGTTTTCTGACGGCTCCCTTTGTGCTCTAGAAAACTCTTCTACTCAATTCTTGAGCGCTCGACGACAGACCCAACCACCCCACAACACCTCTCTCGCCACTAACATCAAAGAAGAAGCCAAAAAATAAAAGTTGCATTATTGACGCATAAAACAATCGAAGATGAGATGCCGTCTCCACTATCTATTACAGTAATTATCACTCCGACAAACAAATGATTAAAAATTGCATATTCTTTATAATCCATCCATGGCTTTATTCAGTATACATAAATAAAGGGAAACTTGGGAAATTAATGAGATGGTTCTGATCTTTGTCTCCTCCGTGTGTTTCTCCCCGATGAGGCCTCGGCTAGCCATGGCTTCCGCAAGTACTGTAGCATTTGCGCTTGTGATTCTCTGCTGCCTCATAGGCCACTCTGCCTCCGATTTCGCAAGTGATCAAGCAGAATGCGCAGACTCGCTGGTGGGTCTTTCTTCGTGCCTGCAATACGCCGGCGGCAGCGCCAAAGCCCCCACACCCGACTGCTGCAAAGGCCTCACCCAGGTGCTGTCGACGAAAAAGAAATGTCTGTGTGTTCTTATCAAAGACAGAGACGATCCTAATCTCGGTTTGAAGATTAACTTAACCAGAGCTGTCACTCTCCCCGTCGCCTGCAACACCCATGCCAACATCTCCCAGTGCATCGGTACTAGCTACTACTACTAGTACGATATATATATAATAAGTTTAAATCTCTGTTGGGATTTCTAACAAACGACTAAATTTAAGTATCATGCATGTAGATCTTCTCCACTTGCCTCCAAATTCGACGGATGCAAAGATTTTCAAGCAATTTGCGGGCACTTCTCCTGCGCTGAGCACACCTTCTACAGGTACTATATATGTTTTCATGTTTTCCCTCTTAATTAATTAATTACTGTAGTCCTATTGTAAGTAATTTTTATGCAATATTTGGGGTTTGCGTGATTCAGAAAAAGGAAACTCTACCCAAAACAATAACGATCGCAGCACTGGGGATTCCAAAGATGTTAGCAGCGGGGGAAAAGAGGAAAGCACGGCGATGAATAGTACGCTAGTTCTTGGTCTTTCTTTGGGGTGTTTGATTTGGCTTTTATTTCTGGATGCCCGGAGATAATTCAAGTGTCGAAAACCAAGTTACGTACTTTATACCCTGGCTACCTTTTCCTTTTGCCTGTCGCGACTATCTTTGTCAAAAGGTTCTCGATCCCTTTTTTTCTTTGAATTAAACTATTCCATGACCTCGAATGTTTTCGTAATAAAGGCCATATTATATATTATGCTATTGAGGTTAATTGTCATTGTGAAATCTGACACGGTATCAGAGCAAGGTTTAACCCATTTTCTCGGATCTGACGCTGACTCAGTCAAAACTCGGTTGAATTCGGTATGATTCGGACTGACTCGGTTATAACCGAGTTATAACTCGGTTATAACTCGGTTATAACTCGGTTATAACTCGGTTATAACTCGGTTATAACTCGTAACTGACAGACGACGAGTCAACTTATCGTTACTCGTCGTCTTCAAACCGGATTAGGGTTTCTGCGGCGCCTATTCTGAGAGCTTCAGACGACGTTCTGCTCGTAAATCAACACTTTACGGCCTCGAAAAGCCAACATACCTGAGTAGATTGAATTTCTCAACAGAATTAATGGGATGTTGTTATAAATATCACCTTGTGTTTGCTTGTTTGATTTCTTCCGAGTCATTGATGTTGTTTGCTCCGTCGTGTATTTGTTTGGCCGATCCTTGTTGAGATACTTCACTTGTGGAGTGGCTTGCCTTCCGATTGCTTTCATGATAGGGAGATCGGACGCGGTGTCATAATATTGTCCTCCACCTCTTAAACTGTTGTAGCCGACTGCGTGAGGCTTGAAGTAGCCGACTGCGTGAGGCTTGAAATGGCCTCCTTTTGGATACCACCTCCATTACTTAACCAACAGTCTGAACAACTTTATGTAGAGGCATGGAAGCTTGATATTTCTGTCCACGTCGTATGTCTCATGAGTAATGCACAATGCTTGTGCCTTTCAAGTTTGAGAAAACATATCTTAGGTCCCGCTTCTAGTGTTACCGTCACAATAGTTTAGGTGTTACAATGGTACAGTGCTTCCCCGCTTCTAGTGTTACCGTCACAATAGTTTAGGTGTTACAATGGTACAATGGTTATGACAACTCGGAACAAAGAACAACAAGCAAGCAACTAATAAGAAGTGAAACATAAATAATGGATTTTACTACCACAGTACCAAAACGTACTTGTATTTGGTGCTAATTTTACCCGACTACCCGATTACCCAATATTTTGAATAGTAATCGGATGGATAAGAAATAAAAAATTTATGTTTTGATTACCTGATTACCCGATTGTCCAATTACCCGATTACTAGCCTCTTAATTGAAACCGATATGGATAACTGTTATTCTTTACTCGATTACCTGATTACCTGAATGGTAATTTGGTAATTTATTTAAACTTTATACTTTTATTTTAATGTTTATATGAGATATTATTTTTAGATAAACTTAATGAAAGAGATTTATTTTTATATGATATTTGTGTTGAATATTTTTTTGAGTTGTTTTTAGATAAACTTAAGAGTTGGGATATTATTTTTATATGATTTTGAATATTTGATTTTTTAAATATTTAATTTAATAGACTTCTAATCACTATTTTAAAAACTGAACCGGACCGGTTGGTCCAACCCGATTGAACCAGAATTGGAGGCCAATTTGGTTCTTATTGACTCTGCCCGGTTCTTTGTAATCAACATTAATTTTGTCTTTTTACCTATAGAAATATAACATATTTATAAAGTATATAGGATAATATTCAATGGTTGAACCATTGGTCCAACCCGGTCTAACCCGGTTCGACCAAAAACGAACATACTGCCAGTTTGATGGCTGGTTCGATTTTTAAAACATTGCTTCTAATAGTTTTATTGGTATTAGTGTTATTCAAATATTACTTTTGAAGTTATCTTTTTATAATTTTATTGATATTATTTTATTTGTACAAATTACGGGTTTGTTGTGTTTTTTTTTAATTTATAAGGGTTAGATGATTAAATTTATTAAAATATTATTTATTCATTTACTTACCCATTTACCCGATTACCTACGGGTAATCGGGTAAGAAATTTGGAAATGGAATAAGGGATTTTTGTTCGGGCGAAACGGGTAGGGTAATCGAAATGGGTAACTGTCACGAATTTGTGACAAGAGATAAACAAACTGGAAAAGAGTTTTAGATGAGGTAAATGTTTTGTCATGAAAAAGGAAACTTGGTGACAATAAAATTACCCGCAAAAAAGCTCAGTTTCCCGCGAATTTTGTTGTCACGAACTACTTACAATCGTAACAAAATGATGAACAAGTTGTAGCGAATTACAGTTTTCGTGACAAGTGGGAACGCCAATAAAAATTGAATATTTTATGAGCATGACTTTTTGTCACGAAAAACAAAATTGGTGACATTAAAATTTCCCGCGAAAAAGGTCGATTTCCCGCTAATTTTGATGTCACGAAATAGATAAAATCATAACAAAATGATGAACAAGTTGTCACGAGTTTGACTTTTCGTGACAAGTGGCAACACTATAAAAAATTGTATATTTTAAGTGCAAGACCTTTTGTCACGAAAAAAAAATTGGTGACAATAAAATTACCCGCGAAAAAACTCTGTTTCCTACGAATTTTGTTGTCACGAACTAGATAAAATCGTAACAACATGAAGAACAAGTTGTCACAAATTAGAATTTTCGTGACAAGTGGGAACTCCAATAAAAATTGAATATTTAATGTGCGGGACTTTTTGTCACGAAACAGAAATTTGTGACAATAAAATTACCTTTGAAATGTGTTGTCTCGAATATGTTTAAATCGTAACAAGAGATTGAAGATGTTGTCACGAGTTAACTATTTTGTGACAATAAAAAAATTGAATTAAAAAATTTATTTTTATGAGTTAAACCTAATGTCACGAATAATTTTCGTAACTATAGTGGGATTTCTAATGTTACAATTTTGCTATTTTGTGACTAAAGGAAAATACATGCCAAGTTAAAATTGTTAAGTCCGGTTTATGTTGTCACGAATATGGAAATTTGTGACAAAAAAATGATTATTTAATGTGCGAGACGTTTTGTCACGAAAATGAAATTTGTGACAATAAAATTATCTTTGAAATGTGTTGTCACGAATATGTTTAAATCGTAACAACAGATTGAAGATTTAAAATTCTAGTCACAAAATTTATATTTTGTAACAAAATATGTAAAGTTAAAACTTGTCACGAAAAATGTTTTCGTAACAAAATATATTATTAGTTACGTAAATATTTGTGACAATAAGTCATTTTTTTGTCACAATTTGTTTCGTGACAAGAACAAAGGAATTTGTTGTCATGAATAATTTTGTGATAAGAATTTTATTCAAGTTTCACAGGTATTTGTCACAAAAATATTTTGCAACAACAATGTGTAAATTCTTTTCACGA
Source organism: Aristolochia fimbriata (assembly GCA_019845555.1). Classification (NCBI taxonomy): domain Eukaryota; kingdom Viridiplantae; phylum Streptophyta; class Magnoliopsida; order Piperales; family Aristolochiaceae; genus Aristolochia; species Aristolochia fimbriata. The sequence continues at coordinate 9,737,264 of CM034079.1, forward strand.
ATCATCAATTTTGCGACAAAAGACTAAACCAAATTTGTTTCTTGACCTAGACAATTTTTCTGAGGTACTTGTCACAAAATTATTTCGTGACAACAAGGTGTTATTTCTTGGCACGAATCATGAATTTTGTGACAATAGATTAAATCAAATTTGTTATTTGTCTTCGACTATTTTTGTCACGATATCTTTTTTTGTGGCAACATCTTGTGCTTTGTTGTGACGGTTTTTAAATTTCGTAACAACAACTTCTTGTAACAAAGACGATGTCACGAAGTTCTTGTCACGAAATTTTCGTGACAAGAATATCTAGTCACGAAAATATTGCTTCTTGTCATGAATTTTGTTCGTGACAAGAGAGTTTGGTTATTGTAGTTCCTTTTATAGTTGTAATGACAGTAAGTGAGGCTCTTGAAAGATAGACATTTCCTCCATGAACCAATACACATTGCACCAGTCCAAACGTTGCTACAGTCACATCTTAGCGACACTTGTGGATCTACTCTAGATCCACTTCTCTAGTACTCTATTTGTGGTATGTCTAATTTAGACAAAAACGTTGCTTTGTAATGGGAGTGCGTGTTTCTCCACAATTGCCATACACGATGGATATTTGATCCTCCTTTCTAGGCTGGTTTGAGAGTCCATATTTGGATTTTGTTAACCAAATAGATGACCAACTATGTGTTCCCACAATCTCCCCCTTTGACATCTTTTTGACATCATCATAGTCCCTTGAGTTCGTTGGCTGGAGTTGTAATACTGTATAATCGTTGTAATGCCTACATGGTTCTCCATTTTACCTCTTATGCATCACCGAGCTAGTGTCAATATTTTTGTTATGCATCTCATAAGGATCACCTGTTGCGGTATGCACCATGATCATCCCCAAAATCGACCAAAGATGTGAAATAGTCAGAGAGGCAATTCAATCACATATTGAATTAAATTGAACATAGCATAGCATAATCATTTTGCATAATGAATCACCACTAAATGAGTATCAAAGTACTTTAAAACAAAAATTATTCAGCGGGTGAATGGATAGGCATCATAAGTTGTTCTCCCCCTGAGTTGCAACAACACAGTATAACAACAGAGCAACTAGTAGTCACATGTCATGCCATATAGAGCTCTTATAGAAATAGCTGCAAATAGGGCGCATGCGTGTTTCTCAATAGATTTCAAATAATAAACCACAACACCTTATAATAAATCTAAAAAAATAAAGTAACTGTCACTCCCCTTTAATGCCAAAAGAGATGCCAACAAATCATAAAAAGATACTTTCATCCCTGCAACATGAACAAACATTAGCACACACATCCCCCATTTGATTTCTTTTCCCTTTTTCTTTTTCTCACCAAATGCTTCAGACTTTTGGTATGACACAGACTCCCAAAGAGTCCATATATTCAAACCTTCCTTGTTGACAATTCACATAGATATTTTTCTTTGTATCTTCAATATTAGAAAGCCTTATGATTGCCTGGTAGTTCACCAAACTCCGCCGACCTTTGTAGGTGGCATGACCCACCTTTCTTGGCCATTTTTCTAGATATTTTCTAGACCCCTCAAATTTCTGGTGCCCGATTTGAAAGCTATCACAGGTGGTGTTACAACACCACACCCTGCTCAACACTAAGTAACAATTATTTGAAGTATGAGAATCAACGTTATTCACCAGCCCGTTCTTCACCCATATGTATTTAGTATTTGATTTTCTCTAATTGTGGTTTGGTTTTTTGCTCTTCTCTCCATGTCGTAGGTTCTTCATATCTCTCAGTAATTTATAGCATCGAGGTCGAATATGACCAACAAAGTTGCAATAAAAACAGGTGGAAACATAGATATGGTGGGATTTTCACTTACCTGAATATAATCTTATCCCGGTTCGATCTCCACTGACTTTTCCCATTTAGAGAATTTCATCAAGTTTCTGTTTTCCTTGCATGACTCTCGCTGTTGTAGTTTTGGCTGATTCCAAATCTTTCAGCAACTTGGAAACTTTTTCTTCTAACACGGTTTTTGCATTTTGCAAAACAGAGATCTGTTATCTAACATGATGTTCATCTGGCATACTTTAGACCAACTATCCAAAATTTTTTGGTACATACTTCGTAATGATTTCACATCCACATCTTCGTCAGACTCTATGTTGGATTCGTGAGTCGTTGCAACACCATCATCAATGGCCTAGGAAATGAGAGCCGCATTGTTATTAATGTACTCATCATTATCTTAGTTGCTTGTATCGGAGTCATCATCACTCCCGCTTACAGCATAAGATCTTTTCTTCTTTCTTGGATACTTGGCTTGTACATGTCCATAACCTTCACATTCGCGACCTTGAATGTCTTTCTTGTTTCTTTTAGATTAATCTCTATTTGAAAATTGATCATGCGACTTGTTAAAATTCCCATTTCCAAAGAAATATTTGTTAACAAACTTCATGAATGCTTGGTTGCAGCCTCTAGTAAGCTTAGATAACTTCTCATTTAGCTCTTCTATTGTGATAGAGGGAGAAGACATTGCAACACCCGCCTTCTTTAATGTCTGAGGAGCAACGCTTGCTTCTTTCTTTTCTCTGCGCCTCCTTCTGGCTTCAACATTTATCTTGTAGGATCTAAAGATCCCAGGAGCTCATCATATTTGTTCTCATTCAAATCTTTTCACTCCTTTGTGACAGCCACCTTCACTGAACTTTCTTTACCAGCTCTGTATCAGGAATTCTTTGCCCCAAGGCAATTCTCTCTTTTGCAACGTTTCATATTATCGCATCATACTCAAATATTGTCTCATCAGTTTCTATCTGAAGATATTTAATTTTGAGTTTATTAACTGAAGCTTTGACATGCAGACTCCTAATGTGCCTTCATATGTAGTTAACAAGATCTCTCATGCTTCTTTTGTGATTCACATGTACAAATCAGCTTGAAGTGTTCTTGATCGACACCATAAAAGATGACATTGAGAGCTTTTCCATTCTAATGGGATAAATTCTCTTTCGCAGCCATCCACTCAATTTCTGGTTTAGTTGAAGTTTCGTCTACTGCATCAGTCACCTTCAATGGTGTCCAACTCGTGAGAAAGCCTTCCACTTTTTTTTGTCCAAGGCATTTATGAATGCCCTCATACGAGTTTTCCAGTAAGGAAAATTTGTGCCATCAAGGATGGGAGGCTTGATGGCCTGCACAACTTCTTTATGAGTTTCCATCATCAGATAGGAGATCACCTTATTAGACAAATGAGGTTAGGCTCTGATACCACTTGTTAGGTTCTGCTTCTGGTGTTACTATTGTAACTGTTTGGTTGTTACAACGGTAGAATGGTTCCGATGACTCAGAACAAGGAACAACAAGAAAGCAACTAATAAGAAGTGAAACACAAATAATGGATTTTATGTAGCATAGTACCAGAAAGTACTTGTACGGTGGGGCTTTGGGTCCAAGCAAAGAATATTATTTAAAAGTATAAGACACAATTACATAAACTAACTAACATTATAATTATATCGGCTTACACTTTGAAAAAACACAAGAACACAATCTTGTGGCCAAGATCACAATCTCTTACTTCCTTGCCTTTACAAAGGCTCCCCATTGGTACGAGCTCTCCCTCATAGAGCAAACTATCCGTTTGCGTTACTCGTGATCTTAGAAATGGTCCAACATGATGAATACTTGATCCTTATTTCTTGGCTGGTTTGAGAGTTCATATTTAGCTTTTATTGACCAAATAGTTGACCAACTACGTATTCCCAACAACACACCTTTCCAATTTTAGTTTTCTTCGTGCAGATCGTTGTAATATTTTCCCTGAGGACATCATTGGGTTTTCTCTTTCCACCTCAAGGCACTCCACTGATCTCTCAGTGGCAGCAAATGTGGACTTGAAATCTCTTGTTCCGGAGAAACGACTCTAGCGCATAGTCATTTTGCTATTCTCTTCCATGCCTTCCGCAGGCTGCATCTCTCCCTAAAGGAAGCGCTTATTTGCACTGCCTCCCTTTTTGCAGGCGGCTTCATAATGCCGCTTCTCTCTTTTACACTTAAATTGTAGGCCACATCAAAATGTCGCCTACATGTATTTAAAAAAAAGTGTTGTTGACCACCGCGGCCAACAAAAGTCAAATATTGAAAGTGTTAGTTTTACAAATATTTATTTTGTATGTTATTTTCATGATTATTTCTTTAAAAATTATTATACAAAGAAGAACATTAATGACTGACATAACTGAAAAATAAATATATATTTTTTACTTTCTCCATTAAAAACTTATTATTCCATGAAAACCTTAGTTTTTTTCTTAGATGTAAATGTGAGTTCATTTCATGTAGAATCTACAACAGGGTCTATTACTCTGTAATGAAAATATAATCCATAGCAAGTTACTATATTTCCCTACAGCAGATATTGAGCCTTCGGATGTTAAATTTCCATATATATATATATGGTGTAAGGAATATCTTCTTACCTGAAAAATTATATAATTTTTTAACCCTATAAATGAGATTCTTTCATCACCCTATTTTTTCTTTCCCTTCTTCTGTTTTGATTTTATATATGATTTGTCCTCAAAGTCATTGTCGTTTTGTGTTTCTTTCTCCCAGTTTGTTAACCTTTGTAACTGGGACCGCATGGGGCCATTTTTCCCTCCATTTCATGGCAAACCCTTGATGCCAAATGCCACTTCATGGCACACCCTTGATGCCAAATGCCATTTCATGGCCAAATGCCAAATGCCATTTCATGGCCAAATGCCAAATGCCATTTCATGGCCAAATGCCAAATGCCATTTCATGGCCAAATGCCAAATGCCATTTCATGGCCAAATGCTGCCCATGATAGCTTCAGATCATCTCGACGCTTTAAAAGTGAGGTTAGGCATCCCAGCCTGGCTGAAGGGCCTATTTACTAACCTCGAGTAAATTGTGATTGTTGTTGGGCGAGTACTAGAACTTCGTCTTTACAATCTATTTAAGGAAAAGTATGGTCCAATTATTCTCCTCTTAATTCCTTTAATTAATTAGTACTCAACCAGCCACTTACCCAGCCATCGACCCAACTACCTCATCACTGTACCCTTACTTTTGTCATTACTGACGTACCCCAAGAAGCCAAAAAGTTGCCTTCTTCATTGAAGCATGACAGATGAGCTTATTTATTTCTCATGTCCTGGCGTTGTATATCTTCCTGGCATTCACACAATTAGTTTAATTTGGAAGCTTCAATTATAATACTGGCCTTATAAATTTCTAATCAGATTGTCATAGTAGTGCGTCCCTTGTAATTACTGATCATCTGCATCTTCTTGACACTTCTCTCATCGGCAGCTAGCTAGCTTTATTCAGTTTTATAAATAAAGTGGTAGTGCGTCCAGAATATGGTCTCTATCTGATCCCTCGGCCATGGCTGGTGCAAGCTTAGCATTTGCGTTTGTACTAGTTTGCAGCCTCATCGGCCACTCGGCTTCCGATTTCGCCAGTGATCAAGCAGAGTGCACCGACTCGCTGGTGGGTCTTTCTGTGTGCCTGCAATACGTGAGCGGCAGCGCACAAGCCCCCACCAGTGACTGCTGCAAAGGCCTCGCCCAAGTGGTGCAGAAGAGCAAGAGATGTTTGTGTATTCTTGTAAAGGACAGAGACAATCCTAATCTCGGTTTAAAGATTAATGCCACTAGAGCTCTCACTCTCCCCGCCACCTGCAACAATCCCACTAGCATCTCCCAGTGCAGAGGTACTATATATATTCATAGTATTAATCATAACTTCGGATATATATATATATATATATATATATTGTAAACGCGTACAATATGTGGACCGAAAAATACGGATCCGATGTACAGTGTACAAAATAATTTGAAGGGTATTTTGGTAATTTTCAGGTGATTGTGTGGGGTGCGACTTCTAGAACTCCTTTGATTCGATCTCCGACTAAGAACAAACGATGCCGAGTAGACACGAATGATCAACGTCATATTCGAACGAACGAACGAGACGAATTTGAATTTTGCCTAAGCTTGACGGAAAATTTTGTATTCCGGTTGGCTCACAGCAGTTTGATTTGCGAGACAGCGGCAAGAATGCTTGTTGCTCTCTCAGATTTGGGTGGTGATTTGGGATTTTTGGGCGTCTTCAAAATTTTTTGTGTCCGTCCTCCTGAATTTATAAGCTTACCGGGCTCCAACTGCATTGACCGGGTTCATTGGAGCGGTTGTAACTCAATCGACTTTTTCTGTATAACGTTCTCCTTAAAGAGTGGAGCTGTCTTAGACTGAGGCAAGGGTCATGTATGATCCTTGTTGGCTGCTGATGTGGCCACTTTGGATGACATGTCGCCTATGTAAGCTGCTGACGTGGCAATTGAGATCTTGGCCGTTGATTTGTTGAAGCTTGATCGACGGCTTAATTTCGTTGATCCGACCGGGTCGGTCTTTGACTTGTTGACCCGGATTGTGCGGTGCTGATTTGGACCGTAAATGTCGGCCCGCACAAAATTGATTCTTACAGATGCCCCCCTTCAAAATGCACATCAAGTGTATACGATTTAAGAATGTACACTAAGGATGAGTACATTTTGAAGCACGCTTTTTTTTTTTTTTTTTTTTGGGCCCACTGCTCGTGGGGCTTGGCCCCACTGCGGTTTAGGGTTTACCTGGACTTTTTGGCTTGATGGCCTGATGGGCTGTTTGGGCCTGGTTCTTTGTGGGCCCAGCATACCGGGTCGAGCTGAGTTGAGTTGGTCCGAAGTCGAGTCGTAGACCGGTTTGAGTCGCCGAAGTTGTGGAAACCGAGTCGCCGGGTCGGGTTTGTATAACTGGTCCGGATGGGTCAGGTCTGCCGGATGGGTCGGGTCTGGTTGACTGACCCGAGTTGAGCTGTGTCTTATCTCAATTCAAATTATAAAGAGATAAGAGTAATCCGAGAGGGGGGAGGATTTTTCTAGGGTTAGAGGTCTTATAAATAAGAGCCTCGTTAAGTGTGCCCTTAATTGCGTCTGTTCCCCGATTTTGACTTCACGTTTGCTTCTTTTCTCTTGCTTTCTCTCTACGTCTGCACCTGCTTTTGTTCTCTTCGATCGTGACATCACCGGGGTAAACTTTTCTTGGCTTCTGTCTTCTTGTTGTCTTGTTTTGCTTATATGTATTGCTGTTTCGTCAGGAGAGGCCTAGGCTGATTCGGTGAACTTTGGCGCAGTGAATTTTTTTGGTCACCGTTTTCTGAAATTTACTATTAGCCATTGCTTCCTCTTTCGAATGTCGATGTGGGGTTGTCTTTTCTGTATATTTGATTAGTCGTCGGCTTCGTTTCCTTCTCTTTTGCGATGGTATTTCCAGCAATGGAGGTGGCTCGAGTTGGTGGAGTCCGGTTCGGTGGAGAAAGTCCACTGTTTACTGAGATTTCGCCATCCGAACCCTCAATTTCGCCTTTCGTTTCCTTGGTTTTCTTTGTGATGATATTTCCGGCATTGGAGGTGGCTCGAGTTGGTGAAGTCCGGTTCGGTGGAGAAAGTCCACTGCTTACTGAGATTTCGCCATCCGAACCCTCAATTCTGTCTTGAACGCCGCTGTTAACCTTCTGATTTTGATGATTTTTTTTTTTTGGGCTTCACGGCGATCTTTTACGTTTGTGAAACAATTGAGAGGCTCGATTCGGCAGCGCCTTGTTCAATGGAATTTTGGTCCATTGTTTACATCGGTTGCGCCTTCTCGGACTTCGATTTGGCTTTGCACGACGTTTCCTTCCCCCCCCTCTTTTTTTTTTTTTTTTTTTTTTTCGTTTTTGTTGCGACTTTGGGCTCGTTGTCGGCATTTTCTTTATTGCTATTGTCGGCGCCGGACGGAGAGGCGGAGTTGGATTTGTTGGCGTCGTCGTCGCCGGAGATGAGCGGAGAGCGGCGGCGGAGGGCGTCGTCGCGTCGTTTATCGGCGGCGGCGCCCTTCGCTATGCTGAAACCGGGCGAAAGAGACGAAGCTCGGAGCCTCGCCCTCGCGAGGCTTCGCTTGTCGGTAGCGATCCCGGATCTTCGATGTCCGAAAGTACGGGATCCGGTTAAGCTGCCGGTACGCTGGCCGGATTTTAGGGTTCCGATTGCGGGACCCGTATAGGGCGGGTATGAGAAACGGATTTTTAGGGTTCCGCGTACGGGACCCGAACATCGCGGTTCCGCGTGTCGGGTTTGGAGGGTCCGCGTACGGGACCCGACTGCTTCGTCCTCTTCGTTGAAACCCTAGTTTTGGGTTTTCAAAACTTGTGTCTTCCTCCCTTCCGTGCGGCTTCGCTTTGTCGCGGGGATACCGATTTGAGAGTGTTTATCCGCTGGATTACCTCTGTTTTCCGTGGTTTGCTGATGGCGCGGCGAGGCGGCGGTGCTGTTTCCGTGGTTGCCGGTGATGCGAAGAGGCGTCGTCGGCTTTGTTGCTGGCGACGCTTCCATTGACGGTGTCGCGGCGAGGCGGCACTTTCGTTGATGGTGTCGCGGCGAGGCGGCGCCTCCGCTGCCTGGCGTCGCGGCGAAGGGATGCCTTCGCGAGGGTATAAAATCCCTAAGTCCCAAACATTAGGACTTAGGAGTTTTGTTTCATTGGGTCGCGACTTCGGTCGCTGCTCTCGGTCGGTTCGGGTCGACTTGGGTCGACTTCGGACATGATTTTTTTTTTTTTTTTTTTTAATTAATTCGAAATTTAAGATATCTTAATGAAAATGAACTTCCATTAAGTAACTTAACCCGAATTAAGAAATTTAAAATAGAACTTACCTCGCCTTTGATTAGGCTCGACTTTGATATTTGTGCCTTTGATTAGGCGGATCCTCGACTCCCAGCCTTTGATTAGGCAGATCGATATTTCAGCCTTTGATTAGGCAGATCGATTTCCAAGCCTTTGATTTTGACAAGTCGATCTCTGAGCCTTTAATTTCCGAGCCTTTGATTAGGCAAGAATTCATCATCCCGTCCAGGCCTTTGATTAGGCAGATCGATTTCTGAGCCTTTGATTAGGCAGATCGATTTTCCCTTCGTGCCTTTGATTAGGCGAAACATTAACTCTCGGCCTTTGATTAGGCAAGAATTCATCGTCCCGTCCAGGCCTTTGATTAGGCAGATCGATTTCTGAGCCTTTGATTAGGCAGATCGATTTCCCCTTCGTGCCTTTGATTAGGCGAAACATTAACTCTCGGCCTTTGATTAGGCAAGAATTCATCGTCCCGTCCAGGCCTTTGATTAGGCAGATCGATTTCCAAGCCTTTGATTAGGCAGATCGATTTCCCGCCTTTGATTAGGCAATCCCTTAATTAAAAATTAAGACTTAGCCAATTTAGGCCGATTAGCCTTAATTAAAAACTAAGGACTCCAATTTTGCCGATCGATTTTTCCGACTTCGCTGGAATTGAATTTTCTTGATTTTGTTGCGGTCGCGCCACTTTTGGATTTTCGACTCTTCAGAATGTTGGTTTTGCCGAAATCTGAACTTAGAAGAAACTTTGCTACTTTTTTTGGCCGATGTCGCACAATTATGCTTTAACTTGGCGAGGTCGCGCCGTATCTGAGTGTTTGTTGAATTTTGCCGAACTTGCCAGTTTTGCTGAAAATCATGACTCTGATCTGACCTTTGAATTTTGATTTCAGATGGCTGCTCCTTCCGCCACTTTGGTTGGTGGATTGAGGGCTTTGACCACACCGTGGTTGTTGAAGGAGAGACTATTCAGACCTTGGCTTTGTACATGGAGGGCGATGCTTCTCATATGACTTACTTGCCCGAAAGGGGAATCGGTTTTTGGGGTCACGCCGAAAACCAACATCCTTAGTAGATAGCTCTCGCTCATGTGAGTTTTGAGTAGGCGTTTGGCTACCAAAGGACCGTGTATTCTTCCCCGCCTTGCCTTGACACTCCGTGAGAGGGAAGACGAAGCTGCCAAGCCGGAAACTTTTAGCCCCAGCGTGCCTTGGGTGGTGAATAAGCCTCCGTTGCCACATTTGTTTGAAGATGGGGTAGTTGAGCGGACTCTTTACACCCCCGACACGGCTTTGGATAAGCCGATCCCATTTATTTTCGAAAGTGGACCACTCTGCTTATGGGTCGCTTCGCGGCAGCCTTCTCCACAACGCTGGGATCTACTATGGCATTTGGGGATCCCTCTTTCAAGTACAGCTGTGATGTATCGAGTAGTCGAGCTTTTCTCGATGCCCGAGTCCCAAGACGCGAACACGCGTAGTCACGCGCGCGGGGGTGAGCTTTCTATTACTCGATGGACATGGATAGGATTTTCGGTTTGCCCATCGCTGGCCAGTTTTACGGACGAGATTTAAGCCCATGGTAGCTGATTTTAAGGAAGTGCGGAGTACGGATTTACCCTTTAGCTGCCGTTATCTGTTTCTCGGCGTACCACCATCTTTGTCGGAGTTCTGGGTCCAACGTGATATCTTCTCGCGGCTTGGGTCGAATTTTGGTTCCGCACGAGGGCGATGCCGTTCAGCTTGATGACCCCGGGCTGCTTGGCATGCCGCTTTTGGGAAAGATCGCCCTCTTTCGAGAGTTCACGGCCACGAGCGCGATGTTTTCACTTCCTCCATGTCACACCGGGTAGAAAGACGAGGTCCACTTGGCAGCACTCCTATCGGTTTGGTTGTCGCGGTTCGTGTTCGGGGCGATTGGTGATGAGATCCGACCCATGGTTTTAAGGTGGCTAGTTATATGGCCACCGGGGTCCGCTTTTGCTTTGGCCGGTCCTGCCTTGGCCTGCCTTTACAAAGGTTTGGGACACGCAGGCTGCTGGATGGCCATCGATGGCTCGATGGCCTTACTTGTATACTTGGCTCGCCGCCTACTTTCACACGCACGGGAGGATTTAGAAGTAAGTCGACGTCCGGTATGATCTCCTTCGGGGACCCTTCTCTCAAACGTAATTTTACGGAAGACCAGGCCTGTGATTTGTTTCAGCGTCTTCCGGTGCGGTGTGGCATAGATATGTTCTTGCCACCGCCAAAACTTCTTTCTTGGTGGACGAAATAAAAAGAAGCCGATAGCCGACAGCATTATGAGAGTCTTCTCAGCGTCCCGCAGCTGTTTCTTGACAACCGGGCGCCGATTCATTTCTTTGTGGAGCCGTATTGTCCAGCCAGATTTGCGCCGACAGTTTCGGCTATTGTCAAGATCTCCCCGGCGATATAGGGGATCACAGCTAATCATCGGAGATTAGCTCTTTATCGGAGTTGGTGGCCCTTTGGAAAACCAGCATTGTTCGTCCTTGTGGCCGGCTTGATCTGCCTCCATCGGGAGAACGGGACCCATCTTGAGACCCGGGACCACTCCAGCTTATTATACTTGGTGGACGACCCACATGTCGTCACTATTTCAGGTAAGTTTATCTCCCCTTCTGTTTTTTTTTTTTGCTTTGTTTTCCTTTTTCCTCATTGTCTTGTGTCTTCCAGCAAAATCGACCGAGTCGGCGCCAGTTGTTTCATGAGTGGAGGATAGTGACGAGGACTATGACAGCGATCGGTCTCACCCTCGCAAGCGGAGGCCGAAGGGCAAGAGGCCAGTTGGTGCTTCTTCGGTAAGTATACTTGTGTCGGTATACTTGTGGTTTTTGATTTTGCTGCATTTCTTTATTTCTTTTGAATTTCAGGCGAGCAAGAAGAGGGCTCCTCTTACCATTTTGGCGGACGCTTCTGGTTCTGTGTCAAAGAAGAAGAAGGCATGTAAAGAAGTTCCGCCTGCCTCTTTTCCCCCTTCGCCACCGACGTTCCTTCCGCCTATTCCAGGATCGAGCCTCCGACTTCTTGTCCGGTCGAGAACCCTCCTATTGAGATGGTTCAGATTTTGTCTTCCCCAGTAGGCCCGTAGCACCTCAAGAGGAGGCTTCAGTAGTGGGAGAGCTTGCAGAGATTACACCGTCCCCAGGGTTTGCCTGTTCAAGAGGTCGCCCCTTCTCCATCAGTTGTTCAAGAAGAGGCGGTGATCGAGGCAGGCAGGCTCTGCCTCCCCAAATGAAGAAGAAGATACAACTCCAGCGGTTGAAGTTCCAGCTATTGAGGCAGGCCGTCGGCGTGATCCGTGAGGAGGTCCCACTACTGAAGGAGCTTTGGAGACTATTGTAGCACCTGAAGAGGCAGTTATGGAGGTTGCTCCAGCTGCTGAGGAAGTTTCGCTTCGTGCAGGCCACGCACGCCTACTGTCTTCTCGACTCCATCATCGCACTCGTCGCAGGAGTTTTTGTCTTATATTAAGGGCTTGATGGTGCAGGCTTGGAGAGACCGAATAGTCCCTCGTATGTTATCTCCCAGCGCAGTGAGTGACATATCTTTGCTGGCCGATGCAGGATTTGCCATCGTAGGTTGCGTGAGATGGGTCATGATGTGACTTCGCCCACGAAGTCTACACTCAGCAGCCTACTGACTCTTCAGAAATTGAACCTTCGGCTGGAGAGAAGGTTCGGCCGGACTTCCGTGGATGAGGCGGAGGGTATTGCTCAAAACACTTTGGCCGTAGTATCCTCCAAGTTAGAAGAGGCCAAAGCCACTTTGGGCGAGGTTGTTGAGGAACTTTCGGAGGCTAAGGCCGAGGAAGGGGATGCCCGTGAACGTTTTGAGTTAGCCAGAGAACAACTTCAGTCGGCTGGGACAAAAGTCGCATACCTTACAACTCAAGTAGAGCAGATCCAGGAAAGTGTACAGGGTTTGGAGACGGGTGTGGTTGAGGCTGAGCGGCTGATAGCAGAGGTCATTGCCACGCCCACCCTTAGTGCGGCTGAGGAGGCAACTCTCCTATCGACGAGGGCTGCCTTTGCGGAGTTACAGCAGGAGATGGCGAGAAATCTTTAGGAGCTGCTTTGTTTTCCGCCTTTTGATTTGATTTGTAACCACACTTTTTTTTTTTTCGTGTAGTTGAATTTTGTTGCCTCCCTTTTTGCATTCCACTGAATATTTATGAATAAAGTTTCTTTTGCATTCCACAGAATATTCATGAATAAAATTTCTTGAGAAATTTACCGCTTATGGCTGGGAGTCTTCTTCCTTCGAGTAACCAATTTGTACGCACCGTTAGTGTAGACTTCTTGGACCACGAGTGGTCCTTCCCACTTAGGTGCAAATTTTCCCCCATCTTTGCTTGTGGTCATGATTGGTCTGCGCACTGCTAAGACAAGGTCCCCTTTTTGAAAGGAACGAAGCTTGACTTTTTTATTGAATGCGCGAGTGAGGCGAGCTTGATAGCATTCAAGCCTTTGTTGTGCTTCTAATCGCTTCTCGTCGAGGGATTCTAGCTCTTGCAAAGCGGAGCCGGATATTTTCCTCTTCCGTGAGTCCTTCTCAAGAGCAACTCGCAGCGATGGAATTTGAATTTCCAGTGGAAGCACAGCTTCCACGCCGTGGACTAGTGAATATGGGGTTGATTCTGTCCGGTGTTCGAACGTAATCCTGTATGCCCACAAGCTTCTCCCAGCCTTTCGTGCCAATCTTTCTTATTCCCTGCGATCTGTCTTCTTTAAGATTTTGCACAAGGTTTTGTTGAAGGCTTCGCCAGGCCATTGGCGGCGGGGTTGTATGCCGTGGGGCGTCCCTCTCGCCGGATGCCGAATCTCTCACGAAGTTATCCATGGTCTTGTTACGGAATGGGGTGCCGTTATCGGTCATGATGTATCTTGGAACACCATACCGATACACGATTTGTGTCCGAATGAAATCGACCACGGTGGCAGCTTTGATTTCTTTATAAGCTGCTATACTGGTGATTTGCCGACGACTTTGGGTTGATTGGACCTATGATGTCCATTCCCCAGGCTTCGAATGGCCGAGGCCACCGTAGGATGTAAAGGGCTGGGAGGCTGATGGATGTAGTTGGCGTGTAATTGACATGCCGCGCGTGTGTCTTGCCAATTCTATCGCGTCCCGCAGCATTGTAGGCCAATAATAGCCTAATTGTTTGACTTGGAGATGTAGTTTGGGGCCCGCTTGATGGGCACCGCAAAATCCTCCGCGTGTGCTTCGCTAAGATTGCTTGTCCTTCTTCTTTAGAGACGCACCTGAGTAGGATCCCGTCGTAGGATCGCCGGTACAGTGTTGTTGAACAGGCAGAATTTTGGTGCAACTCTTCGATGCATACACCCGAGCCTTCAGTTCCTCGGAAATTTGTTGTGCTCTAAGTAATCGAGAAATTGTTGACGCCAATCTTCTTCCTCAATTGCATAGACCGAAACCAAATTGGCTTCTTCTTCCTCTCGAGAATTTCTCCAAGGTAGGCACCACCCACCTTTCGCATATAGGGATTCGCTCGGCCTTGCCTCGAACGTGCCCGACTTTTGCAAATGATCCCGCCAATCGTCCGCTTTGGGAATTACTGGCTCGGGTACATGCCCTAGGGTGACATTTGAAATTTTTGCAGCAATCTTTGAGCCTCTTTTTGATATGGCATGAGCTCGTCTTTTTCTGACCTCGAAGTCCCCGATTATCTGTTTTGATCACTAGAGCCGAATCGCCGAAGATTTCTAGTTGGCTTAAGCCCATTTCGATAGCCATCCCCAAACCGAGGATTATGGCTTGATACTCGGCCTCGTTGTTTGTGCAGCAATGGGATAGGATAAAGGAGTACGGCATTAAATCCTCGTTGGGAGATATGAAAAGGACTCCAGCCGCCGCTCCGTTTTTCCGTGCAGCACCATCAAAGTACATTCTCCATGGAGGTAGCACTTCAATGAAGAAGACTTCTTCATCTGGTAGACTTTGGCTTACCTCCCACTCTGCTGGAATGGGATGATCGGCTAGGAAATTTGCAAGTCCTTGTCCTTTGATGGCTTTCTCGAGGGACGAAAATTGATCTCGAACTCGAGAGAGCAACAAGGCCCATTTGGCCAGCCGTCCGGAAAGCATTGGTCTGGACATGATGAATTTGAGGGGATCTGCCCGAGATTAGATTTGTGGAATGTGCGAAGATAGTGTCTCAGCTTCGGATGGCGAAGATGATGAGTGCAAGACACGTCTTTTCAATCGGGGAGTAGTTGAGTTCTGCCCCGACCATTGTACGACTTAGATAGTACAACGGACGTTCTTTCCCTTGGTCATCATTTTGGGCGAGGAGGGCACCCAGAGATTTTTCTTGAGCCGCGATGTATAAGAGAAGCGGCTTTCCCGAAGTCGGAGCCATCAGAACTGGTGGCTTCATCAGGTAGTTTTTGATGTTTTGGAATGCCCGTTGGCAAGATTCATCCCATTCGAAGGGTGTATCCTTCTTCATGAGATGACTGAAGGGTTGACATCTTCCGGCCAGATTTGAGATGAACCGCCGAATGTAAGCCAGATGCCCCTGAAGGCTTTTTAATTCTGACAAAGTCTTTGGTTCGGGCATTTGTTGAATGGCATCGATCTTAGTCTGATCGATTTCGATGCCCCTATGTCGACCACGAATCCGAGGAATTTCCCGGACGAAACCCCAAAGGCGCGCACTTGAGAGGGTTCATCTTCAATTGGTGCCGTCGCAGACGCTCAAAGACGGCTCGCAAGTCTCTTAGGTGGTCGCCTCTTGATTTGGTTTTGACGACCACATCGTCGGCGTAGCATTCTACAAATTTGTGGAGGAAGTCGTCAATATCTTTTGCATGGCCCTTTGATAAGTGGCTCCTGCATTCTTCGGACCAAATGGCATTACCTTGTAGCAGAAAATACCTTTTGGCGCACGGAAGGCTGTCTTTTCCTCGTCTTTTGGATCCATCCGAATTTGATTGTAGCCGGAAGATCCGTCCCATGAAGGATAAGGCTTCATGCCCTGTTGTCGCATCCACCATTAATTCGGTGATAGGGAGCGGAAGTCGCCTTTTGGACAAGCTTTGTTCAAGTCCCCGAAGTCGACGCAGACTTCGAATCTGTCCATTCTTCTTCTTCACCGGTGCGATGTTGGCGATCCAGCTTGGGTACTTGACTTCTCGGATGAAGTCGGCCTTGAGGAGTTTATCGACTTCCTTCTCAATTTCTGGGACAAGCTCGACGGGCCGAAATCGTCTTTGGGACTGTTTTATCGGTTTGACTCGGTTTGATTGCGAGTTTGTGAATTGCAACTGTTGGGTCGAGCCCCAGGCATCTCAAGATACGACCAAGCAAAAACGTCTTTATATTCACCGAGTAAAGACATATAATCTTTTTTTTCTCATTACGAAAAGTGAAGCACTTAAGAAAGTGGGTCTTGGATCATCCTCTCGTACCCAGATTTACTTTTTTCAGCTGGTCGATGGTTGCTTGGCCAGCCTTCCTCAAAGATTGCAGGCGCTTCTCCCAAATCATCTTCGGGGGTTGAGTCGTTACCCTCGTCGGTCGAGATGTGGTGGACAGCGACTACCTCTTCTTCTTCTTCTACGGGTCCTTTTTCTTTGACGATACGTAAATCACCACCGGGGTGACTTCACGCTTTCTGATTTTATTCTTTTTGAAGAAGTCCCTCCTACTTTCCCCAATCTTTGGGTCGCGGGGACCGATGTGGGTGCCCCAAGTCTTTGGAAGACTGTTCTTTTGGGTTGTTCCATCGGTTTTCCCAGCCTCTCAAATACGCTGAGTTTTTTACGTGGCTTGTGGAGCGGTGATATTTAGTTTAGGGTCTTCGCTTGCCCCTTTTTCCTCCGCCCGACTTTTCGTAACCTTGGATTTACGCTTCGTTACTTGGTTCTGGAGGAATATTTGGATTTCTATCTTCTTCTTGTCCCAATCGAACGAATGCCGAGACTCGTGGCTCTGGGATGCCGATTCTGTCAAAAGCTGACGTCCGGGTTTCTTCTGAAGTGGTTGCCTTCCTTTTGGTTGTGATTTGATTGACACTGGCCTTGCCACAAATCACAACTGGCTTGTGTTTTTTATAGCCAAGCCCATGTTTGTTAGGAGGGATTGAATAACCTTGCGCTTGAAGGCTTTTCTGGGTTGGTGACAGGTTTTGAACAGCCACCATCGATTTTTCTTGCGGTTGTTCGAGGGAGAGCCCGATCCTGCTTTGGCCATCATCCCAGGTGGCGTGGGATCGAATCCTTGTGTCCGAAGTTTTTGAAGCTCGGGTGGATTCTTTTCTTCACCAGGATGCCCCGTTGTTGAGTTTAGGCAGGGGAATAGTGGCAACGCCTTTTAAAGCCTTCGTTTCTCAGCTAACTCTTCTCGGTTGCAAGTGGCGAAGGGAGATTCGCCTTTCTTCCTTCTTGATTGAGGAACGTGCCTGAGAATTGGTTCCTCTGTTTGCTTTTTGGGTTTGACCAGTTCACCCTTGGACGGCTTTAGGGGAGCGGCTTTACTCGGTAGCACCTTCTTCCGAGTAATATTTGGCATCTGCGAAGGATGCTTCGCCTCGTGAAAGGGCATTCATCTGCGAACACCGTTTTCTCCTCTCCATCTTGGTAATATTTGAAACACGATGAAGGGTCGAAGGCACGACCTTGTTGGTGTGTAACCAGGGCCTCCCGAGCAGCATATTGTAGGAGGTGCGGGCATCGATTACATGGAACAATGCGTGGGAAGTCATATCCCCGATTTGTAGTTCCAAATGATTGTTCCCAATGCTCGTTGTCCTTCTTGGTTGAAGCCTTGGATCATCAGCGAACTGGCTTGAGAGGTCGTTAGCCACCAACCCGACATTTTTCAAAGTCTGGATTGGCGGGATATTTACTGCTGATCCGCTGTCCAGAGTATACGGTTGATCCACCGGTCTTTGATGGCTCCAGAGACGAATAAAGGTCTATTATGAAACATTTCCCCAGCAGCATGTCTGCTTCTTTGAAGGAGATGGAAATTGAATGAGCCTCCTTGACTTGTGGTGGCTCAAGGTTGTTCTTCTTTCAACGTCTTGGGGAGATAAACCAATCTTTGGTTCATCGTGCCTCCGCATCCTCAATTGTTCGACTTCGCATGCATGCCGCGTCTTTGGCGGCAACGAACTTGATGAGAGCTTGCCTGGATCTGATTGGCAGATCTAAGTCATCATGTACCGCATTTGTGATCGACAAGTTCTGTAAACATGTATGAATATCGTCGGGCAGATTCGATCGGAGCCTTCCCTTCACGCTTTGCTCGACCACTTGGGGTGAACAAGTGGCCACCAGTCTGGGGGTTGGCGTCGAGGAATTCTGACGGGAAGAAATCAGCCAAAGTGATTGGCTTTGGCTTCTTTGATAGATCTCTTCTTCAACTTTTACGGAGGATGATTTACGCCATTGCCTTCTTCCTCCTCTTTTCTTCTGGGTTTTCCTTCTTGGCTCTTCTTTTTCTGTCGCAAACCCCTTGATGAATATTTTCACGGGGAGTTTTGGAAACGTTTTCTTTTTGTGGGTCACCACTTCCCATCCTTCTTTGTCTTTGGTGGCGGGTCGTGGCTTTGGTCTTGAAGTGCGCAAGACGAAGACTTTTCTATTCGTCCTTTGACTCTCTAGTCTGGTGCTGGAACCTGGTTGGACGAAGATGGTGTGGGAAGCAGCCGTGTTGTCGTCTGATTCCAAGATGATGCGACCTTGCGTTGCTAACTCGAGTATTCTGTCCTTTAGGACAAAACATTTTTCGGTAGGATGGCCTACCAGTCGATGGTACTTGCAATAGTTGGGATCTGAGCTCTTCCCAACATCTTCCGGCCTCTTGGCTTCTGGAAGCTGCAACAAGTTTTTCTCCAGGAGTTGTTCCAGCATGCCTGGAACATCGGAGTCGGGGAAAGGATAGGTTTTGGCTTGCCTATCCTTTAACGTGAACTTTTGGCGGGTTGCAGTACTGGCGAGTCGATTGGCATTTGGCTTCCAATCACTGCCCGTACCTTTATTTTGGGTCGCCGTGATCTTTTGCGGTTCGGCGATGTTTGTGGCGAGCGCTTCTTTTGTTGGAGCTTTGTACTCCTTCTTTACGAACTTCGGCTTCTTGTCCGCCTCAGTCAGTGGAGCCTTTCCTTCTCCCTTTTCCTAGATGAGGATCTCCATGTTGTGCGCTTGAGTCGCCAGTTCTTGGAAGTCCCTCGGCTTCCGACTCTGTAAGAAGTAGACAAGAGTCCAGTTCATCCCTCGAATGCACATGTCGATGGATGTCTCGTGTGTGGATAAGGAGGTGCTCTCCTTGCAATTGAGACTGAGATTGCGCCAGCGATTGATGTATTCAATCACCTTCTCACCCCGGGCGCCGCTTGAGGTTGGTGAGTTCTACCAGGCGTCACCGTTAAACTTCGTCATCAGAAGCGGCTGAGAAATTCACTTTCTAATTGTTCCCACTGTCGATTGACTCTGCTGGGAGCTCAATGAACCAATCGAAGGCATTCCCTTTGAGGGATCGCCCAAATTGCTTGACGAGGAGATCGCCGTCGGTTCCTGCATTGTTGCAGGTCTCAATAAAGTGGGCGACGTGCTGTTTTGGGTTGCCGCCTCCACTGAATTGTTGAAATTTGGGTGGATGGTAAGAGGTAGGCATGTGGATTGCCCGGATCCGTCCGGGAGTAGGGCCTGGTGTAGGCTTGAGATCCGACTCCTTCGATTGCACCTTCGCTCCCACTGCGTTGGAGATCATTTCTTGCGGGTACCGTAAGATAGTGCCCCCGGTTCTTCAAGCGGTGGTTCCCGTTCATTGGGTGTTCGGGAGCTGGAGATGAACGGATGATGGGTGAAGGAGGGATAGGATTGGCGGACATGCTTTGGTCCCGCCTGGCCTTCTTCATTTACTGGCTGGGAGGATGCTCCCGAGGCGATCTGCAATCAGCTCAATTTCTGCATAATTGTGGCGACCGAGATCCCTCTGCAGTTCTCTCTCTCGCAATTGCTCGTCCCTTTCCCTCATGGCGCTTTGGATTTCTGCCAGTTGCTCCTCCACGCTTTGGTTTGGGTCATCATTGCGAAACCCCGATGACCGGAGATGTGGGGAATGAGGGCTTGGAGCGAGAGGTGCCCCGCTTGGTGTAGTCGGGTGGCGGGGAAGGAATGATCGCCTTCCTTCAAAGTGAGTGATTAATGCTGGAACTCGGCTTGCTGTCGCGGGAGAGTTCCTTGCTGGGCTTGCGACCGGGCTGGCCGGACTGGCTGGTGGTGGGGATGTCAGGACAGCCGAATAACTCCTCGAGGGATGGACCTTTGTTGGAGAAATTATAGGGCTGGCCGGAGCTTGTCCTGCCTGCGCCTGAATTTGGACAGTACGCTGTGTAGGCAGAGATCCCGTGACAGATCTGGTGGTTGGCCTTGAACGACCGATCACAGGGATTTGGGATGGGCGGATCCCTCTGGTTTGGCTGGCAGCAGCAGCGGCTGGTGTGCGCGGACGGCGAGGGAAGGTGACCAACGGATCGGTCATGCTCGGTGCCGGCGACGAGCTGGCTCCAGCAGTTGGGGTCTTGGCAGCGGCCTTGTTGTTGTTGTTGTTGGAACCGGCCATTTGAACTTTGAACTTGGTAGATCGGGGAAAGAGATGAAAGGTAGAAGTGTCC
Source organism: Aristolochia fimbriata (assembly GCA_019845555.1). Lineage (NCBI taxonomy): Eukaryota > Viridiplantae > Streptophyta > Magnoliopsida > Piperales > Aristolochiaceae > Aristolochia > Aristolochia fimbriata. The sequence continues at coordinate 9,757,668 of CM034079.1, forward strand.
CACCGGGCGTGCCAAATTTGTAAACGCGTACAATATGTGGACCGAAAAATACGGATCCGATGTACGGTGTACAAAAAAATAATTTGAAGGGTATTTTGGTAATTTTCGTGATTGTGTGGGGTGCGACTTCTAGAACTCCTTTGATTCGATCTCCGACTAAGAACAAACGATCGCCGAGTAGACACGAATGATCAACGTCATATTCGAAATCGAACGAACGAGACAATTTGAATTTTGCCTAAGCTTGACGGAAAAATTTTGTATTCCTTGTTGGCTCACAAAGCCGGTTTGATTTATGCGAGACAAATGGCAAGAATGCTTGTTGCTCTCTCAGATTTGGGTGGTGATTTGGGATTTTTGGGCGTCTTCAAAATTTTTTGTGTCCGCCCCTCCTGAATTTATAAGCTTACCGGCTCCAACCGCATTGACCGGGTTCATTGGAGCGGTTGTAACTCAATCGACTTTTTTCTATAACGTTCTCCTTAAAGAGTGGATCTGTCTTTAGACTCGAGGCAAGGGTCATGTATGATCCTTGTTGGCTGCTGATGTGGCCACTTTGGATGACATGTCGCCTATGTAAGCTGCTGACGTGGCAATTGAGATCTTGGCCGTTGATTTGTTGAAGCTTGATCGACGGCTTAATTTCGTTGATCTGACTGGGGTCGGTCTTTGACTTGTTGACCCGGATTGTACGGTGCTGATTTGGACCGTAAATGTCGGCCCAGACAAAATTGATTCTTACATATATATATATATACACTTCCCGATGATCGATCTGTTGGGAATCCAATTAAACAAACTAACTGAAGACTTTTTTTTTTTTTTTTTTTTTTTTCTGGTCTAGATCTTCTCCACTTGCCTCCAAATTCGCCCGACGCAAAGATTTTCAAGCAGTTTGATAGCAGTTCTCCGACCCCGAACGCACCTTCTACAGGTAATTAATTGTATGTCTATAATTAATTAGGCTCTTATATCTTTTTAATTTGTTGCCTCTTACGTTAGTTACATATAGTGATGACCGGGCTTTGGAACAAATTAGAGCAATTAAGATGTGATTTTATATCATAATTACTTTTCTGCAATATATATTTTGATTGTTGCTTCAGAACAAGGAAACTCTACCCAAAACAGTAGCGATCGCAGCACTGGGAGTTCCCTTGGTAAGGCTAGTAGCGGTGGGAGAAAAGAGCAAAACATGGCGATGAACACAGTTCTTGGTCTTTCATTCGGGTGTTTGATATGGCTTTTGTATCCTTGATTTGTTTTCGGGTCATCTTTTCCTTTTCCATTTCCTTTCCGTTTCCTCTCATTATGTATTAAAATAATTTCATTATATCAACCTTTTTCTTAATAAAAGCATGCATTAGTTAGTCGGCTGCCGATGTAAGCATTGTAAAACTAATCATCTTATACATGTATGCTCTTTCACCATCCATCGCCACATAATTCTTTGACTACTGATATTCTTGCATGTCTTGCTTACTACGGAGTATATATTCTTGTGCTCTAGACCTTTGACACAAGATATATATACATATAATCAGTAAATTAAGAGTGATGAGCTTATTATTGAATAGCAAATATAGATCCAAGTTATTGGTTCTTATTAGATATCAAATAAGATATTAGCAAAATTGATCTTACTTATTAGCAATTAATTAAACTAACTAGTCATCTGAAGTTTGTGTAGTTAAATTATAAAACTTACAATGGTGTCGGTCGGCAAAAGGGAGTGACGTTTGAGTTCTCATGCAGTCATGCTACAAATTAATAACAATTTTACAAGTATTAATTAAGATCCAGTTTTGCAAGCTAGGTCACTCTCTAATTGGTGCTCATGATTCCATCTACAAGGTTTGATTAATTTGTGTATCCGATGATATCACGGCATAATTGTACTACTCTTCAAATGGACTTTTAGATGACTAGACAAGAGGATGAATAATTTTGTTTAGATGGGTGAATCAAATTATTTGGAAGACTTTGCCAATGGTTTCAATTTTCATGTATATATGCTTCTTTTATTGACTTATTGGAGCTTCATTTTTGGCAAACAACAATGTGTCATGAATGCTTGCTTCTACTGTTCACTTATATATGGTGTAGGAGTTGGACCCTCATTGATGGCTTAAATGTATTTTACTATTAACTCCATTTTGAAAGGATCATTAATTAACAAGGAGCCCTTCAATGAAGCTCTCCTATATATAGGGGTGGATTTGAGCCGAGCAGAGCCCGAACGTATGCATGTTCGAGCTCGGCTCGGTATGGAAAAGGTGAACTCGAGCTCGGGCTCGAGTTTGACCACAAGCTTGTAGTAGAGCTCGTGCTCGAGCTCGTTCGATTTTGTCGAACTCGAACTCGAGCTCGAATGGTTCGTTAAAAGAAAACCCACTAAAGAAGTTATGTGCCTGAAAAAAAATAAAAAAGAAGATGGAGGGTAAAGACGGAAGATGAAGAAGAACGGAAATAAAAACAATTTTTTCAAAAATAATAAAATATTAAATAAAACAGAGACTTTTCAAAAACTATTTACGTCAAATGATGTAAGTTATAAATGCCTGACTTTTTATATATTAAAATATTAAATAAAACAATATTAAATTAAATAGACGAGCCGGTTTACGAGCCGACGAGCCGAATTCTTGAGAAATCAAATTTGGCTCGAAAAGCTTAACAAACTTTTTTATTTGTTCAAGTTCGGCTCAGGCTCATAATTAACGAGCTCGAGCCGAATAAAATTCGAGCCGAGCCTGAGCTACTCGCGAGTTGGCTCGGCTTAAAGCTTCCCCTACCTATATATACTAGTATTAGAGACAAGCCAGCTCGCTAGTAGCTCGGGCTCCGCTCTGCGTTTGCTCGGCTCGAACTCGTTTATAACGACCTTGAGCCAAACTCGAACATATAGAGGAGCTCGCTTATAACGAGCTTGAGCCGAACTCAAACATATAGAGGAGCTCGTTTATAACGAGCTTGAGCCGAACTCGAACATATAGAGGAGCTCGTTTAGTCTCATGAGCCGAATTCGAGTTATATAAAGCTCAGCTCGTCGGCTCATGACCCAGCTTGATATTTTTTTTTACTATTATCCTGTCGACCTTGACACAAAGCAATGACACATTTAATAACCTTCTTTCACTGTATTTATTTTTCCATTTTTACCCACACATGAGACCATCGTAATCATACTTTAAAGCCATTTTTAATGGCATTTCAGCAATAAAACAGGGGCAAGTTTGAATATAAAAAAGTTAACCTCCCAAAAAAGAGTTCAATGTGGTTTTCGAAAGCTGAGCTCGTCTTTTCTTCCAAATTTTTGAACCGTTCGAGGCGACCATTAAAGAATGCACAGGCTACAACCATTGTACAAACTACAAACACAAAAAAAAAAAATTCTATATCTTTTTTTATTATTTTTTCTTCACAACACATCGAGTCGTCTCGAGCTTGAGCTCGAATTTGAGAAAATGAATCGAGCTTGAGTTCGAACTATGCTCCAGGCTCGTTGTCGACATCGAGCCAGAGCTCGAGTTTGTGTTGTTTATTCCGAACCAAGCCTGAACATCACTAAGTTTGGCTCAACTCAGCTCAAAATCCACCCCTACTTCTCACTTCAAACACAGAGTACGCACTATAGATTGCCTACCAACTACAAGAATGGATCACTAAGGGAGTACCACCAATATTTCAATGATTGGGTATAAACTCATACATGCATACCGACAAGAAGTGCTCTCATGATCAGCTTTCTCCCTTTGATCACCAAGCATGTTCTTCTCAAAAGGAGGCAGTTACTTCAACTACAATCCCACAATCAATACGAGATGATCACCTCCAGAAACCTTTTCATTTGAGCCAGCACAAACACATTTGGTAATTCATCTTACAAGCAATCAAGCTGGTAGTGTTCATCTAAAGCATCTTTTTCAACATTTGTTTTTCCCTTACGAGACACTTCTAGTATCTGTATTAATTAGACGATGTCTTGGCTCTGTCATGCACTCAAACAAGGTACCTTCCAATAGTGGTTATGGAGCCCTTTTTTGGAAGAAAAAGGTAATGAATGGAAATGATACGTACTCATTGGATATGATAACAACCAGTGACGTACGACAGTCAATTGATGCTAAACCCTAAACCCTAAGCTCCACAACCATTGGGGAAAAGGAAGCCCCTCTTGATGGCTTATTCGCTAGTGTTAGCCCCCTTCCCCCCTAGTTAAATACAGTTAAGTACCTACACATCTTCATCTATTTTCTACCCAAAAAATTCAACCCCAAATCATGCCTTGAAAATTACTATTATCATTACCTCTCTCAATCTTGTAATTAGATGACATATCTCAACTTCATCTTAATTATGCCAAATGTTATGTTGTGCCTTGATTTCTGTATGGGCTGATAGGCCCATGACTGAACCTGTCTAACTCGAGTTGGCTTAACTCAACTTTAAACTCTGTATTGAGGATCTAGGGATTGTATCTTGTAACCCTAGCCGTCTTTGAGCCTTCACTGAGCTCTATAGCTTGTACCCTTTTGCCGGCATAGTGAGATCTCTCCTGTCTCTTCTTGCCTGTGGATTAGGCTACCCAAAACCACGTACTTCTTTGTGTCTCATTTTGTTTATTCTTGACTCACACCGTTTTACTTTTCCTATGATTTTGCGTTTTTTGTAACAAATTGGTATCAGACTGAGGTTGTAGATTGGGAAAAGTTTCATTTTTGGTGCAAAGATGAAGATCACAAAGTTCAATATCGACAAGTTCAACAACAATATGAGTTTTGGGCTATGGCGAATTCGAATACTTGCAGTTCTGACCCAGAACGACCTAAAACTTGCGTTGAAAGGGAAGGAGAAGAAGCCGACAGATATGAGTGAGGCGGATTGAGAGCAATTGGATATGAAGGGCCTAACTGCAATCCAAATATATGTGATAGATACAGTTTTGAAGGAGGTTTTGATAGAGACAATTGTTGTTGGTCTCTGGTTAAGATTGGAGATGTTGTATATGATGAAATCCCTTACAAACCTTCTGACATTGAAAGAACGCCTCTGTACTCTTCATATGGCAGAAGGTACGTCAATTAAGGAACACCTCAATGACTTTAATTCTATTATAGTCGATTTATCACTTATGAATGTGAAATTAGAAGATGGAGACCAAACCCTGTTATTGTTATGTTCGTTGTACCCATCGTACAAGCATTTTCGGAAGATTGTTTTGTATGACAGATAAACAATTTTTATTGAGGATGTAAAAATATCTCTATTGAATAAAGATATGATTGATACTCAACTTGTTGGGATGTCCAACACAAATAGTAGCCACAAAAATGCTTTGTTTACTAGAGGGAGGTCGAAAGAAAAGGATTCTAGAGGTGGAAAGTAGAAGTTAAAGTCAAAATCAAAACATAAGAATTTGATTTGCAACTATTGCAAGAAAGTGCGACATGTTCAGGCAGATTATTACAAATTGAAAAATAAACACCAGAAGGGAGATGGGCAAAACAAGAATTCTCGAGAGGCCAGCATTGCAGAGGCCGATGGTAATGTTCTCTCAGTTGTTGGTGAAGAAAGAACAAAAGGCTATGATGAATGGATTTTAGATTCGGGTTGTTCCTATCATAAGTATTCCTATAGGGAATGGTTTAACCTATCATAAGTGTTCCTATAGGGAATGGTTTACCATTTATGATAGTGTTGATAGTGGTGTTGTTATTTAGCAAGTAATTCGGTTTGCAAAGCTGTTGGGAAAAGAATCTTATTTCTCTAGGCACCCTTGACTCAATTGGGTGTAGGTACTCCACTGAAGGTGGAGTTATAAAGATTAGTAGAGGTGCCCTCACTGTTATGAAAGGAAGAAGATTGGAACTCTTTATGTGCTTGATGATTCTATAGTCAGTGGTCCTATAGCTATGACTTCTTCTTCCATGACAAAAAGTGACACCACAAAATTATGGCATATGAGATTGGACCATATGAGCGAAAGGGGGCTGAATCTACTTAGTTAAAGAGGTCTTTTATGCGGATATAGTACAGAAAAAATGAATTTATGTGAACATTGTGTTTTCGGCAAATAGAAGAGAGTTGCATTCAACCCAGGAATTCATAGGACGAAAGGTACTCTGACTATATTCACTCAAACCTTTGGGGGCCAACACAAGTGGTTTCTAAAGGTGGCTCACTTTCATTAATAATTTTTCCTGAAAAGTCTAGGTTTATTTTTTGAAATCAAAGAGTGATGTTTTCACTAATTTCAAGCAATGGAAGTGTATGATTGGAAAACAGATAGGGAGATAGATAAAGAAGTTGAAAACTGATAATGGTCATGAGTTTTGCAGTGGAGAATTTAACAAATTCTGTAGGGACGAAGGAATTGTGAGACATCACACACTCGACACACACAATAACAAAATGGTGTTGCAGAAAGAATGAATAGAACTCTTTTGGAAAGAGCTCGATGCATGTTGTCAAATGCAGGTTTGGGCAAGGATTTTTGGGCCGAAGCCACTAGTATGGCTTGCTATTTGGTGAATCACCCGCCCTTTACAACAATTGAGTGCAAAACTCCAAAAGAGGTTTGGTCTTGCACTCCTGCTGATTATTCTGATTTGAAAGTTTTTGGTTGCACTGCTTATATGCACGTGAATGAAGGAAAATTAGAACCTAGAGCAAAGAAATGTATATTTCTTGGATATGTTACTGGTGTTAAGGGATACAAATTGTGGTGTTCTGATCCAAAGTCAGAGGTTCTTTATTAGAAGAGATGTTACTTTTGATGAGTCTGCTTTACTTAATGCAAATAAAGAATCTACTATTTCTATTGGTACAAGGGAATAACTGGAGTTTTCTAAGAAGGCAGTTTGTGAGGGAGGAGTCTCTTCTAAAGTTCCTAAAGGGCAGGTTTACTCTCAAGAAGTGACTCAGGATACTACAGAAGAAAGAGATGGAGGTTCCTCAGAACCTATAGTGGAGACTAAAAATTATAGCATTGCCAGAGATAGACTAAGAAGAAAGATTCAAAAGCCAAAGAGATATAGTGATCCTAATTTGGTGGCTTATGCTCTTTTCTGTGGCAGACAATAAATGAGTCAGAGTATTCTACGTACAAAGAAGTCATTCAGAGTGACAATTCACAAAGGTGGTTAGCAGCATGAATGAAGAGATGAAATCTCTACACAAAAATCAGACTTGGAAGTTTGTCAAACCACCAAAGGGAAAGAAAATTGTGGGCTATAAATGGGTGTTTAAAAAGAAAGAAGGCATTCCAGGAGTTGAAGATGCATGCTATAAGGCACGTTTAGTAGCTGGTGTAGATTTCAATGATGTGTTTTCTCCTGTAGTGAAATATTCATCTATTTGTGAATACCCATTTCAATTATTACCCAATTACACCCTTGCTTGCTACGTCATTGGGCTGTAATGACCCTGACAACAAAGTGCAAACATATACTAAAAATGATAAACTGGAATTCACTAGTACACAATTATAGAGAAATAAATAAAATGGCAAACCATTTCACAAATAGAACAACAACATTGGCAGCTTAAGGAGAAACAAAAATTTGTGATTGGCTCAAAACTCATCCCACCTTTTTTTTTATTATTATTATTTTTTTTAAACCATGATGTATTGTATTAATAAGAAGAATTTACAACAGAAGATAATTAGTAATGTTGTGAGAAAAAAAAAAGTTTAATTCAGTGTTTTAAAAACCGAACTGAACCGGCCGGTTCGACTCAGTTGAACCAGAATCGAAGGCTAATTCGGTTCTTATTAACTCGGCCTGGTTCACTTTAACCAACATTATTTTTGCCCATTTTCTCATAACAATATTACATATTGTATGCACCAAAATTTGATTAGCCCAAATGCGACGAGCCCAAACGCCCACCGATCCAACAGTCGATCGTCATGGGTAGGCTCTGTTGATTTTAGAAGACATTCGTCGCAGCCCATCGCCAGACCCATCCGTGTCGCCTCGTCATCAATACAGTCACCGTCCCAGTCAACAATAAATCGTCGCGTCAGCACCAATCAGCAGCCAAGTCACGAGTCAGCCTCTTCAACGGTTAAAAGACCAAGCCTGGTCCTCATTCAAGGGATCCAAAAGAGGAACTCCCCGGTCTTCCTCCCATCTCAACAACAGTAGAAGAAAGGGGATCATGATCCCCATTCCAAGGAAAGAACTCCAACAACTGTAGAGAACTGGCTACAAATAGCCAGAAAAGTTATGTAGCAGAGGTTGAAAAACCTTGGTTCGAAAACCTTTTGTCGAGAAAAAATCTTATGCACAGAAGCTCTCTCGAGCCGAAGAAGTTAAGCGACTCGCAGTTCGTCGAGATTCAACAGTTAAACCGGAGAAGCTCTACACGTTCACCGGCAACGTCAACAAGTCGATACATGCGGAACACAAATACTTCCGTCTGACCGTCCAAAGCTGTCACCGTTAGTGCACACTCGTTCTAGAACTCATCTCACGTCAACTAGCCAAAAGCCGAAACTTCATAAATTTACACGGAGATCGAGTCAGAGGAAGAATAGGAGATTTTACTCGCATTCCTTGATACTCAAACGCAAATTGTAACACAAATATTCTGATACAATCGAATTACTCTCTCGGTCACGCCCCTTCGCGGACTGGCAGATTTTTGGTGAAACAGATTTGGCACGCCCGGTGGGACATTTCATACCTCTCATCTCCTTCTCCGTTCAACCAAAAAAAAATCTCTCAGCCATGGCCAACAACGGCAACAACGGCAACAACAACAACAACAACAACAACAACAACAGGGGCAAGCAAATTGCCAACTCGAGCTCTGCTCACCCGCGCCCTGCCGTGACTGCAAGCTCGATCACAGGAGCTCGCGGACCAGCAACCGCTTCTCCAGCCAACCTCTGCGCTCCGACTTCTCCACCACCGGCCACTCGCCCAATGACCAGGGCCTTGGCCAGGAGTTTTTCCACCGGATAGGCTCCCTTCATGCGCGTCGCACGTCGCCCGAACGTCGTCTTCTTGCCACAGGCTTCCGCGGCCTCAGCCAAACCAGCCACAGCCTCAGCCAGGCCGATTCCAGTAATGGCCAAACCAACATACTTGGCCATCGCTGCCTCTCCTCCTCCTCGCAGCCCGACTGTCAGCCCGGCTCAGTCGCCTCCATCGCGAAGGAGCTCCATCGTCCCTGCCATGGTGCAGCAGTACGAGCAACGTGGGGGCATGACTTCCTCCTCCACGGCAAGAACATATTCGTCGCTGGCTTCCGCTGTACAGAGAGCGACGGCGAGAACAAATCTCCGATCGTGACCATCTCTCACGATCTCCTAGCCACGCTCACCGCAGCTGCCGGCTCACCACTATCCGCTCGCCTCGCCGACAGACACCGGCGACCTCCCCTGCGACACTATCACCCATTCCATCGTGCCGAATCTCACCGCTGGCCGCCATCGCAAGCCATTCAGCCGCCAAAACCACCTACCGCGCTCAACCGACAGCGGTCGGTTCTCCCGACTGGTCTCCCACTGCAAACTCTCCACACCTAAGAACACTGACGATTGTCTCCCCAATACGGTCACCGGCAACAAACTCATCACTCCGATCTGCATCGGGAATAGCTCAGTCAACGTCAACCGTCAGAATGGCCGCAATGACAACATCGGCCAAGGCAATAGAAGAACAACTTGCCGAAATGCAAGCTGTGCTTAAAGAGCAAAGTGAACAATTGTGCATCAAAAACACGCAACTCGCAGCTCGCGATCTCCAGATTGTAAGGATCTTGGAACGGCTCGAAATGGGCGCGGCCACCAACAACACCGGCGGCGTTTCTCAAGAGGTCGACCGAAACCGGCCGACTACCAGTGGTTCGACCGAACCACCACGAGAAGATGTTGCCTCCAACGACGAGCTGCCGCCCGTCGCACCTGTAGCCATTCGCAGAGGTCGAGCTGAAGCAAAGCCAACTGCCCTCACGCTCGACGCAGTCACAGAACTGATCAACCACGCCGTACAGAACAGTTCGGGTGATAGCAAATCTGTCGCCTACAGGAGGCCCTACACACAGAGGATCCAAAACATTCCGATGCCACTCGGCTATCACCCTCCAAAATTCCAGCAATTCAATGGCGACGGCCACCCAAAGCAGCATGTCGCTCACTTCATTAAGATATGCAACAACGCCGGCACAGATGGTGACTTGCTGGTTAAGCATTTCGGCCGGTCATTGAAAGGAAATGCCTTCGACTGGTATATCGAGCTGCCCCAGGAGTCAATTGATAGCTGGGAGCAACTGGAGCGCGAATTCCTCAGCCGGTTCTACAGTACTCGGCGCACCGTCACTCTGGTTGAGATCGCCAACCTAAAACAAAAGAAGGGCGAGAAAGTTGTCGACTACATTAACCGGTGGAGGAACCTGAGCCTAAATTGCAAAGAGAGCTCGAATCTATCCCTTGAAGCAGAAATCGAAATGTGTGCTCGAGGGATGCAATGGGAGCTCCTGCGCTACATTCAAAGACGGAGGCCGACAAATTTTTAAGAACTCGCAACAAAGGCCCACAACATGGAGAACCTCACAGAGGAGCGAGGGGAAGAAATTTCGTCGTCGACTGATCCTCGCAAGAAAGGGAAGGCTGCCGTGACCGTGCCCAAAGACATGAAGGAGAAAACTAAAGCATCCTTTGCGACGAATGCTCTTGAACCAATCAAGGTCGGGAGCAAGGTCAAAACAAGTTACGCTCCACGGCAGCTAGCCGGGGGCACGTATAGGAGGTCTTCACTGGAGGAGAGACAGGCCAAAACATACCTGTTCGTCGACGCGGATGTTTCTGTCATGCTCGAGCAGCTCCTCGACAACCATCTGCTCAAGTTGCCAGAAGTCAAAAGACTCAGCGACTTGTCCAGAAGCAAGGAACAAAACTTCTACAAATACCACCACTTGGTCGGGCACCCGACCGAGAAGCGATTTGTCCTGAAAGACAGGATTATAGAGCTCGCGGCTCAAGGCCGCATCGAAATCGAAGGGGCCGAAAACACGACGTCCTCACATGTCATCTCCATTCAAGCTGTGCCAAACCGGCGAACTCGGCCAAACAAACAGCAGGTCGCAAGGAAGGAATACCGTCTAAAATTCGAGCCCTCCAATCGATCGCAAAACAATAGACGACCACCGGCTAAGATTGCACCAAAACCGGCACCCCGAGAATCAGCTGCAGCCGACGCAGAGGCGTGGATTCTGGTCACCCGACGAAAGAAGCCTTTTCGAGAAATCGAACTGGCGCCGAAGAACACCAAGACAAAGGCGAAGCGGCCAAACAAAAAAGCCGCGAAGCACTAAAAGAAAGCTCCCAAGACCAGCGTTCAATGAGCAAACAAAAAGAAGAGAAGACTCGTCACACTGACAGAGTTCTTCGCGCCGCCAGCAATGGTGGCTACTTGCTCGAGAGCCCTGCCTGAGCAAACAGCAACAAAAGACAAAGGCAAGCGGGCAGTCGTCGAATGCGACGACCTCGAAACATCACTGAAGCAAATCTCATCGCTTAATGAGATTGACGACGACCTCGACTTGGCCATTCGATCAAGACAGGCTCTAATTCGAGTCCTCGACAAACCAAAGGAGCTCCAAGCCGAAGCCGAGATGTTGCTCATGAGGAAGCACAACTTGCCAAAAGTCGGGCTAACGCCACCTTACCGAAAGGAGGAAGAAGATGCATACTCCTCTCCGCAGCTGGCAAAGTTAGAGGAAGTGCTCGCTGTCTCATATCTGCCGTGTATAACCTTACGAGAAGAGGACGCGCAGTTGGGGACAAAGAACCATAACCGGCCGTTGTTCGTCTCTGGCTACATCAGAGATCACAAAATCAACCGCCTTCTCATCGATTGTGGATCCGTAGTCAACATTCTGCCGATTCGTACAATGAAGAATGTCGGCCTCTCTGTCGGCGACCTCTCTCCAAGCTCTCTCCTCATACGAGGCTTCAATCAGGAAGGCCAGGGGACGCTCGACATGATCTGCCTCAAATTGCACATCGACGACTTGGTGGCCGAAACTCCGTTCCAAGTCATCGACTGAAGAACATCTTACAATCTGCTCTTGGGTCGACCATGGCTTCACGCAAACGGAGTTGTGTCATCGACACTTCACCAGTGCTTCGAGTACTAGAAGGACGGTGAGCAAAAGACGGTGTATGCCGACGAAAGTCCGTTCACCGAGTCTGAAGCATCATTCGCAGATGCCAAATTCTATCTTACGACCAGACCGACAATCAAATTGTCACCTTGGCCGTACCAGGCGTCAAATGCCAAGAATGCTCTGCCTCCAAAACATACTCCGACGCAAGTTGTATCTCCCAAACAGCCGACGCCCAACAAACAGCCGGTGCCCAACAAATAACTGACACAAACCAATCCATCGACACACGGCCACAAACCAGCCACAACAACTCCAGCGTTAACGCAGCGTAATGTGCCTATCTTACGATACATCCCGCAGTCGCAAAGGAAGAAGGGAGAAGCTCCCTTGGTCGTCTGCCACAAAATCCAGCCGACCCCCTTGGCAGAAAAGGTCACTCTCCCACTGCCAAAATAGGAGAGGGGCATTGTAAAAAATTTCCCGAGCCGTGAGGAGTTGTCGTCTACCCGCTCGGACGAAGGCTTCGACCCGAACGCATACCGACTAATGGCTAGAGCCAGGGGCAATTTCACAAAAGACCAGAGCCATGAGAGGCCACCCGTCACTCTGCCGGTCATTACTCCAGAACAAGAAAAGCTAAGAAATGAGGGTCGTCGAATTACTCAAGGTCGCCTAGGCCTCCGCTATCAGAAGGAGAAGCCAATCCGAATTTATAGAGATCAAAAGCCAATTAAAATTACCAATAAAACATTGGCAGACGTCCATCAAGTTTCAGTTGGCCAAACTTCGGCGAAAAAGAAAGATGCTCCAACTCCGGTTGTCATATACACCTTGAAAGCAGCCATTGCACGAGCTCGTGCATATGACTCAGTCATGGTGAACCACATCGCCGTCGCCGACGAAGAGGACGACGAATTCATCTTGAAAGAGGCCCCGACTACATTCGAGGAGGGTGGCCAGTCGACAATCGACGAATTGAAGAAAGTCGACCTGGGCACAAAAGAGGATCCGAGGCCAACATTCCTTAGCGCTTCACTATCGGTCGAAGAAGAGGTCGAATATATGTCGCTACTTCGCGAATACCGCGACATATTCGCCTGGAATTACACAGAAATGCCTGGCCTCGACCCATGAGTCGCAGTACACAAATTGGCAGTCCATCCCTCTGTCCGGCCGGCCAAGCAATCACAACGACGATTTCGGCCAGAACTTGTGCTAGAAATTGAAAAAGAAGTCGGCAAATTGATCGCTGCAAATTTCATAAGAGAGGTGAAGAATCCTTCCTGGATCGCGAAAATTGTGCCGGTCAAAAAGAAGAACGGCCAAATCCGGGTATACTTCTCTTTGGCGCGGTTCCTTAATCTACCTCTTTCTTTCAATCTGAAAGTCAACAGGAAGCAGGTCGTCTGGTCACAAAATTCAATCAAGCCAATGCAGAAGAATTACGTTCCACATCGGTTCGCGACACCTTCCCCCGGCGGGATACCCAAGTCATCGAAACTTGCCGAAGTCGCCAAAATTCATCGCAATTGCCAGGAGGATAGGCAAATTGACCGGTTGTCTCTGAACTGCGATTCTCCCACCAGAGAAGTCGGCCGAACTAGAGTGAGGTCAACCGTACTTCCCTCTAGTGCGTGCCTTCCTCCCGACGAGAGGATTACGTCACCGAGTTCACTCTTCCCTCTGGCGCACGACCAATCCATCTAAAGCAGCATTCGGCCACAACATTCAAGTAGACCGTAACCTCACTCAGTCGACTTCAACTCGTCGTCGATGCTCAAACCTGAACAACACTTTTGCTCAAGTACTCATCATCTTTCTATATACCGTACATACTACATATGTACTCATATACAAAAAAAAAGAGATAATAAAAAAAGCAAACAACTCTAAAACAGCAAGAGAGCCAAAAAAAATGGAAAAAAAAAATACTTACGAGTAAGAGGAAAGAAAAGGAAACGTACACAAAAAGATAAACCACCCTAAAAGAGTAAGAGGGTCCAAAAAAAAAAAAGTGTTGCGTGCGTGTGTGTGCGTTTCACATTCGAAAATTGCTCGTTCCCTCCGAATGATCAATTCTCGAAGGGGGCAATCTGTATGCACCAAAATGTGATTAGCCCAAATGCGACGAGCCCAAACGCCCACCGATCCAGCAGTCGATCGTCATGGGTAGGCTCTCTCGATTTTAGAAGACATTAGTCGCAGCCCATCGCCAGACCCATCCGTGTCGTTGCATCATCGATACAGTCACCGCCCCAGCCAGCAATAAACAGCCACGTCAGCACCAGTCAGCAGCCAAGCCACGAGTCAGCCTCTTTAACGATTAAAAGACCAAGCCTGGTCGCCAACCGAAGAAGCCGAGAAAAGACAAGTGTGATCCTCATTGAAGGGATCCAAAAGAGGAACACCCCGGTCTTCCTCTCATCTCAACAACAGTAGAAGAAATAGGATCGTGATCCCCATTCCAAGGAAAGAACTCCAACATCTGTACAGAACCGGCTACAAATAGCCAGAAAAGTTCTGTCGCAGAGGTTGAAAAACCTTGGTTCGAAAACCTTTTGTTGAGAAGAAATCTTACGCACAGAAGCTTTCTCGAGCCGAAGAAATTAAGCAACTCGCAGTTCGTCGAGATTCAACAGTTCAACCGAAGCAGCTCTACACATTCGTCGGCAACGTCAACAAGTCGATACACGCGGAACACAAATACTTTCGTCCGATCGACCAAAGCTATCATCATTCGTGCACACTCGTTCTAGAACTCATCTTGACGTCAACTTGCCTGAAGCCGAAACTTCATAACTTTACACGGAGATCGAATCAAAGGAAGAATAGGAAATTGTACTCGCATTCCTTGATATTCAAACACAAATTGTAATACAAATATTCTGATATAATCGAATTACTCTCTCGGTCGCGCCCCTTCGCGGACCGGCAAATTTATGGTGAAACACATATTTGTACCATATGGTGTAATATATACCGGTCCAATATTACATATATGTACCATATGGTGTATAATATACACCAGTCCAACCCGGTTCAACCAAAACTGGACAGTTGGATGGCCGGTTCGGTTTTTAAAACGTTGGCTTAATTTTTGTAATTTTAATTTTTAATCTTTATTACTATTTTTTTCTCTTATTAATTATTATGCTTTCGGCGAAAAACAATCA
This sequence comes from Aristolochia fimbriata, assembly GCA_019845555.1. NCBI lineage: Eukaryota > Viridiplantae > Streptophyta > Magnoliopsida > Piperales > Aristolochiaceae > Aristolochia > Aristolochia fimbriata. The sequence continues at coordinate 9,772,964 of CM034079.1, forward strand.
TCACGCACAAAAATTTCTGAAAGAGTAAAAATTCTCCTCCACGTCTTAGGGATTAAAAGAAAAACAAAAGCATGACTATAGATTGCTGTCTCCTCTAAGGTGAGATATAATTCGTTATTGGTGAGGGCCTGAAAGCGTCAATGGCGATTGCAGTTCTCCCTATATCATCTCTTCCGGGACTTCCAAACAGCTACCTAAGCAGAAGTTCATACTCTCAGCTTTCAGCGGTAAATTCGACCATTTTCCGCTTGGGCTTGATTTTACCCCCTCGTTTTCCGTCTTCTCGATTCAACAACAGAAGGCGCGCTGTTATTCGAGCTGCTTATGTTACTGCTCCCGCTTCCGACCCGAACCATGAACGTGTCGATGGATCGGAATCGACTTCTTCTACGCCTGTGGTTGATTCTTCGGCTCTCATCAGTATGGGGAGGATTTGGCGTCTTTTGATGTTGCATAAATTAAGGATTGCGGCTTCAGTTTTATCTCTTTTCGGATGCACAACATGCACTCTTTCAATGCCCATTTTTTCGGGTTCGACTTTCTTGGTCCACAGTATTCTCTTCTTAGTACAGAATTGCAACTTTGATCTGTGGTTCTGTTTCCTTGTCCCTGATTCTATATCTTTTGCTTGGGTTTGAAAATTGAACTTGAAGTAAATATTACTTTCTCTAATCATTCAGTAGAATTGTCACAGGCAGATTTTTTGAGGTACTCGTTGGGGCAAGACCGGACCCACTATGGCAATTGCTGACCCAGGTGGGATGCTTGTACGTACTTGAGCCCATTTTCACCGTTGTTTTCGTTACCAACATGAACACTGTTTGGGAGAAAGTGATGGCAAGCATGAGAGCTTTGGTTTTTAGAAGGATTTTGATTCAAAAGGTATTGTATTTCTAAACTCTCGACACCTTAATCCTCGGATCTTAGTCTGAACTATTTGTGTGACACCTTTTGACCTCTTAAGTTAAAGACGTAAATCAATTGAACTTTGGGTCGTTGTACTGAAACAACGTTCCTGGCTGTTCTAGGCTTTTATTTGCTGCGTATGTTCAGTTGTATCGACAATAGTGGCATGAATAACTTCTCTCGACTCGAAGGAAACTAAGTTTCTCCATCGAATGCCAGAGCTGCATTATTAGTAGCTGTTTACTGCATTCCATATCCCACAATACTGTCTTGCTCTTGAACCCTGAAGTTTGTTAATTCTATTTGACCAGTATATTGACTCGTGCTATTCCCTTCTTGCAGGTGGAATTGTTTGACCGATATAAGGTGGGCATCCATGGACTCATTTTTCTAGTTGCATTTCTTTCGATTGTTTGTAAGAAGGGATGCATAGTATAGAAGAATATTTAAAAAACTCTTTGATCTTCTTATGCATGATTCTGAGAGTTTGACGTAACAGTATGTTTGGATCATTTCTGATCTAATGCAGGTTGGTGAACTTACTGGCTTAGTGACTTCAGATCTGGGATTTCTAAAGAATATCGTCAGTGAAAACGTTTCGAGGGACCGTGGACTTCGGGCATTCTCTGAGGCAAGCTACTACCACTAAAGAAAAGTGAGGTTAATATTGTAAAAAATTTGGCTTAGTTTTTTTCTATATTCTTTGGTATATATGGTTGTTTATTCATTGGCTTCTCTGGCTTATTGCTTTTTTCTTTTTAATTTATCTGGAATATACTGATTTTGTGGCTAACCCTTGTCATTGTAGATTGTGGGAACTATTTGCATATTGTTCACACTGTCTCCCCAACTTGCTCCAGTCCTTGGGCCTCTGATGTTTTCTGTTTCACTTTTAGTAGGTACTTTTTCATTTAAATACTTGTGCTAGATGACTATGCATTTTTCTCATGGGATAGATGCCATCAATAATATAACATTTTCCAAAATTAAATGTTATGCAGCTTTTCTCAGATAAAATGTATTGCAACTATAGTTATGATTCTAAATGATCAGTAAGGTACTATTTTTATGGTATTGGAGCCTGTTACTTATGTTTCTAGTGCTCTACACAATATGTTTTGGGTTCTCATATTGATTACATGTCACATGGTTCTGACTTCTATACATTATATTTTGCTCACTAGCTATATACAGAAAGTCAACTGTACCTATTTTCAAGTCTCATGGATTGGCCCAAGCAAGTCTATCTAATTGTGTTAATGAAACACTTTCAGCTATTCGCACTGTACGTATTGGATTCCTAATCATTTCCTTTGGTATTTTTGCCTTGTTCAGTCTTCTCCTTTTCTGGATAAGTTTTCTAGTGGGGCATCTCTTCAGTCTTTGATGGACTGGCAGGGTTAATTATAGTAGTCCGAGAAAAATGAAACTATTTTCCTGTCCTCATAGGTGAGATCTTTTGGTGGGGAAAAGCGGCAGATATCAATGTTCAGTAATCTGGTATTGTTTCTCTCATCACTTTCATTGGCTGTTAACCTCTCTGGAGTTACTTATACCAACTTCAATCAAATTTGTCAGGTTTTAGCATGCCAAACCAGTGGAATTAAGCTTGGCACTTTGAAGTCAGCTAATGAAACACTAACTCGAGTGATGGTTTATATTTCTCTTCTAACTTTATATTGCTTAGGTGGAAGCAAAGTAAAAGCCGTAAGCACTTGTATCTCGCAAAACGATCATCTTGTGGTAGATTTGTTTTCTGAACTACAAATTCCTTAAACTCTTACATGTAATCATTTCAGGGGGAACTCAGTATTGGAACGATGGCATCTTTTGTTGGTTACACCTTCACTCTAACTTTTGCTGTGAGTTACTCGCTCTCATATAATTTTCCTCAACTCCTGGTGTGGTTATTCTTTTGTGTTGAACTGGATATTTATTTTTCAGGTTCAAGGGCTTGTTAACACACTAGGGGATCTTCGTGGTACCCTGGCAGCTGTTGAACGAATTAATTTAGTCTTATCTGGTTCTGATATTGATGAGTCACTTGCTTATGGTTTGGAAAAGGAAATTAGTAAAAATGAACAGGATGCTGAGAAGTTTCAGTTGCTATATGAGAATGAAATGGATGCACATCCTTTACCTACTCTAAAATCATTCAGTAATTGGAGTGATCTTGCTTGGTGTGGCGATATATGTCTCCAGGGTATTATCTACTCAATCACTCCTTCAAGCATTTTAGCTTTTCCCAATGTCCATTATCTCTACATTGCATTGGTTTTTTTATTTTTTTGAAAAGGATAATTTTATTTGTTTTGGTGATCAGACGTGCACTTCTCGTATCCATTACGACCTGATGTTGAAGTATTAAGTGGTCTAAATCTTACATTGAAATGTGGGACCGTAACAGCTTTAGTGGGCTCTAGTGGTTCTGGAAAAAGCACAATTGTGCAACTTTTGGCTCGCTTTTATGAGGTACAGTTTCGCAGTTTGTTCCGCCATACATGCACTCTTTAGCTACCACTAACAAGAAGAATATGGTTATTTTTGGGAGTGTGCAAAGGCAAGAGTCACATGTATCTTCTTATATTGCAGCCCACGAAGGGTCGCATAACAGTGGGAGGCGAAGATGTACGGACATTCAATAAGAGAGAATGGGCACAGCTTGTCTCCATTGTGAATCAGGTAATTCCTTGAATGAATCACATATAATTTCTATTTATTAATTTGAGAGAGTGCCATTTGATGATGGTTGGAATCACTTTATAAACAATGTCCACTGTACAACTTTGCTGCTCAAATTGTGATTCAGGAGCCTGTCCTCTTCTCTGTGTCAGTTGGAGAAAATATAGCTTATGGATTGCCTGATGATAATGTGTCCAAAGAAGATGTTGTAAAAGCAGCAAAAGCTGCAAATGCTCACGACTTCATAATTTCTCTTCCTCAGGTGTGTTTTTCATCTAAAACTTCAAAATGTGGTTATTAAGGAATAAACTGCACTTGATCATGTAATACCTTCATTTATTTAGTTGCTTTGTTACACACCGAAACCAGTTCACCATATTAGCAACATATACTGCATATCAGGTGCTAAGTTGGACTTTTGACTGCACATATCGAGATTTCTGGTTTAATTTTTCATAATAGTGTCTACATCAAGTAAACGTACTCTTTAGGGTACCCAATACTGCAATGGGAAAGATGCTGCTATCTTGGACTTGCTGACTTAGAAAGATCAGCTAGAACAGCTTTGTTTTCATCCTAGTCATGTTGCATGAGGCCTGTCTGTCTTTTCTGCTTACTAGTTACAAATGGTCATTATTCAATTTTCTTTTAAAACAGGGTTATGACACACCAGCTGGTGAGCATGGAGGATTATTGAGTGGAGGACAGAGGCAGGTAAGACATAAAGGTGAAATGAAGACTCCTAGCACAAGAAAATTTCATGTTTCTTACCTCTTCTTTCTGCAGAGAATTGCTATAGCTAGAGCATTACTCAAGAATTCTCCAATTCTTATTCTTGATGAGGTAAGTCGTTAATACATATTTAGTCAGGAGGATGAGAATTTTACTCAAGCATCTCCATCTTCCATCTTTACTTTTTAACGTTTTCTCGGTCTTTTGAATTAAGGCTACTAGTGCTTTAGATGCTGTTAGCGAGCAGCTGGTCCAGGAAGCGCTTAATGTCCTAATGAAGGGTAGAACCACATTAATCATCGCTCACCGATTAAGCACAGTGCAGAATGCAGATCGAATTGCTGTGTGTTCAGGTGGAAAAATTGCAGAGCTGGGGACTCACTCTGAGTTATTAGCTCTCAAGGGCCAGTATGCATCTTTGGTAGGAACACAGAGGCTAGCGTTTGAATGACTGCAGTAATTGCAAGAATACGTTGAAATGCAACAGAGTAAGTGAGGTGGCTTTTCATTGCAAAATTTCATCATTTGCTTGCTTGGTAGGTCAATCTGATACATTACTGTGGGAGATAACCAAAGTAAATGGTAGACACATGTTCTTGGTACCGCCAATTGTCAGCAGTAGATGAGTTTTGAGAATTTATGTTTTTTGTTTTCTTTGGATAACACCCAACCTTGGTGGTGAATGTAACATTAAAGCTACTTGTATCATTATTTTATGGAATTTGTGGCATTTATATCTTTTACTTAAATTGTCCAAAACTGCAAAAGTTGAAGCATGGGGATGGTTCGCTCGCAATGAGTCTGGCTTGTTCGCATATGACCAAAACGACTATGCTTAGCCTTGTAGATCCGGTGCACCACCAGTCCAGCCTACATTTTGTGAATTCTGCAAATATGAACATACGGGTACATGTCTATGATCATAGTTGCAGAGGTCATGTGTTAAAAATTAGAGGCAGAGTGCCTCTTAATTAGCTTCGAAAGTACTGGGCAATCAGAGTTTCACGAATCAGTCACAGACCTCGTCGAGATGAAGACGAGGCAGAGTGCCTGAGACCCACTCGAGCCAAGTAAAAATGTTCGACATTGAAAAAAAAAAAACAAGGGGAAAGAAACGAAAGAAAAATGTAAATAGTTAGCCATGAATCATGAACTCGGATTTGTAGTGAAAGAAATTGCAAAAGGCAAGAAATAAAAGAATTAATCAACGAAACCATACAAGCATATAGTGCATAGCTTTAAAAATTGATTGGATATAAAAGACTAAAGAAAGGAATAAGGGTAGAAAATTTTGAGAGCAAATTAGGATTTTTCTATTTAGAGTAAAATTTCAGAGGGAAAGGATTCGAATAAATGAGAACTGACCAGAGAGAAAAAGAGTAAATATGATATTGAAAAAGGACGACAGTAAGTAAAGGAAAGAGGGTGGTACAAAAAACAGAAGAGAGTGAAGCCCTTGTTGCATTTCAATTCACAAACGTATTTTCTTTGTTCCACACATTCGTGACATCAATGGCAGTTTTTTATCGAATTTTAAATAACATATTGACAAAGATAATAAGTCACGCCCGATTACTCAAGAGTCTCAAGTTTAGTAAACCCAATGAGAATACACGGAAGATTTTACAAACTTCCATGGTATCAGGCCGGCTAGCTAGGGTGTTTCCTCTAAAACGCTGGCCGACAATTAGGCTCAGTTCCTCCTGTCTCTCCAATCTTGGTGACAATTTGGGGCAATTCTCTATCACTATCTCCCATATCTCCAACCACCTATGGATCAAGCTTGATCGCAATGCGTTTGTTTACTACCATGCACAGTTCACCCCGTCCCTAATTAAACTGACAAGGGCCCTAGACGAGTTTTAGTTGACTCTCCAACTCCCAAGTCCTAATCCGTAAGTTTTCCCCCAAAGCACCTTTATATAGAGTGCAAGTAAGTGATTGGGCGCCAAATAGGCAGGTAAAAGCGCCATGGTGCCCGATCACTAAACAACAACAAAATACAAAAAATGCCATAGCATCACATGGTATCGGGCACTTCATGGTGCCCAAGTACTTGGCCCTGTAGCGCTGAAATTCAGTGAAGATGCGCCAAGTCTTGCACTTTTTTGCCTCGTCTTTCACCGTTGAGGATCCGGTGCCATATGGTGCCCAACATAGCCCATGGATTACCCCTGGCGGCGCCGTATGATGCTCAACTTGTGCACTTCCAAGAGTGAGGACACGGAGTCGTCTTGACCTCGATACAGATGACAAAACGATTGATGTCAGATTTTTGTGTCTTTCTTGCCCTTTAATCTCCTAGTGGTTAAAGAAATAAGGAATAAGTAGCATGGTCGAGTGCCAAAGCTAAAAATCGTGTCCTCACTCTTGCCACATTAGAGGTCATTTGGTTGTTACAATTGTTTGGTGAACTTCAATTAGAAGCACTACTAATCATACGGTGTGACAAGATTTTAGTCACTCATATAGTTACCAAGCCTGTTTTCCACAGCCACGTTAAGCATGTTGAATTAGACTACCATTTTGTTAGGAAAATGTTGTTACTATGTGATCAATTCCACAGAGTGGTTACCAAACTCAACGTCTTCATGAACACAGCTTAGTTTGCGGGGGAATGATAAAGAAGATAAATAAGTAGGAGTCTCTCCAGTATTCTAAACCAATTATAATTGTGTATCTTTGTGTATATTGAATTGGTACTGTATACAACTCTTGTGAGTATTATATGTATATCTTTTCATTAATGAGAATACACGGAATGGACGAAGCAGGCAGTTCCGTTCCGACGGTTGAAGAGCAAGTCTAGTTCTTGACTCGATGAAAAACTAGGAATAGTCTCCAATTGTAGTTCAACAGTCTGGTTTTCAAAACACTGGAACAAAAGACGTAAAAAAAGTTTGGTTATGTTTAGAAGAGAAAAATCTATGTTCATGTTTGAAGTTAATTGAACAATAATGTCAAAACTCGAGAGTAGTGATTATATAGTAGATAGCTTTTAGAAATTTCAAAGAGGACGGCTAGCTACGTAGAAATTGGGTGTGAATATGAACATCTGTCGATGACTTTGACTAACCCCCTTTTTGATTGATGCTCATCGTGTCAGCCAAAACAACTTGGGTTTGGGGGTTTTGGGTTTTATCAAGCCATCGCAAGCAAACGTGGAAGTAAGAGAGGTCAACGTTTAATTGAGTTGTTTAATGCTGTGGCAACACAGGATTCAGAAGATGCCATTTGGCACGCACATGTTGATGAAACTACAACTAATTATTAATTATTAATTATTAATTATTAGTTCTTAATAATAATAATGATTATGAATTAAAGCACTAATGAGTGTTTGACACTCAAAAATCTTTGTATCACGTGTGTGTCTTTTATGATTAATTGTCATCTGCTTTTCCGCCTTTGGAAGTAACCAGTTATTTTCACCTCTCCCATGGCCTGCACAAACAAAGGCCGGCTATTGGCGAGACCTCGGCCGTTTCTTTTTGTCTGAAATTACGATGGTTTATTGAAATTACGATTGGAAACCAACACAACGTAGCTCTAATGATAGAACAAATGTCATCCAAGTCCAATTTTGGCTGACCCTTTCTTCCTTCCACTTCCCACTACACTACCGAGTCCAAACTCCATTAAAATTCTCAACTCTTAAACACGATGATATCAATCAATCTTTTCAGCCACACAAACCACTGAAGCGAATCCAAGTGGTGGGTAGGTAGAGAGAGAGAAGACCAAAAGAAAAGGGAGGGGAGGAGGAGGAGGAGGAAAGGAGGCAAAATGCTATCCCCCTGTCTTGGACAAGCTACCGGAGCCTGTTTCCATGGCTGCTGCACCACCACATCTTCCCTCACCTCCTTCGAGGATCCCCCCAAGCACAAAGATCCCACAACATCCGCCGCCGCTTCTCGCTCCAATTTCGTCGTCTCTACGGCTTCCTCTATTTTACCCGATACCCAATTCACCAACCATGAATCCCTCCCTTCTTTGCCCGAAGCTTTCTCCAATTTCACCGAGGCGTATCCGCGGTACGCGGAGACCGATCAAGCCGATCGCATTCGCGCAGACGAGTTCTGCCATCTCTCTCTCTCTAATCAAGTATGCCTTGATTACATTGGGTTTGGGCTCTTCTCTCGTTTCCAGCAACACCACACCTCCTCCTCTGCGCCCGCCGCTGCTTCTACATCATCCCCTCCGAGCCCGATTTCGCAGTCCTCTTTCTTTGACTTGTCCTTCAACGCCCTCAGCCTCTACTCTCAGATACTGTACGGTACCCGGGAGACTCCCCTGGAATCCGCGATACGGAGGCGAGTCATGGGGTTCCTGAATATATCCGAACAGGATTACGGAATGGTATGTACGGCCAATACGCCTTCCGCCTTCAAATTGCTGGCCGAATCCTACCCTTTCCAAACGAATCCGAGGCTGCTGACGGTTTATGATCACGACAACGAAGCAGTGAGTGGAATGCAAGAAATTTCTCAGCAGAAGAGGGGAGCAACGGCTTCTTCGGCTACCTTTTCCTGGCCTAGTTTGAGGATCAATTCCGCCAAATTGAGAAAGATGATTTCGGGTAACCGGGAGAAGAAGGGGAAAGGACTCTTCGTCTTTCCGCTCCAATCTCGAATGACTGGAAGTCGCTACTCCTATTTGTGGATGAGCTTGGCGAGAGAGAAAGGGTGGCATGTGCTGCTCGATGCCTGCGCGCTCGGACCCAAGGACATGGACACCTTAGGCCTCTCTCTCTTCAAGCCAGATTTCCTGATATGTTCCTTCTTCAAGGTGTTCGGTGAAAATCCCTCGGGATTTGGTTGCCTATTTGTTAAAAGATCAAGCAGTTCGATCCTCGAAGCATCGACCGTGGCTCCAAGCATAGGGATCGTGAGCATTGTTTCGGCGAAACGCTTCTCTGACGCCCCCGAAGATTCCTCGGGAACGGACTTTGACAGCCAAATTTTGAAATCCAGGCCGCAAGAAGAAATTCTTGCTGCCCCCGGTGCATTCTCAGGCACGGTTTCTTCAAGAACCAGTGATGGGCAATGCAGGTCTGTAGGCTCCAGCAGGCGGCACTCTGAAGTAGGAGAACCTTCTGAATTACACCCCGAGATCGTCGAGTTAGAGAAAGCAGCTGATGCGGTTCGAACAGGGAAAGCACCGATGAATTCGGATGAGAGCTTCAAAATGGAGTGCAGAGGATTGGACCACGCAGACTCTTTGGGACTCGTACGCATCAGTTGTAGAGTCAGATTTCTGGTGAACTGGTTAGTGCTCGCTTTCCTAAAACTTCGGCATCCATGTTCGGAGAACGGGCACCATTTGGTCAAGATCTACGGGCCCAAAATCAAGTTCGAAAGAGGTCCCGCCGTGTCCTTCAATCTGTTCGACTGGAAAGGGGAAAAAATCGAACCCGCTCTTGTACAGAAGCTAGCAGACAGGAGCAATATTTCTCTCAGTTACGGATTTTTGAACAACATCTGGTTCTCGGAGAAGTATGAACAGGAAAAGCAGGCAGTCCTCGAGAACAGAACGAGCAGCAGATCAGTGATCCCAGGTGGGAAGAAGAAGGGAAGATTTTCAACTGGAATTACCGTGGTGACTGCTGCAGTGGGGTTTCTGAATAATTTTGAGGATGTTTACAGGCTTTGGGAATTTGTAGCCAAGTTCTTGGATGCAGATTTTGTGGAGAAGGAGAGATGGAGATATGTTGCTCTCAATCAAAAGACCATGGAAGTCTGAAGTGAAAAAAATTCCCTCCCTCGTTCTTTCGAAGATTGGATGATCTATTCAATTAATTATTCTTTTGAAACCACCCAATGAATAAATTATTGAAGAAGGTCTTGCTCATAACATAAAGCATAAAGACCGGTTGCAGCATTTCCAGGAGCAATGAAGAAGAGCAATCGCCATTCAAATAGTAACCATTTGTATTCAAGCAATCTGTATCAACTTATATGTCAATAGGGAAGCATTTGAGGAGGGAATACTATATAATTGTTTTTATTTTTTTTGGCCCAGAATACTTTACATGATTCGGTATTAGATTTCACTGATTATTCAGTAATACCTTTGAAAACTTTATAAGCTACCTTAAGATAAAATATGACTTTGAGTTTTGTTCTACCCATCAAATACCCAAAAGTCCATTCTACTCAAATAAATATAAAAAAATTAGTACATGGAGAATTGTATCAACATATCATATATATTATATACCAACATATCACATTCAAATATCAAAATAATAGTGTCTCAAATAACTTATTCAACATTATTGAATTGGACATAATCAGAAGATAATTCTTCAAAATTCAAACCCAATTATTCTACCCAAATTTGACTGCTAGAAAATTAACAGCAGAAGGAAAGCTTTCTAGTAGGGAGAACATGCTATATTGCATTAAAATCATTAGACTATCTTCTCACTCAATTTTATTGCCATGACAAGACTTTTTTCCGACTAAAAAAAGTACTTCAAAAGAGACAGTTAGAATCAACCATTGGAACAAAAAATCAACCCCAGACCCAAGCTCCCAATATCAGACAAATAAACAAAGGAAAGCACAGCAAATTAGCAAACTCACATGGGGACTTCTGATATCCAAGAAACACCAAAGAACACTATGACAGTAATTATAAAGTTCAGGCACACCAAAAGATAAGAAACCTAGATGCTTCAACAAATTCTTGGCAAACATCATACAAAGATTAAAAGATATCTCTAACTATCTAATCACGTTTTTACAATGCAGAGGGAAAAAAAATCGTAATAGCAACGTACAACAAAATGTTTGATCCATACTGAGCCAAGTCTGTCCAGGTTAAGGAGAAGACAGAGAAAACAACAATATAAAATGTATTCTGATTGAATGTCTGGGACATATAAGGAGAAAAATAGAGAAGAAAATATCTGAAAAATGAAAAAAAAAAAAAAAGATCTTAGGGGTCAGGCTCATCTGACCCTTTACAGTTACAGCACAATATAACTCCATCCTCCACATCACAGACCACTCTTGCTAAAGTCAGGAAGAAAAAAGGAAATAAGCCATGACTACTCTTGTAAGTTGTTTTGTTCCAAACGGAGAATTTAACACGGTTCTTACCCAAGCAACTGTCCCCTCTCTAGCTCTGAACAAAGTTAGTAGCTGATGAGTCCCATATTACTGTGCCATCGCATGTACAGAGCTTTTTGTAGTTTTCGCCTACTCCAGCACTTCTAGCTATCACGGCAGCAGCAATGCCTGGGTCAGATTTGTCTGCAGTTTCATACAGCACTACAGATCGACCAATGAGATCTGAAATTCTAAGCTTTTCCTTTACACCTGAGAAGTGGACCTCTCCAGATGCCTCCACATCCAGTGTCCCCAGGTCCCCCAACATCTACAGTGTCAAACAAAAAAAGAGAATATCCTCATTATTTTCGAGATAATTTCTAAAGGTGAGAGCAATATCTGCATGATCAACAAAAAATTTTAACAGGCAAAGGACCTTTGTTTTTGTCTTTTTTCTTATTAATGATAACAGCAGATCAATAACAAGACAATGAACAACAACACATTACATCTGTAGCTCAAATAGAAGTTGGGTACAAGTCTATCTCAAATTGACATAGCTAACATAAAGGCCTCTCTCCCTACACCCGTGTTGGCGCAATAGCCCCCACCAATGGGGAAGACAGATGTTTTTTTATACCTCTTCATTAGAGAACCCGGGGCCACGCGGCTATGGTGGAGTATTCAAAAATGGTGATGGGGATGGGGAGGATGGTTCCACTTCTGCTAAGGTTCAGGCAGTAGTGCATGGCCTAAGACACTTTCGCTCACATTTCACCAGAGAGCATGTAGTGGAGGTGGATTCTAGCAACGTTATTGGACGGTGTAGACAGACCTCAACTCCAATGGAGATGATTTATTTACCACTTTAGAGATACACCTAGTTTAACTTCTTCATGTTTTCATGAGTGGTTATGTATTTCTAGATCTACCAACTTTGTGGCAAACTCTTTAGCTAGAGAAGGGGTGTGCCTTTCCATTTGAACAGTGAGGGTTACCTTGCCTTTGGTAATTTGATACTCATTGTATCAATAAAACAAAGCACCAAGCAAGGACGATGATGTCAATTCTGTAATGCATTAAGCCTCTTTGTATTGTACTCTACAATTTCTGAATTAATATAATCATCGCTTTCCTCAAAAAAAAAAAAAAGCACCAAGCTCAAAAAAGAAAAAGTGAGGATTACTCTTAACACTTTTATCATAAATGGACCTCTCAATGGTTCGACGTTTGAACCTTGGCAAGTAATACGCATGGGATTTGCCTTATTACAGTATGTGGAGGAATTTTCTTAAGATTCCTCATCATTATTTTCAGTTATAATTTATTAACCTCCTAAAAGTCTTAATGAAGCGAAAGAAAGTGCCAAAGTTTTTATTTATTTATTTTTCTTTTAACCAGTAAATACAAACTTCAATAAACTCCAATGCTGTTGTAGAGACCCAAACTCAAGATCCCCCACACCAATAACTCCCATGGGACCACTGAGCTACAGCCCAAGTTCCCAAGATAGTACCAAAAATAAAAATGTGAATTTCATGAAAAGAAAGAAAACAGGTTGGCTGCGCACATGTATGAGTTATGGCAAAAAACATAGTCAGAAAAAAGAGTTTCTTACACTGCCTTAAACACAAATATCTCATGTGTTAGCGGACAAGGGGTATTTATGTAATTATATGTACTAAAGCTCTCTTCTTGTTTTGGATCGCTCTTCATAAGAAGGGTGTACTTTTAAATTCATAATTCAACCTTGAGAAGCTTTATAAAGATGGCAAGTTCATGCAAATTTCAAGGTTGAACTAAGTTTTCCTCATTTACTCTATCTAGTATTCCACCCCTTGTATCTTCTCAATCAACATTTAGCTATCCCCAGCAGCTGATTTTCATTGTATCAGATCAGGATGACCTGAGAATATTTTGAATCTTTAAAACTGCAATGAGGTCTTGCGAAACTCTCTTCTTGTTAGTTTGATTAGAATGATCAAAGATCAAAGGACTTTCGGTCGTTTTGAGTGTTGGCTAGAAAGTTGTATTTGAAATCCAGTTTCAAGATAAAATCTTCTTGTTCACCTTGCAGTATTTTGCATCACATCATGTGCTTCAGTGTTTTCAGATTCAACCAAGGCACTGACCTGGAAAAGTATCTAGGGCAGATCAACGAAGATCAACCTGGTTAGCCTGCCTGTTGAAACGGTATGACATTGTTGATGTCATAATATATATTTTATATTTAGTATAATATAATGGCTAAAATGGAAGAGGCCGACTTAGGGCATAAAATCCAAGAGTTAAAAATAAAAAATCTGAGACATTGGGAGGGGAGAAGACTGAAGATGACATATACTCACCTTTCCGTGCTGTTAGCAGATGAAATCATCAAGAAATGGATGAGGACGACTTAGGGCTTAATATCCGAGAGTAACAAGTTAAAATCAGAAAGTTTGAGGGACAGAAGTCATAGACAACATACACTCACCTTTTTGTGTCCTGTTAGCAGATGACATTGACAAAAAATGGAAGACGACGGTCTCTACAAAATTGAGAGAGAGAGAGAGGGAGGGAGGGAGGGAGGGAGGGAGGGAGGGCAAAACATAAGAGAGGGGAAGTTGGGAAGCAGAGTTGTCAGGACTGGAGGCCCCCAACTTTTCTTTGGTTAGTGTTAGCCAATCGACTTGTGGTTTTCTCCGGTCTGTCAGGACAATGGGTTTACAGTAAAACACAAAACCTGGCCAGGTCAATAGTTTTTTAGACTTAGCTGGTTTTTGTGTTGTTTAACCCAGCAAAGCCACAGAGTCCAGCCTAAAACTGTTGAACCAGTATCAGCCCTATAAAAGAAACCCTCAACAAAACAGATTAAATAGGCTTCCGAGAAGTTGTACTCACTGTGTGTATGCTAATTAACAGAATGTTTTTAAGTGTTCTCAAAAGGTTAGATTCCATCACAAGCACTTGATTGTCGTCAGTCATTATTTTCTGTTGCATCCAAGGTTTTCAGTTGTATATTTTTGTATTGATTCACTGTCCGCATAGGAGAAAGTGATCTTCTCCAACTATTTGATATATTTTCATGAGTTAATCTAGGCTTCAAGGGATATAAATGGTTTCATCATTTGGTGATATGCTTGTTGATGTTTCATTTTTTAAAAGGTACCATACTATTCTGGTTCCTTCAAGTCATTATTCCACCACTGTTACATAATTACCCCTACAATGCCCAACACTGTTCAAGATGCCTACTCTCCTAAAGGACCAGTTACTTCTTCTCAAGGAGGTTCTTCATCTTCTAAGTTCACCTATGTACATTTAGCAATTGCCTTATGGAAAAGGATAAGACTGTAACAAACATCATTGGCCAATTCTTGTGTCCTGAAATCACTACTCCTCTTCACATTGCCTATATTTTTTGTGCAGTATTCACTATTCCTAGAAATGTTGAAAGAGGGCATTCTTGTACCTATGGAAGGTTGTCACCGTAGCGGAGATACCAAATTTATTATCTACAACATATGGTCCTTGTGGGTTCCATAGCTCTGGACTACTGTGCTTGGCTATAGAGAGGGTAAATGTTATCATAACCCAAAATGGGGCCAAGCAGAGGCCGAATGACCATAACATAAAAGCACAATATACTCCACAATGAGGCACATTAGAGGCCCACTTGATGATATTCTAGACCCTGGCAAAAGATTGATTTTTCCTTAGAGGTCCCAAAAGCAATAAAAAAAAAACAAGTCAAGCAATCAACTACATATAATCCAATTGTAAGGTGGCAAGTCATCGCTGACAGCCAGGAGAACGTTAGGGACATGGATATAACAGGCACGCAGAAGTAGAGGAGAGTGAAGTGAAGCACTCGCATAATGCAGCTGAGGCAGGATGGCGGCAGAAAACATGTGCCAATGAAGATCGCGGTACTGCCCAAATAAAAAAGGAACCTCGTCAAGTGAAACAAGGTGGGGAGACAATGCAAATAGTACCACATAGTTGATGGCAGAATCTGCTTGCATGGTGCTCTGAGATATGGCAGACGTGGCTTGAGAAATGACGTCCAGAATCGAGGGGCCACAAGAAGTGTAGCCAATAAAAGTGAAGGTGGAATGGACAATGGCAGTATGAGCGGCAGGAAGCCAACTGTTGGCTGAAGAGGTGAAAAGAGGATGAGAGAGAACTCGAGGGGCTCAATTAGAGGAGCCCAAGGTATAGTCAATGGGAAGAAACTTACCTTTTGCCTACTAGTCCTAATAAGGGGCTTAAAGTTTTCAAAAATCTCAACGGTATTGCTTGTCTTTCTCAGGAAGATTTTGAGAAGGAAATCGGTGAAGAAAAAATGGTTTTTGCTTTTATCTCACCATGATGACAACATGCCGAAACCAACACTAGCGAGTTTATTAACCACTACTTGAAGAGTTCAAGTGTGTATTTTTTGAAGATTACTGTGGACTTCCACCTATGAGAGGGGTTCAACACAACATAGATTTCATGGCAAAAGCTCCTCTCCCTAACCGGCCTCACTATCAAATGTCTCCTAAGAGCATGAAGAGCTACAAAGACAAGTAGGAGATCTGATCAAAAGTGGCTTTGTACAGAAAAGAACAAGTCCTTGTGCTGTCTCAGTCCTATCAGTACCTAAGAAAGATGGCACTGTGCGTATATACATGCACAGCAGAGCAACCAGATTACTTTCAAGGCCCGTATGTCCAAGTTTCCCAACGTTCATTGCCTAGATGTTTCATTTAAGGGGACTGGGTAAACTTGTCTAAGACATTCCACAGTGCAATGCAAAGAAGGGAAGAAGTGTTTGTGATGCAGCACAGTGGTTCAGATTCAAGGAACAGTTACTTTCCTTTTTTTTTTTTTTGAGGAAAACACTTGAACAATTACTTCAATGCCTCCTTTAGAGTGTAGGTAACCCAGATTTTTGCAAACAACTGAGAAACCAACAATCCAAACCTTAATTTTTATGGATAAGACTTGGAAATATAGAAGGTAGTGTTTCTTAAGCTCTTTATAAAATAGCAAATACAAGAGAAAAAAAAAAGAAAAAAGAAACTCAATATCATAAACTATTCAAGAGGTAACAAGAACTTTATTCAATCCAAAAACACTTATTTTTGGGTTATATATGGGGCCTTTTATAGGAAAATAAGTCAACAAAAATAAGAGACATCAAATTGGAATACAACTCTACATAGAGCTTCCTAAACTAAATATAATTGGTGGAAAAGAAATTCTAATTAGAAAACAACTCCTATATTAACCTAACTAGGAAACAAACACTCATACATCAAATACGAAACCAAAAACTCATACATCAAATAGGAAAAACGACTCCTTTTTCAAGTTGAACACTAGTTTTTAACTCAAAGTGGGAACTGACTCTTAGAGTCCTTTCAAAAGTAGGTAAACTCCAGATTTCAGAAATCTGGAAACTCTGGAAATTCAAGCTTCTACAAATTGAACCCCCCTTTCTTCTTCTTCTTCCATAAACCTGAGATACTTTAAGATGGTATCCGGTTTTTAGATAATTTTCAGCTAGGGCTTCCATACTGTTACGTGTTGCATCAGTTTTGACATCTCTACTGTTAATTTTTTCCTTTCAACCATATCCTAAGGTGCAACTTCTAACCTCTCTGAAGTGCATGTAGCATTGCTATGTCACTTAAACTCTTTCTGAACTCCCAACGGTCCAACCAATAAAATGACCCCGAAGAGCTTCCGTTGTAGATGGATCTCAGCTATATGAGTGTTTGGCCAACCCTCGGCCTTGTTTCTTTCTACATTGCTGAACTTGTTCAGTTCAGATCCAGCTGTCACTGAATCAATAGACTTCTAAAACAAAGTTCTATATGACTAGAACCTAATCAATACTTGACAACAAATCAAAGGGTAAAATTAACAAATTATGCTTGGAATTGAACAACTTATATGGACTGTGAAATATCCTATCAAGTACATTTTCAAAAGAAAAAAACAAAAAAAATCCTATCTAGTATTGCGGTTATCTTTGGATCTCTCCTCTAACTGAAGAATCACGTTAGCAAAGTAATACATTTGTCTGTCTCATCAAACTTCTACATTACGTCATCATCAGAGCATGCTGACATTTGATTAATCTTTTCCTCTACCAAATTTTGTGGTATTATTTCCTGGATACATTCTTGTTGGCATACTAGCTCCCTGTGGTTTCTTGTCTTTTTTTTTTTTTTTTTTTTTTTTTTTTTAAATGGTGAAAAAATCCCAATTAAAAACCTCAATAAACTCCAATACTCCAATGTTCCTGTGGAGACCCAAACCCAAGACCTCCCGCACCAATAACTCTCATGGGACCACTGAGCTACTGCCCAAGTTCCTGGTTTCTTATCCATTTATTGGAGTGATGAAGAAAAATATGTTAGACATCGAATTTTTTGCAAACATCACCTTGAAATATCTTTGGTTCTGCTTGAGGGGAATGAAGAAAGCTCCTGCAAGAAGTCAACCATCGATCGAGAAACCTCATCCATCGATGAAATAGAGTGCTATTCATTGTCTGAGCTCTTAGGCAGTTTTGTTATTTCATCAAAATTTAAAGGTGTTTATGCAATTAGCATTGACGTCCTACAAACACTTGCATGAGTAACATGAAAGTCTCTTCTTTCATGGAGAATTTAAGCCATTTAAGCAATTTCAGGTTGTTTTTGTAATTTGTCTTTATCTTCCATTTGTTATAGACTTGTATATTTGCCAATTTAAAGGCACCTAATAAATGAAATAACTCAACAACAAGTTTTCCAACGAACCCTAATTTTCTAATAATAAAAAATTATTAAGTTTTTGGACTACATTAAAGCCTTAAGGGGTCTTTCTACCAAACATAAAAATTAAAATTAAAAAATTAAAAAAGTCTTTGTTTCGTACCAGTATAATTTTTTCTTTGTTTTTCCCTTAGAATAATTTCTTAGTGTGTACTAGCTTTAGTAACTAAACAATCTGTCTTCTTCCCTTAGAACTTAATTGCAGGAATTCCCAAAGTAAAAAAAAGTTGCAGTTGGTTATACCGATGCTCTAGCCTTAATAATTAGCTCTATTCCTATAGTTTAGCTGCTTTGTTTCCACATAACAGTTACTTGAAGTTTGAAGGATAAATCACCACATGGCTAACAAGATATAACATCTAACCTCTTTGGAAGAGATCCGGCCAGTTGGATTAAAGACTTTTCCTGTGCTTGCTGCACCCCTTGTCAAATCTCCAAACTCATTTATACTCCAACCGTGTTTTTTAGGTGACAAACCACTAAAGTTGGCTTCCACTCTTGCTAGCTCCATATTTACTTGTGCTAGACGAACAACACCAAAAATAGTTGGACCTTTGAATTCTGCAACTGCGGCTGAAACTAGAAAATCTACAAGGCCACCCAATACAAATCACCCACTGAATATAACCACCAGCATAAAAGTAATGGATATCCTACTAACAATTAAATGGGCTAGCAAAAATAAGGGAGAAGAAACATCACGAAACAAGGCAGATATGTTCGATCCAAATAGGACATATCAAAGACACTTAAATCTAACAATTAACTCACCATCTGGGACCCCCTGACCAATCAATCGAGCTCTTCGACCAGTTTGTTCCAGAGCATCAGTCATGCTCTTGACGGATGAGGAACCAAGCACCCTCACAACTTGATTAGTCAAGTCCACTTCAACACCTTTAACTCCTGAAAGGAGGAAAATGTTTCACGTAGACTTTACTAGAAAAATATATAGATAAACAAACACAACCCTTTGTGCAATTTACCATCGACCATCAGCAATTTGTTCTTAACAGCCGACACGCAACCCTCACATTTCATATCAACCATGAACTCCGTCTGCAAAGAACAACAATATTTTCAAAACAGAGTAAAGGATTCACGAACTACAGAAATTATTGACGCCAATAAGGAAACAATAGCATAACCAAACAGAAAGGGTATTAAAAGCTTCCCCTGCTTGATCAACTTACAAGAAGCTCCGGTAGGACACCATTTTCCTGAGAATTTAAATGGATACAAACAAATCAAAACTTATTTTGAAAGAGAAAGGTACAGAAACAAATAACACAAAAAACGGTAGGAAATATTTTGGGCAACGTGTGGGCATTTTGAAAGGCCAAAAATGAAACCAGTTTGAATTAAGAGAAATTAACTAGCCTGTTGCGATTGATTTCTTTCTGTCGAGTGAGAATCCATCTGGGTACCAGTTTGACTGTGACTAAAACGTGTTACAGCTGACGTGCGGTTTGGATAATGGCTTGGAGGCAGAGATGACAAAGAGAGAGGAGAACCCAAGCTTAATTTGGAAGAACTCAAACTTAATTTGGAAGAATCCACGGTCAAATTTGGAGGGAACAGAGACGAGCAAGAAAGAGCAGCCACGCCTACGGCAACAGGTGCGGCCGATGAAGCGGCAAGGAACCTGAGAAAACCCATAGTCGAGCCACCATAGCCACCTTTCACTTCCTACGACAATCTCTTCAAGGTAGGCACAAAAGGTCAAGAGCGTCATTTAAAAAATTCCGGGCATTGTTTAATTTGTTTTCCTGTCCCGATTCAATCTACACATCAGCAGTCCGGAAGATTTTTCAATCAAAGCCAAAATTGACCATTGAAATCATACGATTAACATCCGATCAAGTGTAAGATCGCTTACGTGTTTTTGGTTGTGCATAGCTTTGTTCGAAGTGTATCATAGAAAATTTTTATTTACATCATTAGTAAAAATTTTCATTCTCTTTAACTTTATGTCAAATCGATCAGGCTGATTTGAACCAAACTAAATTTCTATCTCCTATCCTTCTCCATTTCCCTACCTTTCATGTTTAATAACATGAGGAAAATATAGGAAGTTGTGAAATCGAAGGGAAAGCATTCGTAGAAAAGTTTATGGTGAACAATTGTTTGAGCAAACTTGGAAAAAGAAGACGACAATTGAAGAGACAAAATGGAAAAAAGTATAAAAAGAAAACGTGTAAATCATAGGTTCAACAGAGTGCTATATAGAGAGAGATAGATAAGGAGCCGGATACTGATAGTACGTAGAAGAGAGAATAAGAAACTGGGTGAGGAAGAAAACTAGAGAGAAAAGAAGATCCAAATAAGGTGGGGGGCTCCAAGTGAGGAGAATGTGATGGGGAAGGTGATGGAGAAGTGAAGGGAAGGTGATGGGGTATAAATTCCATGCAACGGCTACAGATAAGGTAGAGAAAACTTTACCCAAGAAATTTAATGGATTTGGACTATGAAAAGTGTTAGTGCATAGAAGCTATATTGGTTGTTTTATGACAAAACCTATGTTTGACCACGTCAACAATATATCCCATGAAGCGTGAATATCTTGAGTTGCCTAATCGTGGGTTATTGAGTTTTCTATATTCTATAGGAAAGAAATCAGCATGTGATATCACCAAGGATAAGGGTGATTGAGCTTCCTAGTTGGGATAGGAAAGTAAGTCATACAAGATGTGATGGGTCAAAAGACAATTTTAGACATGGTTAAACCCTAATGGTATTAATAGCACAATATGTGCTGGGCAAGGGTTTAAGCAGAGATTAACGAGTATCAAGGAGAGACGCGTTCGAGGGGGAGCAATGAGGAATAGGTTATGACGTTTGCATCTTGAAGGTTGTAGTTTTGATGTTGTATGTTTGTTGCTGAAGCTGATTAAGGGTCTACTAGCTTTCCAAGAAGCAAATGACCATTGTAATAAGTGTTCTCATCCTGAGAAGCCTTCGTGAAAAGATTCCCTGGTGAGAGGGATCACACTAAGGGGGAGACTTAGTGTGTGGGTATCGAAGAGCTTCTGTGGAAGTGTGTTGACAGGAAGCTAGACTAGGAAGAGGCTATTGTTCGAATCCTTCAGGGGAGGAGAACTTATTACTGTAAGTTATTCTGTTGAACTACTGTAATACTCTTTCTAGTGGATTTTGATACCCTAGGCCGAATGCCCCGCAGATTAGGAACGATAGGTTCTGAACTGCGATAACAATTTGTGCTGTGTCCTTTCTATTTATGAGTGTAACTCTAAGTGTCACTACACCAGTCTTCATGTGTAAGTACACTCCTGCACTCACGTTTTAAGTTTACAAGAATTATTGTAAGTATACTTTTGAATACACGTCTAGAGTTTACTGGGAATTACAAGAAGAAGTAAGAAAATAAAATCAAAAGGGAACAAGAACCTAAACAAAATCTGAGAGTAAGTTTCATGGCGTCGGGCAAGTTTTATGGTGCCCACTGAAAAATGGGGTAAAATTTTCGTTTCTCGCCCGATTTGCTTGGGAATTTTTCTATTGGTATTCTTATTGTATTTTCTTTATTTTTCCTGCAATAAACAACCAAGACTAAGTTAAATTGCCTCTATTTGGAATAATTTTGGGTAAATAAAATATAGGTAGAATATACATAATCAGTTGTGTCCTATACCAATAATTTTTGTATGAAGTTTCAAGAAGTCTGGGATGTGTGGATAGATTTGTTTCCAAATTAAGTAGGGAGGTTTTAGAATTTTGTTTGTACTGGATTTGGTGAGGGGAAGTACCGTACTTGTGTTTCATAAGGGCATATCATAGTGTGTCAGTTGAAGTATACATCTTCCATAGGAGTTTGTAACGAAATACATTTCTCATGGTTTGTAAATGTCTGATACTCATTCCTCCTTTTGTGATTGGGTCGCATAGCTTCTACCATCCAATTAGATGAATTTTATGCTTGTCCTTGTATTTTCATATGAAAGTGTGCATTAGTTTCTCTATTTTGTTTATAATGTGTTGTGGAATGTGGAAACAAGAGATTAGGTGGAGGGGAATGGAGCTAAGTACTAATTTAACTAGGGTGATCCATCTTGCTAGTGTGAGTGATTTCTGGGTTCATCCCTTTAAGTTGTGTTGTATGGTTTCGAAAATTTAGAGTATGCCTTGAGATGTGATTAAGGTTGCGGGGATGTGAATACCAAGGTTAGTGCCTAAGGAGTGTGTGTGTTGGCATTGAAGATGTCAGTAATCATGTTTTATGTTTCTGGAGGGACACTTTTGGAAAAGAAGACATTTGTCTTCAGTGGGTTGATATGTTGTTTTGCTTGTAGGCTGTATTCATCTAGAATATCTTTAAATTGAACGGTATTTTTGGTTTCTGCCCTAATAAATAGTAGGGTGTCATATGCGTAATATAAGTTGCAGATTTGGGGGAGGCTACTAAGGCTCCATGGGATAAGCGTATTTTCTGTAATCTTAGCTTTTATTTTTAATAATAAAGGGTCTTCTTGTCAGACCCCACATTGAGGACTAAAGGGAGCAGATGGTTTCTGATTAATGAGTATTTGGTAAGTGACTATGGTAATGCATAACATAAGTAGATTTATCCATTGTGGAGGGAAGTGGAAGCTAGATAGCATATGTTTGATGAACTATTGTGAGAGTGTATCAAAGGTTTTTCGTAAGTCTAATTTTAATCCAAGGTACTATGTTTTTTTTTGTGTGTGTTGAAATGAATGTAATATTTCATGTGAAAGATGTGGTATGTGATTTGTTGGCCTTTGATGAAGACCGGTTGTGTTGGGATGACTAGAGAGGGAAAGTGTTTTTTAATTTTATTTGTCATTATTTTGGCAAATAACCTATAGCTAACATTTGTGAGACTAATTGGTCTAAAGTCTGAATTTTTGTGAGTATTTATTTTTTTGGAACTAACACAATGTATGTATCATTTCAGTGCTTAGCTACTATTTCTGAGAGGAACATGGCATTAAAGGTGGGTAGGAGGTCATTCTTAACTAGTGACCAGTGAGTTTTATAAAATATAGGATGAAAACCATCCGACCCTAGAGATTTAATTGGAGGTCATTCTTAACTAGTGCCTAATGCAAGTCTACCCAACCTACCCTCTTGTCGGGTTCCTGAATCTCAACTAATCGCTAGCTAGACAATTAATCAAATAATAAGTAAGCATAAGATACACTACATCATAGAATCATGCTCCAAATAGTCAAATAAATCAAAATATCACATAAGTACGCTACATCACATAAGTACGCTCCATCACATAAGTATGCTACATCATAATGCCAAACGAGGGTCTAAATACACATACTCTCAAAATAGTATAACTCTCTAATCCAAACACATGTCTATACTCAAAGTATACATGAACTAAAGAAAATGAGTTAGAAATGGCAAACTCTATGTGTGGAGCACTTGTGGGTTAAATCCTCTTTCCATATTGAAATTCTCTAAAAAGATACTCCTCAATTCCTCCATTGGAGTTCTAGCACGAGCCAGAGTCCTGTAGGTCAAATCCCAACTTTCCCAAATCTGAATGAATGAAATCAACCCCAAAACAACTATATATAGAGTGCAGATAAATGGTTGGGTGCCATAGGGCTCCAGGTGAAGGGTCATAGGGCGCCAGGTGAAGGGTCATAGGGCGCCAGGTGAAGGGTCATAGGGCGCCGGGTGAATTCGCCATATGAGTCTAGGAGTTACTTAAACACTAAAAAAATGCAAAAATTGTGCCAAAAACTTCTCATGACACCTGTGTTCATTCGCACACAGGTGCTATTGCGCCAAAAATCAGCACAGGCACTGCCTGATCCTGGTGTCAACTTCGGAGTGTTGTAGCACCAATTTTCAAGGCACGCTCTATTGCACACTCTAGCACAATGGGTCTTGATGCAGCGTCACCTTCGATCCGGCGACATGGGGCACCCAATATCCTCCCATGGTGCCCAAGTTCATACGTGCGTCTTCTTCTCACGCTCCGCTGCCATACAACAAGTCATCGACATCATGAGGTGCCCAGGGTTGCACGTGCATCTGAAATGCCTCTTTTTGCCTCATGTGTGTGCATGTGTTCGGCGCCATATAGTGTATGGGTGAAAGTCATGGTGCCCAGATAAACTTTGGCGCTATGAAATCCCATGGAGCTCTATTGTGCCTAGCTTCTACACTTTATCCAAAATGAGATAGAATCTTTGTCACTCTATTTGTTTGAGACTTCTTCCATTGTTATTCTTATTGCATTTTATTTTTGTTTACTACAATAAACAAACAGGACTAAGTTAATTTTTTTTGTTTATCAAATAATGGTATTATACATGCAATTAGACACATTAGCGGATGCATCACTGCTGATTAGGTGATGCCTACGCATCAACCAACCAATAGGAAATTGCCATGTAGGACGGATGACTCACCCAAAAGCTAACTCGGCCCATCAACACATGGCGGCATCTGGTGAAGCATGGACTTAGCTTTTTTCAACACGTGGTGTGATCTTAGTGAATCACGCAACCAAAAATTGCCCTTGACACGTAGAGAGTCCTCATTGGTAGAAATTCAAATTCGCAAGGGTAAAAGGGAGAAATCAAATCAACTCTCTCACCTATAAATTGGCACTTATTTGGAGCTCCAAGGGTGGCAAATCAAAGGAGGTGGTAGATCAAGGTGGCAAATAAGAGATGAGACTAGAGTCAGAAGATCAATCACTCTTGAAGTTGTTTGTCGAACGAAGAATGAAAAATGAAGAACGAGTTGCCATTGTAGAAGAATGAAATGTTGCTAAAACTCGCTCGAGTTCAAATTAAAGACTGCTACAATTGCTCGTAGTAAAATTCCTAAATACTGTAAGGCAAAAGAAATCAAAGGGACAAGATCCTCGACGTTGTCAAGAATGTTGCTCGTCCAACTCTGTAGCAACAAGCAGTCCTTCTGCCACTACGCCAATGCTTTTTGGGAACACCACCCGGTCATACAGGCCACAAATTACACGTCAAACTTAAGGTGAAAGTAAGTTAGTAAATTCAAGCTCGCCTATAGGAAGCTTATAATGAGCTTGTGACACATCACACAAATTGACACTAACCCAAAGATTTCTCTGCAACAATGCTCTATCGAAATGCTGGAACTTTGATAGATAGTAAAAAATTCGTAAAGAGCCATTAAGAACGTCGTAGCAACAAGCAGTTTGTCTACCACTATATAAATTGTTCTAGGTTAGGCGTAGATCTTTTAGAATCAACTCCGACAAGTTTGAGACTGAGTTCTTGATCAAGTTTGAGACTCTATTCATGACGTCACAAAGTCGTCATCTTGACATGTGGAGATCAAATAGAAGGATTAACTAGAGAGAGACGTGCATAATTTGCAAAATTTTACATTATTCATTGATCTTGTAGTAATGATTGTGCCCTTTAGCAGATCGACCCCTTGTACCTGATTAGAATAACAAAAAAATTTAAAAGCTAAGAGAAGGGTTAAAATAATGTGGGAACAGATATGTGAATGATTTTCTATGTCCTCTCCTATATTTTTTCCTATACTCTAGTAGTAATATTTGTATGATTGAATCTTTGGGGTGTAACTATGTTATTGGAATTAAAAAATACATTAAATTAGGAGATTGGGTACGAATTTGACTATTTAATTAGATGATTACAGAAGGGTTGGGATGTTGTGAACACAGGCCATGCATACCAAAACGCATAGCTAATAAGAAGGGGTGGGAAGCTTCACTAAAATAAAAGCGTCACTAAATAGTTTAATTAGATAAAGAAAATTGTAAATTTGACCTTTTCTGGTTTGAATTTCAGCTAAATAAGAAAATAATCTATTAGAATTCCATTTAGATTTTATATAATCTTTAAATATTTGTTATCAGAACTATAAATTTATACATCCTCAAATATATTTTGGAACACAACAAAGAAAATTTTATAGCTCTCATCAATTAATGTTTGAAATACAATTATAGTAGTACTACTCTCTCGAGAGTAACATAGGAGAATGTAGAAGGGAAGAAGTAACAAAGACCTCTCTTCTTCACATATAACTCTCACCATGTTTTGACTAGGGAAAAAAAGAAAAGAAAAAGAATTATTCGAAGAGAGGAGAGAGTGAAGAGATATAAAAAGGGTCCGGATCTGGTTAGCCGTCAGGGGTGGCAATGGGCGAAGGTCCAACCTAATAACCAAATATTCAAGTTAATCTGTTAAGAAACCAATATCTAATAAGCTGCTTATTGGATATTTATTTCTTAACGGGTTGGATGTAGATATTATCTATGAGCTTAACAGATATCCACTAGGCCCGCTAAGAGTTTCTAATCTTTCTAAATTGTAATACCCTTCCCGACCCAACCCGATTTCACTCTACCCAATTCGACCCAACCCGACCTGACCCAACCTAACTTACCTGGCCCAACTAATACATTATTATATTATATATCTTAAAAAAAAGTAAAAAATCATATAAAATTTTATACAAATTTTTAAAAATAAAAAAGTTAAATTTATACCCTTAGGTTAAAATTTAAAAATCTTAAAAAAATATAGAGTTTGAAGTAAAAACAAATCTAGCTTTTCTACCCTCTAGCAAAATATGAGTACTTTCTACTTTCTTTCATTTTCTCTCTCTAGGATATTTTCTCTCTAGGATATTTTCTCTCTAAACTTTTTTTCTAGATTTTCTCTCTCTAGAATTTCTCTTTCTAGACTTTCTCTTTATAGAGTTTCTCTCTCTAGAATTTCTCTCTCTAGAATTTCTCTCTCTCTCTAGAATTTTTCTCTCTCTAGAATTTTTCTCTCTTTAGAATTTTTCTCTCTTTAGAATTTTTCTCTCTCTAGAATTTTTCTCTCTATATTTTCTCTTTCTAGATTTTCTCACTATAATATAAAAATCTAATAAGCTTATTGGATTGATAATGGAGATCTAATAAAAAATTTATTAATTTAATCTGATTTAAATATTAATATATCCAAATCATTGACACCCATATTTGATCTCGGGTAATTAGAAGCTAAAAACCCAGTTCTTGTTTCCTTCCTCAAATTCTCCATTGATCCACCCTCTACAGACAATAATACCCACCTAACTCTCACCAGACTAGTACAGTAGTACACCCACTCGTTTTTGTTTATGCTTCAGTTACATTTTATAATATCTTGCAATCATGGACATTGAACTCTAATATAGTAAAAATGTCCACGATGATGATGATTCCAAAGCTTTAGCTTCTTCGAAGAACAATGAGAAGTCAAGGTCCAAAGTACATGACCGTCCCCACGTGGGCCCATCAAGAATTTCCGATATCATATCCTAAGGTCTTACTCCACATGTAAGTATGTAAATAAGTGGGTCCATCGTATTGCCACGTGGTACTTGGATTTGTTATTTCAGTCCTTTTTGGGGTTCAAAAACGTCCTCAACGGACAAGTCTTGGATTCCACGGACTTGGGTTACGCCAACGGCCCACCTGGACAGAGATATGAGCACGTACGTGGGATCTCGTTGTTATTGCGGGCGGGTCCCACGAGATCAAACGGTCGTATCGTCCTCCAACTTACTCCCACGCTTGCCAGCTCATTACACCCAATTATTTCAAATCTCCCCCCCTCCGCCGCTATATCGCGAGAAGTTTAAAAAGGTCTCCCGACAAAAAGTGAGTCTACGCCGCATCCTTTTCCGCGTCTCTGAGTAGGCGCGAGCGAGCTTGAATTTATTCGCCTCAATTAAATCCGGCGTTGACGTCCGGATCAGAGCACCGGAAGCAGAAAAAAGAGCTCGCATTAAATTCTCGAAAAGGGGGAAATTAAATAAAGCCGCAAGCAAATAAATGCATGCAGCTTCAATCACCGGAAATCCGTGACGGCTTCCAACGTGGCCTACTTTTTGCTACTCTGAGAATCGCCCCTGGCTTTCTTCTGGTTTTAGCTTGGAACAGGGTAGGCCATCTTGGAGGAGCATATTCTATTCGTATTCTTGGTAATGGAGGTGCGTAGTGTTCTTTTTTTTTTTGTTTCCTACTCTTGTATCACTATTTTTTCGTCTTACTCACGGGATCTGAACTGCGAATTTGTTGTAGAATGCTTTGAGTTGGTGAAGTTACGCTGGTTCCTATGAATGAAAAATTTTCGCTTTTTAATTCCATCCAAGTGATCTAGGGTTTTTGTCGTTTTGTTGGTGGTGGATGGATGAGGTAATACTAGGGTTTCTTGGGTTTTCGTTTTCTTGGTGTGAAGCGGGGCTGCCAGTTCTAGTCTTTGATTTCGTGTATTTACACGCTCGAGTTCGTCTATGAAGAAACAAACTGTAAAGTTTTGTTTTGTTTTTTCCTTTAATTATTTATCATTATTAGCTCTTTTTTTCTTCCCGCCACTGTATCGATCTATACCGTTTCTCAGTATCGGAAAAATATATTTATCAATTTTGGATGGAAGTTCATTTAACTAATTTCTTAACCATAGGCTTCAAGTTACCGGACTGTTTCCAGTGTTCAGCATTCTCGCTTGGATGTCAGCAACGAACGACTGTAGGGGCAAATTGAGCTGTCTTGTGGAAAAAGATTCACTTGTTATAGGACTTCCTCCAATATCGTCTGATATAAAGTCAACATTTCTGTCAAAATTCAACAATTGATTTTGAACTGTAATGCTGCGAGATTTTATTCAACACCTTTTTCAATTTTGGGATTGTTTGTAATTTTTATTCTAATTTCTACAGGCACAGGCAGAGGCATCGGCATACCAAAAGGACGGCCTCTTGGAACGAGTTTACTGACTCAGGGCTTTCCTATCGTCTGGGTGGGTTGTGATTGTGAAGAGTGAAGATGAGAGTCAAGGGGTTGTTATGAAAAATAATATGGGGTTGATATTTTAGACCACGGACACTGGATTGCTGTTGTTAGGTGGAATCAATTCGGGATTTCTATACAGAGTTTTAGCTCTTGTTATGGTATGGCTGTTGCCAAGAGCAACAGCAGTCCATCTTCAACCTTGTTTTCTGATTGCTGTAAAGTTGGTAGCCTCACTGATACTCTTCTGGATTTCAAGCAATCCTCAAGCTTTGAAGACCGTTACCTGTTGGGAGAGCAATTAGGCTGGGGCCAGTTTGGTATCATTAGGCTATGTTCTGACAGACTGACTGGTGAGGTATTTGCTTGTAAATCTATTGCCAAGGACCGTTTGGTAACTCCCGATGACCTCTGCAGTGTAAAATTAGAGATTGAAATTATGACAAAATTATCTGGACACCCTAACGTGGTAGATCTCAAGGCAGTTTATGAGGAGGAAGATTACGTGCATCTGGTAATGGAGCTTTGTGCTGGTGGTGAGCTTTTTCATCGTTTGGAAAAGCATGGAAAATTTCTTGAGTCTCAGGCCCAAGTCCTTTTCAAACATCTAATGGAGGTTGTTAAGTACTGCCATGACAAAGGCATAGTTCATAGAGACTTAAAGCCAGAGAACATACTTTTGGCAACTAAATCACCATCATCACCCATAAAACTTGCAGATTTTGGTCTTGCTACTTATATCAAACCGGGTAAGTGAGTAGCTGTTTACTACTGAATTTATGTTGTGTTGATATCCATCTCCAGATCACAGAGTAACTGCTTGTGAAACATTAATAGGGAAAAATTTGCATGGGACGGTTGGAAGCCCATTTTATATAGCTCCTGAAGTTCTTGCTGGGGGTTACAATGAAGCAGCAGATGTCTGGAGTGCTGGTGTTATCCTTTACATTCTTCTCAGTGGAATGCCACCCTTCTGGGGAAAGACAAAATCAAAAATTTTTGATGCCGTCCGGACTGCTGATCTGCAGTTTCCAGCTAATCCTTGGGATCATGTATCTACATCTGCCAAAGACTTGATTAACCAGATGCTTTGTAGAGATCCAGCACACAGGCTTACCGCTGCAAAGGTTCTAGGTAAGCAAATAATACCATAATATATATTTAGACGAAATTTTACTTTTATTGCTCTATGAAAAGTGAAAAAGTTCGTGAAACTTGATTTTCTGCAATTGTTTCAGAGAGGTTTTTGCACTTATCTTGCAAAGACCTTAATATCTTTGCTTCTGTTGCATCTATGTGCTATTTGTAATTCAGAACAAGAAAGGTCCATTCCACCTATGGAGCGAAGGAGTCATGATATTGTAGCCTGCTTCCAGATGTTTCGTATTGAATTGCTACAAAAGAGAAATGGAGATGTACCCTTCTCCCTTTTTATAATTAAACAGTCAAAAATTATATCTATATCCTTGCTTATTACAAAATCATAGGAATACTTACTAGATTATCTTTTCGTATTAAATATGAAGCTAAATAGCTGAATTAAATCTTCTAAACTCCCTCTCAAATTGGAGTATATAGCTGCAACTTGTTATAAAATTTGTTTTTAGTTCTTCAATTATAAAGCACAAAGACAAGTTGGTCTTAAAGACTTTGGGGTCCATTGGCTTCAACAGCTTCAATTTGTAGGTCTTGAAAACTTTTGTGGCCTATTAGCTTCAACAACGTCAATTTGTTGGTCTGAAAAACTTTGTGGTCCATTGGCTTCAACAACTTCAATTTGTGGCTTATGCTTTATTCAGCTATTTAGCTTGCACTTGAGCTTCCAACACTTAAACTCTCTTCGTCCCTCTCAAACTGAGTATATAATATCTCAGCTTGAATGTAGAAAGAGAGTCATCTGCGCTCATCACCCCTTTAATGACAAACCATCTCAAGCAGTGTATGAAATGATACTAAATAAACACCCACTCTCACAACTAGAGGGTGAAACCCATGATAAAGGTACACGAGATAAGGGTGAAACATTAAGAAGTTTGAAGTCACATAAAGGATTTCAAGAATGCAATAGTGATAATAATCACTATCAAGGCTAATCACATAATGGATGGTGGTAAAAGACCCAAGGGAAAAAACAAGTCTCAATGGACCAAAATTCAGCCATGTATATCAAAATAAAGGACTGCCTCCCATTGCACATTGTAGTGGTTCTCATGCTCATGGAGGATAACCCAATTAATGCCATCGCAACCCCCCCAGTTATACACGCCCCAGAATCCTCTTAGCTTGGCAGACTTGTCTTGTAACCTTCATCTAGTGATCTTAATCTTACTATGATTGTCCACGAGGTTGTTCTTCAGTGTACACTTGAAGGCACCAGCTATCCTATGTCTAATTTTGTGTTACTTGAGTTTGTTTTGTTCTTTTCAGACTTTCTCCTTGGCCTTAACTCTTGTTCTATTTCTTCTTGTGTACAAGAAGTTATCCAGACACTTCTGCGGAAGGAGGCAATGGATGCACTGATTGAGCGTAGTATGTGCACATCAGTCATCCCACCTTTGAATACAAATATTGTTGGCTGTAGGTAGGTCTACTATTGTGAAGTTCAATGATGATGGGCACTAGAACAATTTAAGGCTCGATTGGTGGGTTGAGGTACACCTGACAATGGGGATAGACATCTTTTAGACATTCTGCCTCGCTTGCTTTACCTGGGCTCATGTGAATTTTATGCTGTCAATAAAAAGCTGACCATTGCTTCAATTGGATTTGAAAAAACTTTTCCTTTAATATGACTTATTGGAGAAGATTTGTATGGAGCAACATCCAGGATGTGTTGCTCGAGGGGAGACTTATAAGGTTTACCGGCTAAGAATGTTGTCTATGACCAGAAGCAAGCTCCACGAGCCTGGTTTGATAAATCCAGCAATTTTCTCGTGTCCTCAGAGTTTACTTAAAGTCATTGCAATCATTCTTTGTTCATAAGGAATAGGTCAACAGGTAGAGTGGTTATGCTAGTTTATGTAGATATTGTGTTGTCTTTGAATTGAAGAAGTCATTACGTTCTTAGTGTCCCAGACCAAAGGTTCTCTTAAATACTTCTGGGATATAAAGATGCGTGTAGTAGTAATTCCTCAGTGTGGTAAAGGTGGTATACTCTTGAAACAGAGGAACCGTGTAACTGACATGCTTAGTGAGTATGGGTTGATTGGGGTAGACCAGTGAATACAAGGGAATTAAATTTGAACTTACATGAGGAAGGCTATGCAGAATTGAAAGATAAATCAAAGCGGCAGGCTGGTAGGCAAGCTTATATGCAACAATTTATCTTTTGCAGGAGTAGTGAGCAAGTTTATGCACTGTCTCTTGAGAATCATCTTGAAGCAGCTTTGCATGTTCTTAAATGCCCAAAAGACTTAGCCTATCTCAATCACCATCATCTTCAGACTGATATTATCAAATATAGATTGTGTTGGATGAAGGCTTCATTAACAGTCTACCTTAGTATTTTGTTTACATTGGAGGTAATCTGGTAAGTTGGAACAGTAAAAACCTGACCCTAGTGACTTGGTATAATGTTGAGTATCATATGATGGCTTATGCAGTTGTTGAGCTGTTTCTTGAACGATCTTAAGCTTGGCTTATCAGCTTCCATGCTTATCAAGTATGATCACCAAACAACTATCTTAATTGATAGCAAACCAGTTTTTCTTGGCATGTTGAATTTGGCTGCCATATTGTTCCAGAAGTTGTGGTAAGTTGACTTACTGTTACTCCATTTTTACAGTCAACTGAATTTCATGAGACTTTTGGGAAAGAAAGAATTTGGAATTTTTTAGGGTTTAGGTGGAGTGTTAGAAATACTATACCAGGGTCTTTTGGTAACAATAGTCCTCATGAGTATTCTTGGAGTTGCTGTATGCTAAGAGTGAAGTATATATGCTTCAATTTTGGATTAGTCTGGTCTCTCATTACAAACTATGAGGGGTATTGATATAAAGACAATTCTGTTCACTTATATAAATTTTCCCTTACGAATATAAATAAGGGGAGAGGGCTTCCAGAGAATCTAACCAGACTTTTCTAATATCCGTACATTTCTGCTTTCCCTATCTCTCTCCCTCTCCCTCTCCTCTCTCTCTCTCTCTCTCTCTCTCTCTCTCCCCCTCTCCCTTCCTCCCAATTTCACATCTTTTTGTTGTGATTATTTCTCCAGGAGTTGCAAATCAACTTACATCTAGTTACAAAAGTGCAACAAAACCCAATTGTAGAGGCAGTAATCTCAAAAACAGTGTAGTTGCAATCAGCTGTGAAGTTGCTAGTAATCGATAGATGCAACAAGATGAAGGACAATTGCATAGGAGGGTTGATATGAGCAACTAGAAAGGTTACGCAGATAAGCAACCCGTTTTTGTAGCTTGCACTTGTTATGGATTCATCCAAAACATAACATATAACTTTCTAAAGGATGGGAAATTACCATAAAACTGTTTAATTTGTGGTGCATTCTTTAATCCTAGTGTGAAAACGTATAAAACATATACAAGTAAAAACTTTTTTGTCTGTCAGCTGGCGAAATTGTAGGTTTCCCTCCTGGAGAAGACATGAACCAGAATTGGTGGAGAAAAACAGGTAGTAACTCGTTGGATTGGGATCTTATTGGGAAGAGAGCTTTAGAGAGAAACTAATAGAGAGGGTAGAAATTGAGACTCCATGAACTGTGAATAACTTGAGTTGAATTGAAAAGGGTAAAGATGCCCCTTGTGTTGAAATTCTAACTCAAAACTCAGAATGAAGTAAAATGTGAATCATCATCTCTACTACATGCACAACTTAATCCTACTAATATGTCTAGTAAGTTCTCAGCCTGTTCCTAGTGTAGAATAGACCTACAGCAAACACAAAATGATCAAAATACCCCTTGTTTTGACTACAGTAAGTTACTACCAGATAACAATTGGAGATATAATCATAGGGATTGGGGATGAGTGCTAGCAAAAAATAAATATGTCATGTGTACGATCTGTCTTCATTTGTTGCTTTTGTTGTCTGACTTGCTGAAATTGGAATTTGGCAGTGTTTCTACTACCCTCTTGTTTTATTCTTCTTTCAGTGTGTTTGAGTTCATCATAATTGCCTGTTTGAGTCAAACAACTGGCATTACCCTTTTATACAGTTTCCTTGCTTTTTATTTATCAAAAAGATGTTGTACTAGATATTTGTTTTATAAGTTTTGGTATGCTTGCTGTGTTACAGATCATGCTTGGTTGAAGAATCGTACACAGATATCTGATGCACCATCTATATTTGCCGACCCGAATTGCAAGCAATTGGAATTGAGCTGTGCATCTTTCTCCACCACACTTGTTTCCGAAAGTTGTGACTTTGGTTTCCAGTCCGAAGCCCCTGGTCCCTGCGG
The DNA here is from genome assembly GCA_019845555.1 of Aristolochia fimbriata. NCBI lineage: Eukaryota > Viridiplantae > Streptophyta > Magnoliopsida > Piperales > Aristolochiaceae > Aristolochia > Aristolochia fimbriata. Next base: position 9,807,338 of record CM034079.1, read on the forward strand.
ACTGCAACTGGAGAGTTCACCTGCTTTCACTTGCAAATCATCATTTTCGTCCTTTCTGGTTGACCCAACTCCTCTGTCAACTGCTTCTGGAGTTTTCTCATTTCAAAGCTGTGGTAGCAGTAATAGCTTAGAATTCTCTTCCCCGGTTTCCTCCTTCCCTAGCTTTACTTTTTTCAGTCCAGCTTCTCCAAACGCAAAAGAGGACCAAACTATCTTTCCTGCCAACAGGTCCATAATTGATGCGATACAGAGAGGTAGAAATAAAATCTTCTTATTGCTTTTCATATCCTGTATGCATCGTCAACATGAACTAAATTATTGTTTGTTAGAGTTACAGAGGGAATCTTCGAGGAGCTATTCAAGCCAGCAGATCCTACTGAGTGTGTCAAACACGACATAAAACAAGCAGAGAACAACAAGACTTCAGGGAGTAGAACTGGACCTGGTTCCTTTTCCAAAAGTTTTGCTATTCACAATAAGAGAAACCGAACAATTGGATTAGGTGAGATGGATCAGTTGGATCTCGTGGTGACTGAGTCAATATTCCGGTGGGCTTCATGTACCGTTCCAAGTGCACCTTCTCTGAGGTCTTCTCTTGTGTGCTGATGATATATGCTGGTCTGTCTCTGCACATTGCGCAGGCATTGGGGGTGTGCGCTGTCAATATCTTTTAACATCTCTTTAGAAGCATTGAGGTGCGATCATGGGGATGCAGAAACCACGAGTAAGTGTTGTAGAAATGTCGAGGGTGTCACTTGTACAATTTCAGAGGTTGGATGTGGAACGTATTGGCTTCTCCCTTAATTGTATTAAATGTGGGTTTGGGTTCTTGTTGTGTTTTGGAACAGGTTGGCCTTTTCTTATCTTTTTTTTTTTTTTTTTTTTTTTTTTTTTTGTCCCCACGAGTCATGCTACTAATTATGTTAAAACCTGATAATAATTATATTCTGCTTGTTTGAATTGGAATCTCCTCGACTCATCCATTCCCTTGCTAATGTTAATAATAGAATAATAGAATATTTGGTCCTTTTTGGTCGAGCTTAATCTCCTCGAGTTCCTGAAAAAAGACCCAATGGGTTTCTTATCACTTACAATGGAGGGAGGGTCTTTTGCTTATTCACTCTTGTTTTTTTAAAGGATCATCTAACCAAGAAAATACTCGCTAAAGGACACAAGAAGTAATCCAAAGGCCCAGAGCTGTCAACCTTACCCGTTTACCCGTATACCGTTCTGCCCAAATAGTAATCCAAAGGTATATGGAATGAAAAATATTATTCCATTTACTAAATGGATAATCAGGATACTAAATTATCCGTATACCATTTATTAAACGGAATGGAAATTGAATAAGCTTTTTTCAGATTTTTTCAGATTTTTTTGATTTTTCATATTTATTTGATATATAAAATAAAATTTATTCATTTAATTACCCGATTACCTGCTTACCGATTACCCAATTACCCGACTACCCGTTTACCCGCTTACTCGATGGATCAGATGGTATATATATACTGAATGGGTAAAATTTAAACAGGTGAAACCGTATACAGAATAGATGGATGGATAATTAGACAGTATAAAGAATAATCCTATTCCATTACAATTATATACCATTTACAGCCCTTCTAAGTTCTAAAGGGCACATGTTCATATCAACTGTTTGCAGTTTTTCTTAGCGCACCTAATTAATACCAGCATTTTACCTTCCTTTGATATGTCATACTTTGATTTTCTGGCATTGTTGTGTAGGGCATTGTTCGCCTGAAGTTGTTAAGCAAGTTGATGACCAACAATAAATATTGTTAAATTTCAAATTCCAGGTTTGTAGGATTTGTCAAATGTCAAAGCAATCCAAACTGCTTTTTTTTGTACTTCTAAACCATCTTCAGTATTGATGTGTGGGGTCCTTCCTTATCAATTTTCCATCATCATCCTCTTCTATTGAACATCTCTAGGATTAAACATCAACATTCCTGTCCATATATAGCTCAGCAGATCGAATGGTGTTGCTCAAAGAAAATATAAACATATTATTGAATGAGTTTAGCCATGTCACTTAGTAGTGGTTTAGAAGATTTTGACACTGCTATGTACACAGTAAATCGTCTTCCTACAAAGGTGCTTAATAGAAAGAGTCCTTAATTATGAGCTACTTTATGGTAAAGGGCTATTTTTTGGCTGCAATGCTTTTGGTTACCTTCCATCCCCAAATTATAACTGCTATAATTCAGCATCACTGCAGTTTTATGTTGCTCGTCATGCCACATTTCGATGAATATCATTTTGCCATGGATGATCCTTTTGTACCATCCTTACCCCCTTCTACAGATGAGCATTCTCAAGAGTCTACACCTACTATCCCTTTCCCACTCATTGTTGCCTTTATCTGCTTCTCTACACCTATTATGGAATTCAGACATCAGGATTTATCTGTTGCTTCTCCTGGGTCTTTTGCCTCTCTTATTTCTCCTTCAGTCTTAGTTTGCCGAATGTCTCTTGTATCTACTTCATTATCTTGTTGGATGGAGAGGTCTATTTGCTATAATGTATGACAAGTGCAACTGCAATGACTAACAATCTTGTTCTTCATGAGTGCAACAAAAGATGAAGGCTCCGTTTTTTAGGGGTAGAATGATACGTAGTGGAATGTAGGTCATTAATGAGACTTATTAGGACATTAGTTGGTTTCAGAGCTTATTTGAGATTTTAAAGTTATATCCTATATTGGAGGGACTAACCTGTAGGTATTATGTTTTTGGGATATTATAAATATAGTCTAAATAATAGTGAACATCTTCCTCTTGTCCGTTTTCTCTCCTCTTTCACAATTCCTCCTTTCCCTCCTTTTTCTCCTACTGAATCTTTTTGAACTTTAGTGATAATCTCATTAGTGACGAATGCTTTTGACCATCTCAACTTGTGGGCACATCCTTCAGACCAATGTTTTTAAAAACCGGATAGGACTGGGTCGAACCACAATTGGGAGGTATTTCAGTTCTGTTCTGCATCTAAACTGATTAGACGAAAAAATTGTAAGAACCAGCCAGTTTGTCCGCTAGAAGTATGTTAACATGACATGCAGTATATCAAACCATGACCGCTAGAAGGCTAACTAGCCCGAGGTATCGTGTTAGCTAACAAGAAGATACTCAAGCAGAATTGAGTCTTCAAACGGGTACTACAACAACTACGAGCTGAGAAGCATATCAATTTTCCTCAAATACCAAGATTGATGAAATAAAAAAATCAGAATGGTTGACAGTGACAGAAATTGAGTAATCAAGCTTTCTGCTTGCCTTTTCTGAGTCTTTCTAACTCTTCTTCAGCTTCTGTCAATTGAGTTCTCAACGCACATATCCTCGTTTCTAGTTCCTCAACAGTTCCCTTCTCAATGGCTTTATATGGGGTGATAAAATGGCGGGAAAATTCTCTCAAAGCTTCAACACCACATACCTAACAAAGTCCGATGTATTGATTGACTAGAAATATCAATATGCTTCTTAGACTTGCGGACTTTCGCAGAACAAAAAAAAATCGTGTAATGTTTCTGCCTTACCTCTTCCGGAAGCAATGGCAATTTAGTGATGTGGAAATCATCATACAACTCATAGAATTGGTCCAGGTACTTCTGCTGCATCCGCATTCTTGCTTTCAACAGCTTAGATTCTATTGCTGAAATAAGTACAGTACTTTGTTAAATTCAGTATCATGGAGTACGTCCAAATTTAAGGATGCAAAGATACCAGAAAACAGGCTGAATTAGCCCAATGATTAAAGCTTTAGTAAGACATAACAAAACAAAAAGCACCTTCATCAAAAAGTACTTGATTAATGATGATATTGTGTGTGTCAATCTCAAACTTCGAGAGTTCTTGCACCAACCTCTCCGTTTCATAGAGAGAGAGGAACTCCGGAATGCACACACAAACAAATGTTGTCAAGTCCTGTGAAATGAAGAAAAAGAATTGCCAAGTTCATCATATTCCAGGCAACTTGCATGCAGATAACTAACCACTTTCAAATAAGAAATCAAAAGGCAATTAGATACTAATCAAACAAAAGTTTGTCCATTTTAAACAATATAGAGTTTATTTTTCAAGTAAAAAACAACATCATGAGGAAATCCATTATGGTCAAATAACTCTGATTTAAAAAACTGAACCCAGCAAGGAATAGTACAATAACAACAATTTCCAATCATACATGGTCAAGATACAATTTCTACAATAACCTTCTCTAAAACTTCACCATTTTCACTATATAAACTTTTTTTGATGGTTTATTATTTGATTGACCATATAAGGAAAACGATGCATGCACTCAATGTAGAAAATAATTCTCACTACAATTTTAGCAGCAATCAGAGAATGCACAAAGAGCACATCAGCTCTTTAAATTGCTTGCTCACATGCTTGGTCACACGGCAAGCATGCAGATATCAGTTTCAAATGAAGAACCTCAGAGGCAAACAGATAACCAAACAAGTTATGTCCATTTTAACAAATTTAGAGATTATTTTTAAGTAAAATACAAGAACATGAGGTAATTAATTATGGCTAAGTAACTCTGATAATAATCGACATTTAACTAAAATAAGAGAATCCCATCCCAAAAAGACATTGTAGACAAATAATAAATTTCCTCCCACACTTGGCCTAGATACAATTTCAAAATCTTCTCTGCATATATACTGCCAATCGCTATATAGAATTCTTTATGATGGTTCACTATTCAATTGAGAAATATGAAATAACTGATGCACGTCATAAAAAAAGATAGCAACACAGAGCATAACAAAGGGTGATAAAATCATACCGGATCCTTGAATTGCTTATTCACTTGCTCAATCACATCTTTCATACCCTCAAGCCTCCCAAGGATTGCATCTTCACCAAATTCATCATCAACACCAAAAAGACGAGTCATCTAACATCCATAAATAATTGCTAGTTAGACATCAATACAGATCTTAAGTACAATAGGTTATTTGTCATTATTTTATTCATGTTATTTGCAGATATATGTTGGGACTTAATCTTTGGGACTATTTTATATGCCTAGTAAAATGAGAGACTTTATTACAATAATGGAAGATCCATTAGATTATTTATATATCCTGTTTAGCCTTAATTCTGACAATATATTTTTCCATCGAGGAAGATAATAGTAGAGAATGTCACTCTCAAAATAGCACAAGTTATCCTCAAAATCAGAAACCGTAGCAAATTGGTGTCAAAGCATTTTGATCTCTAGTTAACTCAGAGTAGCAGTCTTGACAACTTTTTCTTTCTATCATGGAGCAGCCATTTCATCATAGTCTGAAGCTCATTCTGTCCTGTTTAAGGTTTCAAACATTTTTTTCTTCTGGTTCAATTCTCCAATTTTCAGTTCTCCAGTTTTTCATCATAGCATAACACCATTGTGGGATATTGCCAGTACATTGTCTGCTGTCACATGCAAATCAGAGGACTTCAGACAGAGGTGTGTACCTCAAAAAAGTTTCAGAAGACCTTAGAGTCAAACATCAGCAATAACAAGCACACAACATTGTTTAGTGGGGACCAGCATCTTTCCAACTCCATTGCCAACAAAGCAAATCTTAAACCGTCCAGAGTTTTCTACTACCGAAGACAATAAAGGAGAAGAAAAGCTGAAAAACCTTGGATTGTTGAGAAGGTTTTCTTTTGAAGTGTGACACCAGATACAATTGTTTCTCTTTCCTCCACATTGTCAAAGGCAGCATCAGAGCTGGACTCGTCTTCTTAGAGTGCACAACTTCCTTTCCTGGGCCATTCTTTTGCAGGATTTCCAAAGGATATCTTTCAGCTATGTTGTCAAGAGATAAGGTAACTGCTGTTTCTTTGGCACAGAAAGGAGGAGCTGACTGTGAAACAGAATTGAGCAGCAGAGACAGCAGACGACAAGAGCGTTTACCGGCAAACATTCCTTCTAACAGCCCCCCTATATTCTTATTGCCTTTGCTTGGTTTATGTAGAATATTCACAGCTAGCCCGAGACCGACATTTAAACATGTTCATACTCATTGATCCAATCCAACAAATACATGAATTAAAAACAGCATCTCGATGTTTGAACTAAAATACACCATCACCATGAATTCTAAATCCTGACACCATCCATCTCGCTAGCATTGAAGTGTGCGGAGAGAGAATAAGACCTGTCTTTGCAACTTATCATTTTTTAACTATTCTCACTTTGTTTTTTTATTTCATCAGCCTAGATCTCTCTACCTTTTGTTATTTGAGATGTTGTGGATGTCATTGTTCCAAAGAACTCAATGACTTCTGGTTGTTCTCAACACTCGGGGAGTTCGTCATTCTCTTGGGTAGTGTCTTCTCTTCAACAATGCTGATTAGTACTTGCAGACTCTCCACCAAGCACCTTGGTGCTTGCCTCAGAAGTGTCCTGCAAGTCACACCTCTCCTAAATTGTTGATTGCATACCAGGGAAAGCAAGAATAAGAGATCCCAAAATCTCCAAACAGTGCTTCAAATTGCAGACTACTCCGGACAATGAATTTGATTGTAAATAACATCTCCAGAGCTGAACAAACCAAGAGATCTCTTCTCGTTTTTGCAAGGAGCTCGAGACCACCAGCACTACCCCACTTGAAGTTCAAAGCTTTCATAGTAAATTCAAGAGATAATGGCGCAACTAAATTGTCATCATCCAATGCCAAGGATAGCAGCTTATTATTCATTACAAGACTATATTGTCGTCTGTTGGATAAGGTGTATATCTGGTGGACTTTCGGGAGGATTTCCAACTTCATAGATGCAGCACTTCCTGCGATACACTGTAAGGAACAAAAGACCAGTATATTAAATTTCCACATATCTATTTCCGAACCTTGAGGCAAAGTTCTCTAGAGAGAGGAAGAATTGATGTAGGTCTTGAGTAGAATAGGTTAGCTTTATTTCTCTTCAGTTTACTTGATATGGGTCTTGAATAGAATAGGTTACCTTCATTTCTCTTAAGTTTACTCAATTTATGTTATTTGTATTACTTGCACTTTGGGATTTGGTTACTGCTTAAAGGTATTTATTAGACTATTTTATTGTGATTATAGAAGAACTGTTGGATTATAAATAAATCATCTGCCCAATGACCACAAAGCATATTTCATCTAAAAAATATCTCTAAGAAAAAGGAGAAAAGGACGCTCTCGAAATGGGACAAGTTATCCTGATATGAGACATCAACATTTTAAAGCAGATAATAAAGCCGAAGTCAGTAATTATTGGCACAATTCACAGATTCAACAGATCATTTGAGGATACCACCAAACAATTAAACAAAGTTTTGACAAGGAAAATAAACTTGATGTCATACAAATAAGTAATTGACTAAAAAAAGATAAAACACCAGCCTAAGAACAAAAGCTTTTCAAAATAACAAGATCAGATAAAGAGGAAATCAGAGCAGATGCTAATATAGATCATCTAACACTTCTAGATGGATGACACTTTGGAATGCCTTTATTTGAGATACCTCTTCACCAAAAAGCAAAGGGCAGGTGTCCTAAACACCAGTCAAAAGTATATGGGTGAAGTAGAATAGAGATGTCCAAAAATAATCTTATACTTAGCAAACTTGGTTAGAAAAGATCAAAACAAATAGAGAAGCAATTAACTGATATGCTTAGCGGCAATGACACAAGTATAAATAAGATTAGTAAGGGCACAAGATGGTTCATGGATCTAAGACAATATGTGGGTAACCAAATATTGGCTTCAGAGAACAGGGTCATTAAACAAATAGTGAAACAATTAAGATCTCAGTAAAAGATGCTACAAAGTAAAGCAACAATTAAGTGTTCGACATGGCACATGCTAACCTGGCTTAACAGACCCCCAAATTTATTTTTCAAAGACATCATTTTCTGAAGCCCCTTCTCCAGAGTTGATGGGAATTGCAACAACCGGAGCGTATGTCCAGTTGGAGCTGTATCAAACACGATAACTGAATAATCCATTGTTTGCACTAATCTGTAACAAAGAAATAACAACAGTCTGAACAGATATCATAGAATAAATACTTCTTATTGTAAGATTTCAAGAACAAAATTGAGAACACCATGCAAAACTACTTCCTTTTAAATTATCATTATTAAGAACTACCAAGAAGATTGAAATTCAATTACCTTCTACAAGGATTTTTTCAATCAATTCCTGACCAACACTAGCATATGAAAACCAGCCAATAAAGTACTTCCAACCAATGGTGAACCCACATGAAAGATACAAGATATAGCTTTTCTTCCTCTCCCTAATGTGAATGGAATAGTGCAAGATAGAATTTAAAACAGTGGCTTCACTACTGCTCTTATATGCCTCTTTGAATTCTTCCTATTGGATGAAGGTTAGTGACATGGGTCTAGAATAGTTTAGTTAGTTTAATATTTTTTCATTTAATTTATTCATATTAATAGTCACTTATTTGGAGTTAATCATAGCTTATCCTCCGGAGACTATTTTGTAGTTGTTGGGTATCATTTTTAACAGTAAATTGTTCAAGCCTACCAAATTAGGGCAGAACAGATTTCTCTAGAAAAATCTTGCATTGAGTTATGAAGAGAAACCAGCTTCAAACCAGCAAAGCAGAAATGCTGCTCTCAAATCAATGAAGATGAGATGTCCTCTCTAATAGGCAAAAGTGATTCCTGATCGAACATTGGTTCATATCATTTGGTATCAGAGTATGGAAATCTCATAAAATCCTCTGCAGGTCAGAAAACATAGTTACTAGGCAATCATGATGGACTCTGCAATCTTACCACTGTTTCCATGCAGTTCAACTCTGGTTCTGGTTCAAAAACATGACTATTCACAGCAATATTTGGCCCACTTTCCCAGTTCAGTTCCTGTTTGATGTTCTACTCTATTAGAATGCTATCATTGCCTGATAAAGGTAGTCACTTTAGGGTTTTATGAGAATGGGATTCAAGATGGTGAGTATGATTTTGCATGGGAATATGTTAGGAGAGCCAGGCCCTGTCCTAGCCAAACCCCTTCTCCCCAGCCTCTCATAACTACCAACCACTCCCTCCACATGATCCTGCAAAGAGCCAACTCCAGCCCGTTGTTCCTCCATCCTATGAACCCACAAGACAACTCTGGTATGCCACCAAACAGGAAGCCTGCCCAACAAAATCCTTCCTGTTAACCAGCCAGTCCCCCCCTAGATCTATACTCGGATCAACAGCCTCCATCTCATTTATTCACAACTAGCTTCTACCATTCTGTGCAGTACCAACATAGACAAAGATGACCAGCAAGTTTGAACCAAACTCAAGTCCATTTGAGTGGACTGGAACAATGTCTGATCTATAAATTTGTTCAATATAACACTTGTACATCAGGAACTCTCAGGATGTAAGTTTCAATAACAAAAGTCACAAAAAAACTGCTGAATTAAACTCCATGTGTGAAAGCTTTTATCTTCCATGTGGCTAATCCAGACATCTTTACTCCATCTGGCTAATTGAGACATCTTTATTCCACGTGGCTAATTGAGACATCTTACTCCATGTGGCTAATCGAGACATCTTTACTCCAAGTGGGGCATCAATCCATCAATAGTTTCTTTTTTTTTTTTTTTTTTTTTTTTTGAGGAAAGTGCTTTGTTTTATTGATTTTAAATAAGAGGTACAAGAATGTTGTTACAAGAATGGGGGGAGTCCCTAACCAGTAAAGAAGTGGGAGTCCCTAACCAGTAAAGAAGTGAAAGGGGACTCCCTCCCGAGCTAGCGAGTCTGCAAAATCAGTCACTACATGCATTGCCAAATCCAAGATTTCCCTGTACTGGTAGCGTAAACGTCAAGGTAGCTCTACTACATGCTTGCACCAGCCAATGACATTGCTGGAGTCGCCTTCCACAATCAAGTTACCATTGAAATGACCCTTGAAAATTCTTAGCCCAGCCCTTGGATCAATCCATCAATAGTGCTTCCAGCTTTTCCTAAATTCCTTGGAGAAATAAGTTGCGGATGCTTTAGATCTTGTCTACAAGACCATGGTAGGTATGCAGGAAGGTAGAGTATCTGAGGACTTTCATCACTGGGCCTTTTTGAGCTCTGGGTCAGAACTTCTAAAAGTGCTTTCCATAGAAGCTTAAATAAAGATCCTTTTGTTCAAGTAGATACTATTTATGTCTTAGGCTTGTTTCGTTGCCAGATTTTTTTTGAAAATGTTGATGTCTTTTTATTGATAAAAGATAGTAATATTACAAAGCAGATTACATGGCTTTCAAGGTCCTTTTGAAATTAATCAAAGAGTGACCAGGGTCCTATTACAAGTTGTTGTCGCTATCCTCCACTCCACAGTAATGTCTGAGATCAAATCGTATAGGCATTTGAGTCGCCAAGGAGGCTTAGATGATCGACTGGCCCATCTTACAACCAGTTCTGAGTCACCTTCGATTACAATGTTGTTTGGTTGCAGCTCATGAAAGGCTTTGATACCAGTGAGTAGAGCCCTGGACTCTGCTTCATTGGATGTACAGTGCTCCAAGGGCCCAGAGAAAGCTAAGAGGATCTGCCCAACCTCATTTCTGAAAAACCCCCCAACCCTGCCTAGGCCTGGGTTTCCTAAAGATGAACCATCAAAATTGAGTTTTACCCACCCTGCAGGTGGTAGGCTCCATTCTGCATTTTTTGGGGCCTTATGTACTTTCAGCTTTATAACTTCTTTCCAACATCTCCTGATAACAGTATTTGGGAAAGGAGGCATGTTTCTCAAGTTGGCGGACCATAATTGCACACTATGCATAATTTTTTCCAACACCAAATCTACTGATTGAACTTTGCCATTGAAGGTTCCGTTGCCAGATTTTTGTTTGGTTATTTGTTGTATGCATCTCTCAATCTACAACTTGGGTTTTTTTAGGAACTAGAGGTGCTAAATTGTTAGTTGTCAATTTGTAAGGAGCATGCATTGTTAAGGATTAGGTGCATAGCATGCAAAAGACATTGGATGAGATGAGAAATAGAAGGGCAGAAAGGATAGGAAATGAGAGGAAGTGAGGAAACGAGAGAAAGGAGCAAGCCAGGTTTGGTTGTAATTCACTGCTGCCCAGGGACAAGGCGTCATGCCACATTTAAAGCTGAATGCAAAGCTGGGGTGGGAGCTGGTAGGGGCCCTGAATGAAGAAAGGCGCTTCTAGCAAAACCAGAATTGGTGATAGGACATCAATGGGATGGGTAGTTTATTGCTAGTTTTGGGCTGGCTGCAGCTTGGCTTCTTCATGTGCAGCCATCTCCAAGCCCAAGAAAACAGTACGTCATATGTAACGACAAAACATTCAGAGTTGGATGCATTGCTTGCGTGACACTGTTCCATCGGCACCAAGTCCTAGAACACCATTTTGGATTCGAGTCATCATAGCAATGCATGCACCTTTTGGCAAATGATGTGGGGCTTGATCACTGAATTTCCAGTCATGTGGCCGGATGCTCCCTTCCAACTAGACACCAAAAGTGTCCAAGAAGCCACATAAATCTTTCACTCTAAAAACAAAAGCTCCCAAACAATCAAAACTTCACAACTCTAACAACATTCTAGACAAAAGACAAAATCCAAACTTTTCCACCAAATAGCATCAGCCAAAAGCAGCAATACAAGTTCTAATCCAAGTGCATGACAGACATCAACAATGTCCACTAAACAAACAAGCAATTCAGCAAACAATAGGAATGCATATGGTGTAACAAAGCCATCTTTGAAAACAAATCCAACATAGAAGCCCATGTTGCAAACTTATTTTGAAAACCAATTCAAACTAAAATCCAAATTGAACCACACAAATTTTGTGAACAGAATTCCAAATCTTAAAGGAATAGGTGACAGCAAAGAAACTGACAAAAGAAAGAAAAGGACTTCAATTGCAGACATACCCATGGGTCTTGGGCAGTAGCTCAATGGGCCCATGGGAGTTATTGTTGCGGGAGGTCTTGGGCAGTAGCTCAATGGTCCCATAGGAGTTATTGCTGCGGGAGGTCTTTGGTTTGGGTCTCCATGGCAGCATTGGGAGTAAAACTTGTAATTGGGAGTAAAATTTATTGGCCATCCAACACACAAAAAAAAAAAAAAAAAAAAAAAAAAAAAAGACATACCCTTCCCAGAAGGTTCAGACATTGGTGTTCTTCATGAAGACTATGTCTTGAGGTTTAGGGGTTGCTCAGAGGCATTCCCTAGCCGAAGGAACATCACTGGACTGTGAATGTCGCCAGATAGAAGAAAAAGAAACAACAGGAAAAATTGTTGAGCATGATAGATGCAAGATTTTAGTGTTTGCCAGAATTTTCTTACCTGAGAGCCTAGAAAGCAAAATTGTTCCTTTTTGTTGGCCAGGAATAGAGCATTCAATCACATCTCCAGAAATATTCCAATAAAAAATTACAACTTTCCCACTAAAAACAACCATAATAAATTGAAGAAAAACCCATAATCTTTTCCACTGCAATTGATTGTCAATCAATTACTGGATCAACTGACAATTTTATGAAAACTGTCACCTCCTAAACAATCCAAAATTCACAACCCAACAAAAAGCTTAATTCATAAACGAAAACCAAACCTATCAACCAAATAGTACCAGCCAAATGCAGCAATACAAGTTGATTGTAAGTGCATCATGGACATAAACAATGTCCACTAAACAGCAATGCAAAACAAATCAATCATCACGTCCCTCAAGTAATCAAAAGTAAGTCAATCATCACGTCCCTCAAGTAATGCCCCAATTGTCCTTGATGTCCAACGTAGAAGCCAGTTTTTCAAAACTATTATGAAGACCAATTCAAGCTCAATTCCATAATTGAAGCACTAAAGTCTAGTAGTTGGAATTCCAAACCTTAAAGGAATAGGTAAAAAGAAAGAAACTGAAAGAGAGAGACAAGGAAGTCAGTGCAGAGACACCCATCCAAAAAGTTTCAAACCTTGTTCTTCATGGAGACTATGTCCTACAGTTTGGGTGTTGCTCAGATTCGTGGCATTCCTTAGCAAAGGAGCCACACTGGAGTGTGAATGTTGGCCAGAGAGGAGAAGATGAAACATCTGGAAAAAATTTTGTGTGCAACAGAGGCAATATTTTAGCGGTTACCAAAATTTTCTTACCGGAGAGCCTAGTAACCAAAGTTTGTACTTCTTTTTGCCCCAGGAATAGAGCATCTATCTAATCACATTTCCAGAAAAGATTCTAACATATGATTACAACTTTGTCACTAAAAACAACAAAAATAAATTGAAGAAAACCCATTGAAAGCTTTCCCACAACCAGCAATCATTTGTCGATAAATTGTAGGATCAACTGACACCTATACAAAAACTATCACTATTCCCCTTAATCAATTGCCACCTTATACATGAGAATTGATTACTGTCTTCATAATCAATTCCCAATTAACGCAGGCTATCAATTGCTAACACAAACATAGCATTGATATACAGGGAATTGGTTGATATGCCTTTGACTTTGATAATCTACAGACAAAATAATCTATAGAAAGATTTGCTTTGAGGCAATTCGTGAAGATGGCAATTTATGTACAGATCAAGAAGGATAACAAGAAACTCCAAAAATTAGGAGGCAGCTGTAGAAAAACCTGCAACAAGTACAGTAGGTGTGCCCGAAACAAGGGATGTAGGCATTGTTGCTACAGTAGCGGGAGAGGTAGGATTTTTTTGCCACTCAATTTTGTTCTCTGATACCCAAGCTCACAGTCCTGTACAGTTTCCCCCTACTTCTGTGCTCTAACGTTTCAAATTTTGGACAACTGTTAACCACAATTTCCAGAAAAAATTATCCACAATTTTGGACAGTCACATGAAAGTTTCATTACCTAGCAAAAATTAGAATGGCCATTAACGATCATAAGCTAGCTGTGAAAACACTCAGACAAGCCCAGAAGTCTAAAAATCCTCACTAGATATTCGGGTTAGCTAGAATTGAGTGTCTCATTAGCCAGCATTCGCATTACCCATCTTCAAGGTGAAAAAGCTATCAGAGAATGTCATCCTGCTTGGGGGGAAGACCCTTATTTCCATAGCTTTAAGAATCACTTAATTTAAAGGAACTTATGCTTGTATAACCTCTCAATCAAGCTTCGCTTGGAAGCATCCCGTCAATGTAACCACTGGATGATTGATTGTGATGCTGAATCCAGAGACCCGACTGGTGTTCTTTTGTCAACCATTTCAATAGCAATTTCCGAGTAAATTTTCAAACACATCTTAAGGACAATTTTGTTTTATAGGGGGTACAATATAAGGTTCTAAAGTATTTTAGTTTGCTTTAATTGCTCATTCACTTAACTTATTTACTCTATGGGGCTTAAATGACCTTTAGTTTGAGAATGAAGTCCTCATTTCAGGCAGGTCAGCAAATTTTTCCATAAAAAAAAAAAATGCTATAAGGAAAACAATTTTCTTCTTCAGAATAAAATGATGCTAAAACCATTAAGATTCCTCTAGGTCAAATTTTTTTTGAAAGGAGACTGAAAAATGAAATAAGTCAACAAGCCAAGGCACAAACAACTAGCTAAATATTATATAATTACTTAGAAATTAAGTATAGATAGACTAGACCTCAAATCAATTCTTATTTGGGTGTTTTGTACAAGAGCAACCTTCAAGAGATTGTAAGCTATTGACTCCTGCTTGGAGAGGTAAAGCAGAAGGTAGAGGATTCACACAGGTGGTAGATCCAACATAGTTAAGAGAAAGTTATGAAGATATAGTAAAGCTTACCAGCAGCTAGATCTTTGACCTTCTCCAACTATTTCATCACTCTGACATCGGTTAAATAGATTTAAACACCTCACAAACATTTTTAATCAATAGTTACATAACAAATGCAGGTTTCTAGTTCTGTTATTTAGAGGATAATTAGTCTTCTGATGTGAAACTGAATAAGAAGAATAACTTCTGACTAGTTTCTTTTAAATGTTGGTATATTTCATTCATAATAACTTCTGAGTTGTCATGGGTTGCAAATATCTTCCACTAAGGAAATCCATCTTTATACAAAACATATGTTCCAAATTTTGGCTGATTTTTACCATCATTAGACATTAACAATTTTTAATGCCCTCTTTCTTGCTTTTTACAGTTTTCCTACAAAGAAGTAGGGGAATTCTGCAAGTTGGAATGAAATGTAGCTCAAAAGATACTCACTTGAGCATCTCGGCAAAGCTCATAGCCTCATCAATTCCTGGAATTGCATTAGCAAGCTCAGACAAAAAGCTGTCCATTCCTTCCACATTTGGCAGGTCATCATGTTCTACGTTGGGGTCCACCTCCTAAAGCAGATTTCCAAATTCTGAGTGAATTAAACTTGAATAACAGGGTAAGACAATACGAGATTGAGTAATCACAGAAGAAGGATAAAGCATGACAGCCTTTGTAGGCTAATTTGATCTACCGCATGGTGTAAACTTATAATATTGCTTTAATAACACACGTTTATTTAGGCGGAATGAATTTATGAGGTACTGATACAATTTGAAAAATTCCAACACAAACTCCAAACAAAATGGATGAAGAAAATTAACACAAAGAAAAGGAAGAAAGATTTCCATTTAAATTCATATTCAATTATGACCGACCCGAAAAAATTGCCGGCAATCCTACAATGAAAAAAAAATAATAATAAAAAGGATAATGTTGGAAAAAGCAAAAGGCAGACAAGCTTCAATTTCGATCAATCAAATACGAAGGACGATAAAGACAAATACTATCGCTTGAGGAGAATACGATAGTTGTATAAGGTCAAGAAACGTAAACAAATGATGGTCTAATAAAAACTAAATATTCGCCAAAAAATTCACAGACCAAGCTTGGTACAGTCAGCGCGAAATATACAGAACAAAAGAAAAATAAAATACGGATTTTGGCACTGTCTGGAATTTGGAAAAGTTAAAAATCATAAAACAAGCTCAACATAATAAATTTGGTTTTCCAACAGAAAAACTCAACTAAGAAAAGGTAGAAAATTGTCTGAAAAAAAATGGACCATTCACTGTAGTGTTATCAGAAGAAGTCCATATTTCGCTTATCAGCTTCAAATCAAAATCATACCATCGCGTAGAGATTCGTAAAGCCATTCACCAGAGTGGGAGTTTTTGTAAATCGCTGCTTAAAAGCATCGCTCAGATTATGAGCCGGGTCGGTGGAGATAATTAAGACAGACGATCGAACTGTCGAGAGTAAGATCGACAGTATCGAACTGCACGTCGTCTTACCTACTCCACCTTTGCCACCGACAAAAACCCACTTCAGAGTTTCTTGATCTAAAATATTCTGTACCGTTCCTTCTGGTAATTCGTCCTCGGCAGCCATCGAAGATTTTCCTGGAAAGAACTAAATATTTCTAGTCGGAGAGGGGAAAGCGAAAACCGGATCCAGTAACAATAAACACAACGACCACCAGACGAGGGATGATTAAACGAAATCGCTCGATTACCCCAAATCTTTCTTTCTGGAGCGAATTCACAAAAGCTTTCGGATGTTATGCTGCTAGAAACCTTTCCTTTTCGCAAATTCGAGCAGCACCGCGCTGCAGCCTGTGACTGCCTTGAAGGATGGACTGCTTAGTGGCCCAACTCTGTAGTGGGCTTCACTTTTAAGCTGGGAATAAACCAAAACCACCATAGAGGTCTGCCATAAAACCCCTTCGGAATGGGTCCGGATCTGCAGCGAACAAGGGCAATAAGAAGGGGAGGTAAGCACTGCTAAAATAAAAGCAACCCTAAATAGTGTTGCTTTTTACAAATAATATTTTTGAAAAAAGTAATTGCCCTTCTGTGTCATGTGCATGTGTGCTCCTATTCGTTGTGCGTACCCATAGGCACAGTTTTGTTCGCAGCGAATCCCGACCCTACAGAAAAGGGGACCCAGATCCGCTGGCCACAACCATTTATGGCCAGCGTATGCAGGGCCAATGGCGGAGCGCCCAGGCACGAGGTGCCCGTGCGGCGCTCCACCATGCGCGGATCCGGGTCTCAAACGGGTCGTTCAACAGACCAAAAAAAAAAAAATTTAAACCGGCCAAAAAACCGGTTTGGCGCACGTCCGGGTTAAGAACATTTTCATCTTCCCGCCCATCCCTCTTCTTCTCTCATCTTCTCTCATCTCCATTTAATGTAATGGTATATAGTTGTACGAATGATGGTAAAGAGTTGTAACTAAAATTAGTACATAGTTGTCAAAGAACCAAAAAATAATTGATAAACATTTGGTAAATAGTTGTCCAAAGGATGGTACAAACTTGAAACTATAATGTAGTATTGTGTTAGTATATAGTTGTTACCAAAAGTAGTATATAGTTGTTAGACAACAAAAAAAAAAAAAAAAAAAACTCTAATGGTAAATAGTTGTCCACAGTGCTGGTACAGAGTTGGTACCAAAAAGTAGTATATAGTTATTAGACAATAAAAAAAAAATACTCTAAAGGTATATAGTTGTCCAAAGGCTCGGT
Organism: Aristolochia fimbriata; assembly: GCA_019845555.1. Taxonomy (NCBI): domain Eukaryota; kingdom Viridiplantae; phylum Streptophyta; class Magnoliopsida; order Piperales; family Aristolochiaceae; genus Aristolochia; species Aristolochia fimbriata. The sequence goes on from CM034079.1 coordinate 9,824,834, forward strand.
GCAGGTTGGTACCAAAAGTAGTAGATAGTTGTTAGACAACAAAAAAAAAAAAAATACTCTAATGGTATATAGTTGTCCAAAGGATGGTGCGAGTTGGTACCAAACGTGAGTATATAGTTGTTAGACCACAAAAAAAAAAAAAGCTCTAATGGTATAGATTTGTGCAAAGGATGGTGCAGAGTTGGAACTATACATAGTAAAGGGTTAGAGGATGATAAGAGTCGAAAGATGATGCCGACCGCCCCCCGATGAGCTACAGCGCCAAAGGATGGCGCTACCTTAGCATCTTGTGTATTCAAGATGTTGCCTTAGAATGGTATATAGTTATCTGAATGTTAGTACGAGAAGTTGTGTACCAACGTAGTATATAGTTGTCCAAAAGGCTGGTATAGAGTTGGTCCTAAACGTGTAGTATATAGTTGGTAGACCACAAAAAAAAAAAATGCTCCTATGGTATAGAGTTGTGCAAAGGATGGTACAGAGTTGTAACTATCGTGTAGTATATAGTTGTTAGACCACAAAAAAATTAGACAACCAAAAAAAAAAAAATAATGTAATGTTATATAGTTGTCCAAAGGCTGGTACAGAGTTGTTACTAAATGTAGTATATATTTGTTAAACCACACAAAAAAATGCTCCAATGGTATAGAGTTGTGCAAAGGATGGTACAGAGTTGTAACTATACGTAGTATATAGTTGTTAGACCACAAAAAAATTAGACAACAAAAAAAAAATACTGTTATGGTATATAGTTGTCCAAAGGTTGGTATAGAGTTGGTCCTAAACGTAGTATATAGTTGGTAGACCACAAAAAAAAATGCTCCAATGGTGTAGAGTTGTGCAAAGGATGGTACAGAAAAATGCAGGAAGATGGCGCGACCGCGCCCCCTGATGGCGCTACCGCGCCAAAGTATGGCGCTACCTTTGGCGCATGCGCGCTACAGTTTTGCCTTACAGTGGTATATAGTTGTACGAATGTTAGTACAAAGTTGTGTACTAATGTAGTATATAGTTGTTCAACGGCTGGTATAGAGTTCTACCAAACGTAATATAGAGTTGGTACCAAACATAGTTTTTTGTTGTCAAGCAACTATTTACTACGTTCGGTACTAACTCTTTACCATTCTTTGGATAACTATTTACCAACTGTTCAGGTATTATATTTGGTTCTTTGGTCGCAGGAGGAGGGAAGGTAGCCGGAGGGAAGACGAGGGATGGTCGCAGGAGGAGGGAACGTTGCCGGAGAGAAGACGAGGGATGGTCGCAGGAGGAGGGAACATCGCTGGAGGGAAGATGAAGGATGGTCGCAGGAGGAGGGAACGTCGCCAGAGGCTTCACGCAGCTTGTTTTGGAAGACAAGGGAAGAAAAGAGAAAACAAATGGAGATGAGAGAAGATGAGAGAAGAAGAGGGATGGGCGGGAAGATGAAAATGTTCTTAACCCGGACGTGCGCCGAACCGGATTTTCGGCCGGTTTAATTTTTTTTTTTTTTTGGTCTGTTGAACGACCCGGTTGAGACCCGGATCCGCGCATGGTGGAGCGCCGCACGGGCACCTCGTGCCTAGGCGCTCCACCATTGGCCCTGCGTACGCTGGCCATAAATGGTTGTGGCCAGCGGATCCGGGTCGCAGAAAAGTCAGTTCGATGAGCCCAGATCCGTTGGCCAAAATGCAGGTGGCCAAAGCGAATCACAGGGTGCCATGTAAGCCCCGCACGGGCGAATTCGTGTTTGGGCGCCCCGTGATTTGCTTTGGTCACGCTGCATTTTAGCCAGCGGATCTAGGCTCAGTTCAACAAGTTTGGATCAAATTCAGCTGCCTTTTAACCTAGCAGATCAAGCAAACCGTTGTTGAGCCCAGAAGGAGGTTGGAGAGAGAAAGGGAGAGAGAGTGGCAGCTCGGAAGCTCACGAGCCGAATTCAAATTGTATACAGATCGGCTCGTTTGCTCGTAAGCCAGCTTGAGAAAAGTATTTGATGATGTTGATACTTTCTATGTTTATGTAATTGAGGGGGAGGGGGAGGGGGAGGAAAGAGGAAAGGGATAGTTTAGTCACCCATCTTGATCCGTTTGTTGGATTTAGGATCCCAAACTCAATTTTTTGAGTTGGTTCGGGTCTGGTTATTCCAAAAATCCGATCTAGTGCCCACACTTAGGAGAGGAGAGGGGTAAGGGTGTTAATTTTACCTTTATTTACCTGATTCATATTAGAACGTGTATTCACCAAAACGGGTCAGTCCACGAAACATTGCTCCACTGGTACAAAATACAAAGAAAAGTTTACAAGTCCGGAAATTTTTGTGAATTTTGTGTGGCTTCTAATTGCTTGTCTAATTTAATCTCCGTGCATGTGAAACTTGAGCCTTCTCACTATCTAGTTGCAAATTGCGACCTCCAGGAGGATGTACACAAACTTGTAGCAAATTCAATCAGCTAGACGAAAAATTTGGTATTCCATTTGATCAGCTTGGTGACGTTCTTTGTGATTGTGTAGGACTCCTGGAGGATTTGGGCGCATTTTGGTAGAATTCTGAGTCGCTCCTGGACTTCAAAAATATTTTGAATCCTTTCCTTCTTTCCTCCTGGGATTTATAGTTTTCTTCCAGGGAGTCAACTTGAGCTCCTTTTCCCTCGTGCGTCGGCTGTCATTGATGTGTCATCCTCGTAGGTGCTAATGTGTCTTCAATGTAGGCACTGAAGTGTTTTCCATGTAGGCACCAACATGTCATCGATTGGCCCACTCGGGCTATTTGAATCTCGTATGTCGATTTGGTCTTGGAGATGTGTCGATCGACGGTCTGATTTGTCTTGTTAACACTCCAATTGCTTGACTCCCATGTTTGACTTTCACTTTGACTTGATCGATCGTAGCCGTCAATTACCCCAATAAAAATTAGAATATTAAACTCTAATTTAAATCGGATTTTGGTGCCAATAGAAAGTATAAGAAATAAGAAAGTGTACCTATTCAACAATTTAGGTATTACCCAATTGCCCAAAGTTAAATGTAGTGCAATTTTATTATTGTATTATACTTACAAAATTTATTAGCTTAAATAGATTGACGATACAAAATCATGTCACACATTCAAAGTGAATTGGAAGTAACTTAAGCCATTTTAGGGAACGCTATGTGTACTAATAGAGAGTGCCAATTCAGATGACCAAGTCTATCCAAAATAGTCATGTATCGTTTGGCTGAAGAATTGAAACTTACAACTACTAGGAGGCAGCTTAGGGAGTTTGCAATTGTCTTTGCTTTTATAGCATGCATGTTTTTTTTGTTTTTAACTGATTTGCCTAATAGGGGTGGCAATGATTTGGTTATATTCAATATCCAAATCAAATCAAATCAATAAATTTGTTATTGGATGTCCATTATCAATCCAATAAGCTTATTGGACTCTTATCGGATATCAAATAAGAATCCAATAAGCTTATTGGATCTGTCCAATATATCCGTTAAGATTCTTAAGAAAAGAACCAGTTAAAATTAAAATTAAAATTTAATAAAAATTATAAAAAAAACCATAATTAAATTAAAAAATTAAGAAAAAACAACAAAGAAAAAACATAGAAAGAGAAAAAAAAAGAGAGAAAAAAAAAAACCTAGAAAAGAGAGAAAACCCAGAGAAAAACCCTAGAGTGAGAAAAAGAAAAACCTAGAGTGAGAAAGAAGAAAAAACCCTAGAGGAGAAAAAGAGAAAAAAACTAGAGAGAGAAACCAAGAGAGAAAAAACCCCAGAGAGGAGAAAACCGTAAAGAGAAGAGAAAAACCTAGATTGAAAAAAGAGAATAAAAAAACTAGAGAGAAAGAGAGCAAACCCCAGAGAGAAAAAGAAAAACCCGTGAGAAAGAGAAAACAGAGAGAAAAGAAAAAGAGAGAGAAACCCAGAGAGAAGCAAAACCCCAGAAGAGCAAAACCCGAAAGAGAAAAGAAAAAAACCCGTAGAGAGAAAGAGAGCAAAACCCGAGAGAGAAAAGAACAAAAATCCTAGAGAGAGAAAGAGAGCAAAACCTAGAGAGAGAAAGAGAGCAAAACCTAGAGAGAGAAAGAGAGCAAAACCTAGAGAGACAAAGAGAGCAAAACCTAGAGAGAGAAAGAGCAAAACCTAGAGAGAGAAAGAGAAAAACCTAGAGAGAGAAAGAGATAAACCTAGAGAGAGAAAGAGATAAACCTAGAGAGAGAAAGAGCAAAACCTAGAGAGAGAAAGAGAGCAAAACCTAGAGAGAGAAAGAGAGCAAAACCTAGAGAGAGAAAGAGAGCAAAACCTAGAGAGAAAGACAGAAAACCTAGAGAGAGAAAAAGAGCAAAACCTAAAGAGAGAGAAAGAGAGCAAAACCTAAAATGCCATTCTATTCTGGGTTTGTTGACCCCCTCGGAAAAGAGACAAGTTCTTGTTCCGCAAATGATAATATTCGTTCTGATTTGAAAAAATATGGAGAAATTTCAAAGTACGAATCACTTGTAAATCGATGAAATACTCGGATTATACTAAAATGCCATTGACAATCCCCGTTAGAAGAAGCTTCAGCCTCCGTGATGCTATTGACGTAAGATAACATGTAAAATAAAATCGATCATATTCATACCTTGGTTTCTGGGGGGGGGAGTCGGGAGGGGAGCCGGGGGGGAGTCGGGAGGGGAGTCGGGAGGGGGAGCCGGGGGGGAGTCGGAGGGGAGTCGGGAGGGGAGTCGGGAGGGGGATTTGTGCTCGTGGATCGTCCACGAAAATCACCAAAGGTGAAGTGTTGTTTACTCTGGAGGAGAGTAGAAACTAAGGGGGAACCTTGGTAGTGTCAAGGAGACCAAAGACTTGGGTCTCTTCCACTCAAGTGTGTGTCATGTGGATTATTTCTTATTGTATGTTTGTAGTTGTGTTTTGTTTCAATCCTACTATTGTAATTCCATCTTGCAAGTTTGAATAAGATTCCTTGATTGGGATTACAAATCCCATAATACAATGGCGATTAGTCTTGAGAGCTCTGGTGGATCGTCATAGAAATCACGAGTGAAGTGTTGTTTACTCTGGAGGAGAGTAGAAACTAAGGGGGAACCTTGGTAGTGTCAAGGAGACCAAAGACTTGGGTCTCTTCCACTCAAGTGTGTGTCATGTGGATTATTTCTTATTGTATGTTTGTAGTTGTGTTTTGTTTCAATCCTACTATTGTAATTCCATCTTGCAAGTTTGAATAAGATTCCTTGATTGGGCTTACAAATCCCATAATACAATGGCGATTAGTCTTGAGAGCTCTGGTGGATCGTCCACGTAAAATCACGAGTGAAGTGTTGTTTACTCTGGAGGAGAGTAGAAACTAAGGGGGAACCTTGGTAGTGTCAAGGAGACCAAAGACTTGGGTCTCTTCCACTCAAGTGTGTGTCATGTGGATTATTTCTTATTGTATGTTTGTAGTTGTGTTTTGTTTCAATCCTACTATTGTAATTCCATCTTGCAAGTTTGAATAAGATTCCTTGATTGGGCTTACAAATCCCATAATACAATGACCTGTTGCTCTATTTTTTGTTAAAAAATTGTGTATGTTCCACTTCCTATTATCTGTTGGTTTGTTATTCCTGATTCCCGAGTATTGGAATTACCCTGGTGTTATAACACCTCACTTTTATGACACCATAAGGTTTATTTCTTTTCATATTTTTTCACCTTATTTTTGCTATCGTTACATCTTATACTATATATTCTTACCTCATCATTATATTTTTTTTCTAATAAACATATTTTTTATTTCAATGTGTCCTTACCTAAGTTTTAAAAACCGAATCGGCCATCTAACCAACACTATGTTCGATTTTGGTTGAACTTAGACCGGGTTGGACCATTGAATATAATACACCATAATTTACATATATTTAATATTTCTTTTTTACATATATTTAATATTTCTATAAGAAAAAAAAAATATAATGTTAGTTATAGTAACTGGGCCGAGTCAATAAGGACCGAGCTAGCCTCTAATTCTGGTTCAACTGAGTCGGACTAGCCGGTTTGGTTCAGTTTTTAAAACATGGATCCTTACAGTATCTCCAAAGTTTTTTTTCTCCCCCATTTCCCCACCCGTTCTAGTGTTTATCCCATTTTTTCCATTTTCATCCTTACACATTTATACTTTAGGTAATTATAATTTTTAAATCTAAATATTTAGATTTAGTAATTTTCATAATTGTCCTCTATCAATATTATTTTGTATTTCACATGATACCTTTATTTTTCATAAAATATTACTTTAGTATATAATAAAAAATTTTGAATTTATGATATGATTGTTGTTTGTTTTAGTATTTAGAATTTTCATTTAATCTTAAAATGTTAGTTCTCCCTTCATAATATTTTAACCTTTGTTTAGACTACTCAAACTATTTATATTGTTGGTATTTGATCCCCTTATATTATTAATATTCACGCCCCTATGAAATGGTCGGCTTACATTGCATAAATCTACCATCTAACTTGCTCTCAAAAATAAAGTTCAAATCATATCCATTTCTTTTAATACACGTGCCTTATTTTAGTTAGCAATATCTATCTTAGTTCAAAAATTAAGTTCACATTATTCAAAAAAGTTCTTTTTAACTTATTTAAAAATTTTACCGATATTGTAAATAATTAATTACTTCTATACGTATTAAAACTTAGGGTTTGTTTTGATGAATATTATAATATTTCTTTATACAATACCTTTTTTGCTTAAAAAATTGATAGGAAAAACATTAACTTAAAAAAAATTAAAATTTTATTAAAATTAATTATTTATCAATTAAATATTTATCCATATTTTTACTTTACATGTTTTAGTTTAAATCTATCGAGACATTTAAAAAATTATAAAATACAAAAATTTCAACCTTTTTTTTAAATATTTAACCAAAATTTTCACAATTCATGTCTTATTTGGTATTAACAAATTTAAAAATTAGAACCAATATTTGAAAATAAAGTTCAAATATATAGAAAATAAAGTTCAAATATATATCGATTTCTTTTACTACACATGCCATGCTATAGTTAGCACTATTTAGCTTAGTTAAAATTATGAGTTCACAATATTCAAAATTTTAATTTTAACTTGCTAAAACATTTTAATAATATTAAAACAATTTAATTACATTTAAATGAATTAAAACTTATGGTTTCATTTTATGAATATTATAATATTTCTTTATGCTTTTCCTTTTTTAATTTAAAAAATTTATGAGTTCAATTTTCTTTCTTAATCGTAATATTATTTTGAACCACTTTAAGGAGATAACACATAGTAGCTTATATAAATCTAGCTATTGAAGTAGTATATTATTAATAAACATCAAATCTATTATCACAGTGAAAATGTACTCATTAAACAGAAAAAAATTCATTTCATGGATGGAATAAATTGTCTAATCCAAAAAAGGAATTCATTCAAATAAAATCAATGAAAATCATGCAAATTGCAAAGGCTTGAATATGACTGAAATAATATAATAAAAATATAGATTTATAATATAATAAAAAAGAGTTACATGTTATTTCTATAAATGTGACCTATTTTTTCAAGAAAATTACCTTATGCACTGGGGGAAATAGATAAAGGAGAAAGATTTAATGGAAAGAACTCCTACGTAGAGACTTAAAAAAAAATATTTCAATAGTTCCTAATCTGCAGGGCTTTCAACCTAGGGTATGAAAATCCAATAGTGAGAGTATTACAGAAGCAATCGAATTATACTTATAGTAGTTGATTCTCCTCCTTGTCAGGATTCAAATTGCACACTCTAACTTCCTATTGCAGCACCCCAACAGAAGTCCTTTGATACCCCTCACACAGAAGCTCCCCCTCAGTGTGATCCCTTTAGCAAGGGATAATCTCCACGCAATCTTCTCATGATGAGAACACTATTACAATGGTCAATAGCTTCTACTGAGATAAGCCAGAAGACCTCTTAATACGCTCAGTGAGCTTGCTCATGATATAATAAACTCCACAACCATTATCTTGACAAGCTCCCCCTCAAATTCACCCTCTCTATATTTCTTCTGAATTTTTGTGTAACCGTTTTCCTTCTTCCAGGTCGCTTTAGATAGCTTAGGGTTTATTCCTTTTTTATTTCAGAGTCCCTCTTTCATTTGACTTCATCCATCGATTGAGAAGTCCTCTTTGTACTAGACTTCTCTTATGTAGTTGTTTCCTATTTGGACTCTTCTTTTACACTACAACTATGTGTCTATTAGGAAACTTACTCTGTTTAATTCAATCGGGATTCTTCAGGTGTGTTTCTTTTTTACTTCAATTAGGACTTTTCTATTAAGTGTGTTTTGTTAGAATTAGCCAATCACACGTACGCGCATCAACATTCTCCTCCTTTGGCTCTTTTTGAGAAAACCACTTTCTCTTCACACGATGATGGCTTCTCTTCTTGGAGCAGCTTTTTCAATTTTTCATCTTCCCCTTCCTTGAGTGCACTTGCACGTACAGTCTAGTATACACATTAGAATGACACTCCCCCTTACTTATTTACCTTCTTTTTCCTGTATGCGCATCTTCACTCAATGCATCTTTAGATACATTCGTCTTCAAGAAAACTTATCTAATATCATTAACCACATATTGTTCAAAAGCCAAACAATGTACTGAATATAGTATTGTAAAGCATGTAGTAGTTCCATAACCTTTTCAAGAGTACAACCCACATAATGAACATGCCAAAATGCAAAAACATATATTTTGCTTGCACACTACTCATTGTTTCATCTGCGCCACTTGATGTCTACTTGTTGTTGTTTTAGTTCCCACATTCACTCTAATAGTTCTCCCCCTTTTGTTCACCCCCTTTTGTTCAAAAAGATGCAAAGGACCACAAGTCTTTACTGTGATGTTCTGATCTGATCTATCTCCTTAGTAAGATGTTGTAGTGCTCGATGCCTATTTTCGAGACGCACCATTTCAGACTTCACTGATCTCATCCTGCGCATGAGATAATCAAAGGTCTGTTGATCGAGTGAAATACCTGGAGGCCATGGACCCGAATGAATTGGGTAACCTTGTGAACTTCCACTGCTTGTTCCTTGCTGTGATCTTGAATTTGGCTTGGGTAATGTAGATGTGGCTGAGCTTCCTTGGATTAATGTCAATGTTGAGGGAAGTGGAGCAGAGACATTACCTCTAGTGATTTCAGATAGAGATGCAATGACAAAGGATGTTTTTAAAACTAACATCCGGTATAAACGGAGCTTGACTAGCATCATTAATAGGTAAACTACTTTGCACAAGTGTCTGCCAAGATGAATTAGGAGAAGTATATGCAAAAACAGGTGAAACAAGTGTTGTAGGTACAGTTGATGTTTCAGTGACAATGGCAGCAATAATCGTGCTATCAATGTGAATAGCAGTGAGCGGCTCAAACTGAAAAACAAAGGTACTTACAATAATACTAACAAAGTCCATGGCTTTCTCTAAATGGAGTTGCTCATCTAATGCAGAAGATGTAGCTAAGTTGTCAGCTGTGGAAGCTAGTCTTTTTGCCTTTAACATTGTGGTCGGTTTGCTCCATATCTATTTCTTTTCATCCTGTTTTGCAACAAGTTTTGAGGGTCCAAATTTTTTTTGACTATTTAGTATTCCATAAATTAGTGATGGAAAGATAACATCCTTGTTTTTCAAATTGCTTTGGGACCTTGAAAATTTGTTCAAATATTCTCTTGCTCATAGCCACCCTCTGCTCAGTCTCTATCTTATATAATAAGTCTACCACGCTTTTGTGTATGGTTCTGCTCTGTGGGTAAACGAAAGCCAATTCCACATGGCTATTTTATGTAAAGCAGAATACTTCGGTGCCAGAATGGATACAGGAATTGAGTGTGTCTCTGGCCATTCTCGTTTTTTATTTCCTGTGAGTTCCTTTAGCATAATTTTATCTTCAACTTCCTCAGGTTCGGTGTCATGCATGGGAATTTTTAGACAACTACTAATGGATTTTGGACCAAACTTGTGCCACTATCCCCTAACATATACCCGACAGTTTGTGCCCCTTTCTGGCTTAAACAGATTATAGTAGAATTCTTGGACGACTGTTGCTGAATACAATTTGATATCTATAATTGTACCCATTAGTGATTGCTTCTCCACCAGAGGCAGTATAAATTGAATTCCTTGGTCAGTATACTATTTTCTGTTCTAAACTGTTTCAAATCTCTTCTCTGCTCTAGCATCCACAAACTTCTTGTCTTGTGGTTGCTATATATTCCCTTCTGAATTAGTTATCTGAGCCACAACATTCGCACCACTCACTTTTCTTTTCTCATCCTGCTTTCCTTTTGGTTTTTATCTCATCACACTAGATTGCTCAATCGGTATATCCCTTTCAGCTGCTTTTGTACTGTGAGTCCTTTGTTAGAGCTCTTTCTACTTTGTACTGTAGCTTTCTCTTTTCCTCTTTGGGAGACCCTGCGAAAACTTTCTTTTGATTTTGGATTCGAGGCTTCAGATGCTGAATCCGATTCTATTAGGTGCTTCTTCTCTCCCTCTTCTTCAACATCTAGCATTATTGGTGAATCACTAGGATTCATTCCCTTCCTTTGTTTCCATATTGTACTCTCTCTACGGTGTGATTTTTGATCAGCTACCATGGATTCTTTACGCTTTCGAGGAATTATCAATGGGGCATCATCATCTCCATCCGACCCTTCCTCCACATCTCTATTTTTCTCTATTCCACTCAAATCAACCCTTCGCAGTCCTCCACCATCATGTCCACATTGAGTTACACTGTACAATATCTTTCTTTTTCATTATTTTGTCCAAGATTAGTGGAAGCATGGCATTGTCGGTTTCATCTTGTTATCATAGAGCTTTGTAAATTCATTAGTTTGACATAATGTCACAACCTCGACTATCGAAGCTAGGGTATCTAAAGGTTGAACTTGAGAGAGACTCTCCTTATATCTTTTCCTTACTTCGGGTCTCCACTTGCTCAACTATATTCTTCTGAACATGACCTTCTTCATCTTTTTCAGATATTATTCCCTCAACAATCAGGTCGTCATCCTTCTCTCCAATCGATGATACATCTGTTTTGCTCTTTTGTTCAAAATACATGGTTTTGGGAAAAATGTTTGTGCCTTGTAAATCTGGAACGGTAGTGTCATCTTGTGCAAATGGTGAAGTCCCCATGTATGTCCACTTGTGTCGTTGTCGCTTCTTCAATCCCATTTCCTGTCCAATGCTTTGAGGTAAACTAAAGGGCAAAAGGCAAAACAAACACATTTTTACCTTTCTTCTTACTTTTGTGAATATGTCTGAAAGTTGATTTTCAGTGGATACATGTTCTAGTGTTACCTTTCCTTATTCAACAACTTCCTGGATGAAGTGATGCCTGATGTTGATATGTTTGGTTCTAGAATGTTGCACAGATTTTTTTATATGTTGATTGCACTTGTATTGTCACAATATACTGTTAGTACACTATTTTTTACACCATAGTCCAAAAGCATCCGTTTCATCCAAATGAGTTGAGTACAACAACTTCTTGCAGTGATGTACTCTGCTTCAGCTGTGGATAATGAAATAGAGTTTTGCTTCTTGTTGTACTAGGATACTAGATGGGTACCTAAGTAGAAATATCTACCCAAAGTGTTTTTTCTATCATTCGCATTCCCTGTTCAGTCTGCATCAATATACCCAGCCAGTACACCATTTGTGTTTGTAGAGTACCAAATTCCTAAACTTAATGTGTCGTTCACATACCGAATGATCCTTTTTACACACTTTACATGTGATTCTTTCGGGCCAGCTTGGAATCTTGCACAGACACCCACAGTTTGGCTTATGTCTGGTCGCGTGGTTGTAAGATATAGCAAACTACCAATCATGTTTCTATATAGTGTAGTATCTGCAGTTGTGCCTCCTTCATCTTGGAAACTCAACCAGTGGTGCTCATAGGTGTTCTCATAGCCTTAGCATCTTCTAGACCAAATTTCTTGACCAAGTTTTTTGCATACTTTTCTTGTTATATAAAGATCCCATGATTTTTTTGCTTGATCTGAAATCCCGGAAGTAAGACAATTCACCTACCATACTCATTTCAAACTCATCTTGCATATGTTAGACAAATATTTTCTGACCAGATTCAACAATTGATCCAAAAATAATGTCATCCACATATATTTGAGCTATTGTTAGTTCATGATCATTTCTTTTGATAAAGAACGTCTTGTCTACTCTTCCTCTTGTGAATCATTTGGAGAAAATAAACTAGTCAATCTTTCATACCATGCTCAGGTGCTTGCTTCAGCCCATATAGAGCTTTGGTCAAGCAAAATACATGATCTAGTTAGTGTGGATCAGTGAACCCTTTAGGGTTCTCAACATATACTTCTTCTATTAGATATCCATTTAGAAACACACTCTTGACATCCATTTGCTGCAACTTTATTTTCATCACACTTGCACTGCAAGTAACAGCCTGATTGACTCAAGCCTGGTCACAAGTGCAAAAGTCTCATAAAAATCTATCCCTTCTACTAGAGTGTATCCCTAAGCAACCAGTCTTGCCTTTTTCCAAATGACATTCCCTTCCTCATTTGTCTTATTCTTGAATATCCACTTGGTGTCAATGACATTCCCTTCCTCATCTATCTTATTCTTGAATATCCATTTGTTGCCAATGACATTCATATTGGGAAGGCGAGGCACTAGTGTCCAGAACTCATTTCTTTCAAATTGCTCAAGTTCGTCTTGCATTGCTCTAATCCAGAACACATCTCTTAGAGCCTCTTCTACCTTTTTAGGCTCAGATAAGAAGGTATAACACACAAATTTGACCATGTCCTGATAATTCTTTTTCCTTCCTCTTGTCTTCATTCTGTCTTTGGCTTCACCAATGATCGCATTAGCAGGATGACTTTTCTACATTCTTATAGATGGGGCCTTTTATCTTTCTGTTGTAACTCTTGGAACCTTGGATGTGTTTTTTGCAGTCTCACCTACTATAAGTTCAGATGTTTTTGTGGTTGTTTCATGTGTAACTTCATCCGACATTCCAACTATTGCTTCACATGGAACTGTATTTGATACTATTTTTTCTTGCTAAACTTAGGGCAATATCCTCTTCTATTCGAGTGTTTCCACCTTGATCTGCTATTTCCGCATTATTCGTCTCAATGATGGTATTTTTATTCTTGAAAAATACTCAATATGCATGACCATTTCTAGAGTAGCCAACAAATATGCCTTCCATACTTTTGCAGTCAATTTTTTTCATATGCTCACGGTCTTTGAGAACATGGCATACACTACCAAACTCACGAAGTAATGTACCTTTGGCTTTGTTCCTTTCCATAACTCATAAGGAGTCTTATGAGTCATTGATCTTAAGTGTACCTATTGCAAATATAGCAAGTTGTGTTTATGGCTTATGCCCACAATTTGTGAGGCAGATACTTTGAATTTATCATTGCTCTAGCCATCTCTTGAAGTGTTATATTTTTTCTTTCCACAACCCCATTTTGTTGTGGAGTTGTAGCAGCTAAGAATTTATGAGAAATCCCCCTTTGATTGCAGGAGTGGACAAACTCATGATTTTCAAACTCCTTTCCATCAGCAATTCTTATTCCGACAATCTTTCCTATGATTGCTCCTTTTTCTGTCATGAGTCTTTGGCACAAACTTACAAATGATTTGTAAGCTTCAGATTTCTCGCTAAGAAATTACACCCAAGCAAATCGTGTAAAATCATCTACAAAAACAAGTACATACATTTTTCTTGCAATGCTTTCGGTTTGAATCGGCCCCATCAGATCGATGTATAGCAACTCCAGTGGTTGTTAGGTTGTGATAAGCTTTAGAGCAGAGTGTGAGGTTCGATGTTATTTTCCCTCCATGCATCCTTCGCAGATAGTTTCTACTTGCCCACTCAGTGTTGGTTGTCCTTGTATTGCCTCATACTTGACCAACTTTTGCATTCCTTTGACATGCAAGTGTCCCAACTGTTTGTGCCACAATTGATAAGTGTTCTCACTAGTGTATTTACATTGATTTGAAATGATCAGCATGTAGCAATTATTTCCGGTTCTAGCTCCTTCTAACACAGACTGGTTCCTGTTGTCTGCCACTCGATAGCCTTCTTTAGTGAACTTGACATGCAAATTCTGGTTACACAACTGACTGATGCTTATTAGATTTCCTCTCAGTCTATTAACCAGGAAAACATTCTTCAATCTGGTTAGTCCTTCAACATTTAGAACTCCTCTCCCAATTACTGCCCCTTTTGCACCATCTCCAAATGTAACTTGACCACCATCTTCTTTGGTGAAGATCAGTGAGAAATTCAGCATTTCCAGTCGTATGTCTCGAGCATCCGTTGTCAAAGTACCATATGCCATCAGCAGTTATTTTGCAAGCAGTATGTGCAACAAACAAACCAATTTCCTTCTTCATCCAGACAAATTTTGGGTTAGCTTTCATGGTCTTTTGAGACCCACTCCATCTCCAATCCCTTAAAAGCTTGTAGGAATACGGTCAGATGTGCCCATAAACTCCACAGTAGTAACATATGGGCACTTGGGTCCTTCTGGTCTTTCTTAACCGTGTCTGATAATCGTGAGTTGCTCCCATAAAAGAATTTTCTCCAGTATATCCCAATCCATGTGTATCACCAGTTTTTCTTCCTTGGGTCAGTATATCCTCTAATTTTTGTTCCCCTTTGTCAAATTTTGTCACAATTTCTTGTGACCTTCTCAAATCCTCTTCCAGCTTCTGAATTTTCTCCTCCTTGTCTGTAACCTCTTGTTTCAGCTTGACATTCTCTTTTTCAACAGAAGTGACTTGCTCTTTTAGGATTCTCTTCCAATTTTTGAGTCTTTTTCTCTTTTTCTTTTACTTTTTGTTTTAGCTCTTCATACTCTTTTTCGTGAGAAGCAACCTGCTCATTAAAATGTTTGGTACTCTCAAGAACTCCATCCCATGGTTTAATGATATTTTCTACCGTGCCATCTCCAACTTCACCATTGGTCTCACTGTCATTATAAGCTGTTGTAGGTTGAACTTTGACTGGTGCTGATGGATTGTAACTTTGCCTGATATTTGTAGCGAAGGCAACAAAGTTACACTCGTCATCCCTAGAATCACTGTTGTAGTCATCGCTCCAAGCAGCTATAAGTGATTTTTTTTTTCTTAAGTATGTCAGACATTCTGATTGAATATGTTCTCGTCCACCATATTCATAGCACACAACAATTTCTTTTTTTTTGAGAAATCTAGAGTCAAACTCCCACCACTTTGTTTGTTTTTTGCTAAGTAGTTTTTCTTCTAATTCTTCTTTATGGACTTGTTAAGACCTTTGGCCAAAAGAGATACTCTTTCTTCCAACTCTACCAGAGTGGTAGTAGTAGTGCCAGAATTTTCCAACGGCTATATCACCTCCTCCTTTGATGCTGACTGTAGAACCACTCCTTTCTTGTTTCCTCCAACTGAGTCACATACCTCGTCATTCATTTTAAATGTTTTTAGAGACCCAATCAAAGTCATAGCATCAATGACTTTGTTTTCTCATCCTGTGCCTTGATGTAAATCTACATCTTGGCTTTCCAATAGGAGTAATTCGTCCCATCGAGTAAAGGGGGTCTAGTATTCGATGCTCCATCCTTCAAATAATTAGCCATCCTTCTTGTCAGCGAAGCTTACTGGATCGTTTTATTCCCAACTAATTTGGAACTTGCTCTTATGCCACTTGTAATTGTTGTAAGCTTCGTTGGTGTACAAGTGAGTGTACTTACTCCCGATGATTGGTGTAATTACACTTTAAAGTTACACTTATAGGTACGCCACATGACTTAGATAATTGTTATCACAGTTTGGAACCAATAGTTCCTAATCTGTGGGGCTTTCAACCCAGGGTATCAAAATTCACTAGAGAGAGTATTATAAAAGCAATCGAATTACACTTACAGTAATTGGCTCTCCTCCTTGTTAGGATTCAAATTACACACTCTCTAAGACTTCCTATTGCAGAACACAAACAGAAGTCCTTTATACCCCTCACACAGAGACTACCCCTCAGTGTGATCCCTTTAGCAAGGGATAATCCCCACGTAAACTTCTTTGGATGAGAACATTATTACAATCGTCAATAACTTCTACTGAGATAAGTCAGAAGACCTCTTGATATGCTTGGTGAGCTTGCACATGATATAATACACTCCACGACCATTATCTTGTCAAGCTCCTCCTCAAATTCACCCTCTATTTTTCCTCTTAATTTCTGTGTAACCTTTTCCTTCTACCAAGTCGCTTTATATAGCTTAGGGTTTATTGCTTCCTGATTTCAGAGTCCCTCTTTCATTTGACTTCATCCATCGATTGAGAAGTCCTCTTTGTACTAGACTTCTCTTATTTAGCTGTTTCCTATTTGGACTCTTCTTGTGCACTTTACAACTCTGTGTTTATTACGGAACTTACTCTGTTTAATTCGATCGGGATTCTTCAGGTGTGTTTCTTTTTTACTTCAATCACGACTCTTCTATTAAGTATGTTTTGTGAGAATTAGCCAATCACACGTACGTGCACCAACAGATCTTCTTATTGTGCCTCCTTATTCCTCCTAGCCTCCCTCACTATCTATTTCCCTATCTTTACAATTTCCTTGGGCCATGCATTTCCAATGTATGAAAAAGGTACGAGCGCTCCCTACTCGATTCTTTTTCTCTGGAATCATCTAACTTATTCTTTCTCATTCGCCACCCACTTAGGTAACCATTTGTACCTCCCCAATTGGTTGTCCCTTTCTTCTTCCCTTCTCTGTCAAAATTTAAGATTTAAACTTTTTTTTTGTCCCAATTAATTATATTGACGATAGTAGCGGGCATTTCGTAATAATGAAAGAAAACCCTCCACATTGTCATTTGGCCTTTAAAAAGATAGAACCAACAACCAAGTTGAATGGTTTGTTCTATTGTTAAATTAATATCTGTTGTAGTACATTTACCCAACTCAATTGCTAGGTGATGATTAAGGAGAAGGCAAAAAACAAAATTTTAATTGCCACACTACTCAGCTACAGGGAGGGCAACTCAGTTGGGGAGTGAAGATTGGGTCACGTTGGCAAGTGAAGATGAAGATCAAAGACTAGACTACTTGGTTTGATGCGGTTTGTGATGGACCATATTAACTTGGAATTGAAATTGTTCTAGTGATATTAGTTAGTATAAATTATCTGGCGTTAAAACTCCACTTGGAACTCTATTTTAAACACCTCGAGAAATAAATAACAAAGCAAACACAAACAAGTTGTTATCGTAGTTCGGAACAACTGTGGATTGCTAGGTGATGATTAAGGAGAAGGCACAAAAAAAATTTTTTAATTGCCACACTACTCAGCTACAGGGAGGGCAACTCAGTTGGGGAGTGAAGATTGGGTCACGTTGGCAAGTGAAGATGGAGATCAAAGACTAGACTATTTGGTTTGATGCGGTTTGTGATGGACCATATTAAATCGGAATTGAAATTGTTCTGGTGATATCAATTAGTATAAATTATCTGGTGTTAAAACTCCACTTGGAACTCTGTTTTAAACACCTGGAGAAATAAATAACAAAGCAAACAGAAACAAGTTGTTATCCTAGTTCAGAACAACTGTTTATAATCTGCGGGGCATTCTTGCCCGGGATAATAACAATCCACTAGTTATTACTGATTACAAGCCTTTACCAAGGCATTACTGTATTCATTCACTTTACAATAGTAGTGTGGATTGCCTTCAAGCTTTCACCTGACACACCCAATGTGATTGGTCACGTTATTATCCCACTGAGGCTCCTCGTTAGTACGAGCTTCTAGTGTAGAAGACTCGGTCTGTCTCCCGCACAAACTTTAGCAATGGTGTTGCAACTCCGGCTGCAACTCCGTCTTCATCTCTTCGACTACTTCTATGAAAGTGGATGGATGAAGAACTAATAAACCCGAACTCAAGACCTCCCGCAGCAATAACTCCCATGGGACCACTGAGCTAATGCCCAAGACCCTTCTTTAATTATCTTTGTTCTTTAGGGCAAGTTCAATGCCCCATCATTTCCCTTTTAAAGTTTATTTTTAGTTTTGGTTTCTTTTTTAAGTAGTGACTAATATCTCTTTCTTTGCCATCTCAACTTTTCTAATTGAATTAATTAGCAATTTGTATGAACTAGAAAAGTCCAAAAAAAAAGAGGAGGAAAATTCTAGAGAAAGAGAAGACAATTAAATTCTGATGTAAAGTAATTTAATACTACATTTGTATATTTTAAAAATAGTTTTAATAAAAATAATATTATAAATTTATTAACAAAAAGACTTTTTTTTGAGTTATTAGATCCCAATCTTGAATGTAAATCAATTTTTCATCTTGAAATAATAGTTGTACAAATTTTTAGATAGACCAATTTGGTCCAGATTTTATAATAATGATATAATTTAAATCATCTAATTATCATTTTTTTTACTTTTATAAAATTATTTTAAATATTAATTTATTTTAATAATATAATTAAGAAAGTTAAATATTTAAAATATAAGGAAAATAATAATTTATTATCTATTATTATTTTTAAAATTTTATATACTTTATTTGCATTAAAATAGAATTTATGTAATTATATTTTATTAAAAAATTGATGTATATTATTTTTAAAATAAAAGGATTATTAGATTTTGTAAAAGGAGGATTAAAATAAATTGATTAGTGGATTTATTTTTGTGGGTGTGGTGAGGGATAAAAGGGGTAGGAGTACGCAATTAATTAATAATTTTCAAATATTTATTATGTATATTTTTATTATTTAAGATTTCTCTTTATAATATCTATCTTTATTGAAAAAGATAATAATTTACTTTGTATAATTTTATATTTTATACTTTTATATTTTAATACTTTTACTTACCTATCTATATACTATCTAATAGATTTCAGAAGCAGTCCATGACTGTATAGAGCCTCTTGAGTTTATGACATTCTAAGTTTTCCCCATTTAGTCGTCACCGCCTCAAGATAATTTTACCCAACGATTGAGGTTCCACTGCCTTAATTTGTTCTTATCTTTTGCCGATTTCTCCTATTCTTGGTCGTCGCTTCCACTAGCTACAGGGATATTAATAATCTCATATAGGTTTCATGTTTATTATCTTTATTTACTGTCTATCTATTGTCTTTTATGCTCAATTCGATACTTTAGGGTGTGATTAAGGTTCCACAACTTCAGATTTCTGTTTACTTTTTTTTACAGGGTTTGGTTTTCATCTTTGAGGCCTTTTTGACAATCTATATCTTCGTAGGTTGTACAGTTTCAGGTTTGTATTTTTTTTCAGCTTTTGGTTGTCTGTTTTGCCAATTTCTCTATCCTGGTAAGTTTTTCGGCTTCAAATTTGTATTTATGGTTTGACAGTGTTTGATTTTTATCTTTGGTTAAGAATGAAAAATAGATAAGAATGAAAATAGTAAATGAATTAATTCGCAAAAATTTAAACTATATTACTGTATAGACCAAAATGTGATCAGCCCAAATACGATGAGCCCAAACGCCCATCAATCCAGCAATCGATCGTCGTGGGTAGGCTCTATCGATTTTCAAAGTCACTTGTCGCAGCCCATCACCAGATCCATTCGCATCGCTGCGTCATTGATATAGTCGTCGCCCCAGTCAGCAATAAACCGCCGCGTCAGCACCAGTCAGGTTAAACGACCAAACCTGGTCGCCAACGGTAAAGGCAAAGAAAAGACACTCACGGTCCTCATTCGTGGATCCAACAGAGGAGCCCCTAGTCTTCCTCCCATCTCAACAACAACAGCAGAAAGGGGATCGTGATCCCCATTCCAAGGAAAGAGCTCCAACAACTGGACATAATTGGCTACAAATAGCCAAAAACATTCGGTCAAAGGGGTTCGGAAATCCTTCGTCGAGAAACACTCACGCACAAAATTTTTTCGAGCCAAAGAAGTTAAGCGACTCGCAATTTTTGGAGATTCACTAGTTCGACTGGAGCAGCTCTACACGTTCGCCGACAACGTTAACAAGTCGATACACGCGGAACACAAATACTTTCGTCCGACCGATGAAACAGTTATCGTTCTTGCACACTCGTTCCAGAACTCATATTTCGACATCAACTCGCCAGAAGCCGAAACTTTATCAATTTACACGAACTTTCAAATACAAATTGTAACACAGATATTCTATTGTAATTCGAATTACTCTCTCGGTCGCTCTTATTCGCGGATCGGTGGATTTTCGGTGAAACAATTATATAAATATTTTTTTTTAAAAAGTTGTTTAAGGTAAAAAGGTTTACACTTAATATTAGATTAATTAAATAGTAATAATAGTTTAAAGAATTTGGTTTAATAAAAATGTTTTAAAGGATAAAATAAAGTAAAATAAAAAAGCAAGACCACTTGGTTGCCATTATTTTTAATTGAAGTACAATAATATTAAATTAAATTCTATTAAATTTTTTTAAAATAATATTAAATAAATTAAATAAATATTTTTAACTAAATTGGTCTAATTAAATATTTTTAAAGGATAAAAGTAGGGCAGTTCAAGCCGAGAGACTCAAACTATTTTCAGTGTTTGTGTTCTTGTTTCAGCTTTTTTTTTTTTTTTTTTTTTTTAATAATAATAATTTTTTTAAAAAATTACATTCAACAAAAAAAAAATTTGTAAAAATATGAACTCCGTCGGCGCCATGGCGTCAGTTACCGTCGTCTTGCACTTTATAAAAGCAAATCAAATTTGTACTCACGAGCATTCAAAAGAATTAAGAGGGAAAGGTGTGGAGAGAGAGAGAGAGAGAGAGAGAGAGAGGGAGGGAAGAGCTTCGGGCGCTAGCCCCTTTCTTTGTTTTTCCATGGCAGCTGACACGCGCTCTTGCCTGGAAATCTTCACCGCAGAAGCTGCCTCCCTCTTTCACTTTCACCATTTTCATTTCCACAACCTCTATTAATTAATTAGAATCCACTGTCCCTTCACTCAACAACTGGAAACAAGATTCGCGCTCTGAAGTACCACCGACTGGTGAAAGAATTTAGCTATCGAGAGCGGGGCGCCTTCACTTCACTCTCCTCCTATTATTTCAACGCTTCTCTCCCTCTCTCTCTAGGTATCCCTATAATTTATACGATCGATCGATCGAGTCGAGTCGATTGATTTTTTCTGATTCATTTTAGCTACTTTCTGCAGGGTTCTTATATATGCGTGTGTTTAATTGACAGGCTCATCAGTATGCAGTTGATTTTCAGCTTCTCGCTGTTTTGTTTCTGCAACGATTTTGCTGCTGCACCGCGCGCATCCTAATATTTGAACACAGAAATTGCTTTTTTCGGTGCTCTGTGTTTGATTCATTAATTTGGTGACAGTTCCTTTAATTAGGATCTGGTTTAGGTTCTCACGGCCCCTTCGCGCGCCATGGATTATTTCAAAGCTGAATCTGGAAAGCCTTCCTCGGCCAGTCACAAGCAGCCTCTGATGCTCAAAGATTTCCTCCTAGAGGATTCCCACTCCTATGGCGGTTTCGCCTCCTATCCCAGACGATGCGACACCACAGTTAGGAATCTTCTCGAAATGGATCTCAAAGACTGCGGCACTAGTACCGGAACAAAGAGCAGGAGTACTCCCAAATTACTCCGAAGTAAATCAATCGCAGCTTCGGCTACAATAACTACTGCATTACATAGGGCATCGGAAGCGGTCTTAAAGGTCTTCAGATCTCGGACTTCAAATCGCCCCGGAGAGGGCTTTCTTTCCAGAAGCCTCTCCCGGAGGCTGAGAAGAAGCTTCCGGAGCAAAAGCCAAAAATCCGAGGGTCAAATTGTTAGAGTTCGGGACATCATGAGATGGAAATCGTTCACCCAAGTGGAGTCCGCGACTAAATCCGTCGATTTTCTCTCGTCTTCGATTCAGAGCAGCAGCACGAACAGCAGCTGGACCGACACCGATTTCTCGTTACCGTCTTCAAGCAGCAGCTCCGAGTACTCTACTGGTGAAAACGAAACGGTAATGGAGAGTAAGAGCGGTGTCGGTGAGGATTCCACCGGGAGAGCGACATGCTACCGCAAACCACAGGTAATTGGTTTTTTCAATGCATTCTCTTTGTCTGCTGGTGTAGGGCAGCGTGGGATTTTTTTTTTTTTTTAAAAAAAAAAAAAAAAAAACCCGGCGTGGATTCCTGTCGGCTTTTCCTTTTCGCTTCGGGTATGAATCAGGGCTTGATTTCTTTATACAAATAAAAATGTTGAGATTACCGAGTCGGAGTCGATCCTTCCAGATTCGTAGAAATCTGGTTGACTTGATCTGTTTTTTATTCTTTTGCACGAGTACTCCTGCTGTTTTATTTACTCTTCGTTTTTAATGAGGTAGGAATTGTCTTTTAGCTTTCACAATAAAGAACTTCGTTATTACTTAATCGAAGCGACAGCACACGTGAAAGTTGATACCAAGGGCAGAAAGATCTGCTCTCCTGGTTCTGGACTCTCATCAAATACGAACATCCCATCTTTAAATCCCTTGATCTATATCTATCTTCAATCATGTCCTACCCACTTAAACTTGTGTGGACTGATCACTACTAGAAAGTACAGAAAAAACGTTTGTCTTTGTCTTTGTATAACCACTGCTCCCTAAAAATTATATGACAGATCATCTTATTTTTTTCAGCTTATTAATTTATGAGCATTTTTTTTTTTTTTTTTTTTTGTTTAAGGGTTAACTTAATTTTAAGAGATGTTTTGTAGGATAATAAACCGCCCGTCTTGTTCCCCTGCCACCCTGTCTTGTCTCAGGTTGGTGAGGTTCAAAGGTGGGCTGTGTTCAATTTTGTAATGTTGCATTTCTATGTTCTAACCGTAAAAGAGACCCTGGCAAATAAAGTGTAAAACGACCAGTTGCGCCAACTGGTATGTTCATAGTGGTATAAAGTAAGACCCCCTTCCAATAAAGGCATGCAAAACGCCAGTGGGGAAGGACAATTACAAACAAAGGCTGCTCCACTTTATCGAATTGAAGAAGCACGGTTGATTAGTTTTCGTCTTTTTCGAAATCATGTGCAGTTGTTCCTCTGGTCTTTGCTCATTTGGAGATTTTAACATTATTTGAACTTGTATGTATTTCGTCAAATAGGTGTGGGAGCGCCTAATAAGAGAAGAGCATGAAGAGAAGGAGCAGCTTAGCCCAGTTTCTGTTTTGGATTTTCCAGATGAGGAAGAAGATAGTCCCTTTTCATCCTTCCAGCGAAATTTGGCGAACATGGAAAGTAAGGTTTCTCTTTTGGCAGCAGAACACGACATTAACTCTATTACTTTTTCTCTTTCCTCTTCTGGATTACTGCATGATATATGCAAAGTGAAATAGTCCGAATATGCGTAGGATGTTATAGGTAAATGAGTTTTTTAAAAAAATTTAAAATATTAGAAAAGAATTCCACCTTGGAAAGCTGCAGAACCCATCTTCAGTTTATGATTTTAAACATAAATAAATAAATAAATTAAAAAAACCAGCTTCAACCGTTCGGAGTTAGACTAATTGAGTGTCTTTTTACTCTGTACCAGACTCTGTGCTGTATATGATGATAAATTAGTAACTTAGTTTACGGTATATGCTTATAATTTTAGCATTATCTTCGACTACACTTTTCTCAAGAGAAAACTAAGGTTCCATTGATTGTTTACATACCGTTTCATTTGAAACTTAATATCAGCTATTGGACTTCTTTAATTAACAATGCAGTTCATGTCCAACATGGCAGCATTTCATCTTTAAACGAGCCATGGGCTTTCATGTCCATTAATGTCAGATCATATGAAGCATTGAATTTCATTTTTTCTTTGTGTTTCTTTTCTGATAACATTCTTCACTTGCAGGGAAGAAGGAGCAGCTACTGCAGAAAATCCGACGGTTCGAGAGCCTCGCAGAGTTGGCCCCCGTAGACTTGGAGAAACGGATTGCTCTCTTTGAGCAAGAGTGCTCCAGCAGCGGCGGCGAGAACACCGAAAAGCGCATCCAAGAAGTAGAGGAAGAGAGCGAAGCAAGAGAAGTGCTTGAGCTTCTCAAATCGAACTCTGGGTGCTCAGTACTAGAGCAGAAAACAGAAAAACTTCTCCTGGATTTCTTCAGTGAGGGATTGGGAGAGAGCGTAAAAAATGTCTCAGGAGACGTGCTATTGAGAACTGCCAGCGATTGGTTGAATGGCTCTGATCGAGGAACGAGAAGGGAAGTACAGGATGACAGAGAGGCGCTGGTCAGAGAAATGGAGATGGGAGGGAGGTGGTGGAAGCTCAAGCAAGAAGAAGACGACTTGTTGTTGGAGTTGGAGGTTGGGGTTATGGGTGTGATGATTGACGACCTTCTTACCGATCTCCTCTATTTATGAGGAAGGTTTGTCCAAGAACTTTTACGAATTAGCCAGTCATTCAGCAACTCGTTTTCTAGCTTTTGAAGTTCCTTGAGAGTAGGTGCCTTAAAAGGATAAAAACACAATTCGGATGGCTTGGAGTGCACCTGATCATGCCCCCCCTTTGGACTTGTGCCATGAGAGTAGTCTGACCTTGCTCACTAATGTGGCACACGTCTATTGGCTGCACCACGCACGGCTTTGCCTGGTGAGCACTATCCGAACTTGAATTAGTAGCATTATAAATGTAAGTTAATTAATTAATTTACTTTTTTTGTACTGTAATACTTAGACTTAAAATTGGTAAATAAATAATTTATAATGGGTTATTATTTCAAGATATTCACGGTCACATAGCTATATATCTTCTTGTCTGGTCTCTCATCAATGGAAACATCATAATACAAGAAATAAATTAATATACAGTTGGTAGGATATTCATCAGAATGAGAGAGACAAGTTCCATATAACAGAAAAAGATTGGAAAGCTAGGTGGAAAGTTCCTACTTTTCCTGGTGTACCTTTCAATCACAAATCATTGACTTTTTTCCTTGATTATCATGGAAGAAATATAGAACATTGATGAACAATATTTTTCTTCCCACAAATAAGAAGACTTATATAGGTCAGTGACTTACAGATTAGCCCAATGGTCGCGTGGGGAGGTTGATAGTGGAAGTTCTGGGGTTCAAGTCTCCCAAAGTGCAAAGAGGTAAACTGGTCGCGTGGGGAGGTTGATAGTGGAAAACTGGGAATTAGCTGTACCAAATCCTTGTAGGAGCTCGGGAGTACCATGACCTGCTTGAAACATTTGAAGAACTAGTGCAACCATATAAACCATGAATAGCTGCAATGAATCATATTATAATATGATCCATTGTTTCATCATGAGACAAATTTTGGGTAGGCTTTTGATCTAAGATCCAATTCTCCTTAAATCTTCCCGACTTTGCACGAACTATAGAAACCCATGGACCAACTCTCTCTCTATTCAATTTGCTTTGATACACTTGCTCCCAATTGACTAGAGACATTTTTTATGTTTCAGCATCTCCCTTCGATAGGAAACTCCTTATAATTCTTTCTATTACTTTCACAATCGAGCTTGGACAACGCAGAAAAGACAAATAATAAGTTGGTATACCAGATAAACAACTTTTTATAAGTGTTACTCTCCCTGCTCTTGATAATAGCTTTCCGCTGCAAGTGGCTAATCTCCTCTGCATCTTCTCTATCACTAGGTCCCATAAACTCTTTTTTATCCTGCTATGAAAGAGTAGAAGGCCTGTATAGGTTGTTGGCATTTTCCCAATATTGCAGTTCAATTTAGAAGTGCACTCTTGCAGATTGCCTCTTCCACATTAATTCCAAAATTTGCTGATTTATTCCAGTAGATTCTCTGGCCCGAACATAACTCAAAAGCATGCATGAGGCATTTAATTAATAACTTGCTCCCTATCCGTTTTCATGAATAGAATCGTATCATCATCGAATTATGAAATCGGAAGCATCCCTCCTGGCATGACATTTCCAATGCGGTCCATTGTACAATCCCACTTTATAAGTGCATTCAGACATTCTGCTATAATATTAAAAAGTGAGGTGGATAATGGATCTCCTTTGCACAATCCCCTCTGTCCTCTAAAAAAACCAAAGCTACCTCCATTTATGTTAATTGCATTCTGGGCATTGGTGATGCAATTATTGATCCACCTTCTCCACAGGGAAATGCATTACCTCCATCATCCTATCCAAAAAGCTCCAATTAGCTCTATCAAAAGCATTCTCAAGATCGAGTTTCAAAACAATAAAAGGCGCTTTTGATTTATATAGAGTGTCTATGGCCTCATGCACTATCATTGTAGCATCTAGTATTTGTCATTTGGGGACGAAGGCTGCTTGCTCCATACTAATGACTAAATCCAACACCATTTTATGTCTGCTTAATAAAATTTTTGCCACCACTTTATATGGGTGGATCAATAATTTCTCAGGCAATTAGAAAACTCAGGCAATTTCTCAGCTTCTACCCCTGTCACCTTACCCCCCATTGACCAACACCACCCCCGGCCCCTTTCACCACCACAAATGGCCCCACACCCACGGAGACGAAACCGCTCCCCGCGAGTCCAACTCACTGAGGTTGAGCGCCAGCATCCTCATCCAAGATAGTCACTCATGGACGGAGAGTGCTAATGCCGCACTCATCCCAGTCACAGCGAAAACCAGTGCCCTGGTCATGGAGCTGGCCAGAGCATTGGAGGAAGGACGAGAGCCACGAATAGCGGGACGACGAGGACCCATGATGAAACAGGGGGTGTGTCATCAGGAGGGGAGTTCACAACCCGCCAACCCCCCCCCCCATGAAGATACTCTCTTGGAACGTAAGGGGTTTTGGCGGGCCCCAGAAACAAGCCAGCATTAGGAGCACCGTAATGCAAAGCAGTGCAGACTTAATAATTTTTCAAGAAACGAAGCAGATGGAGTTGAGTGATGCCAAGGTACGAGCTATAGTACATTTTAATAATCCCGATTGGAAGGCGGTGGATGCAGTAGGATCGGCAGGAGGCATCCTAATGGCCTGGAACCAGTCGGCGATGGAGGTGTTGGAGGAGGAATTTGGAAATTACTATCTTGGGGTGAGGCTATGCGACAGGAACTTAGCAAAAGAATGGTGCCTGGGAGGCGTCTATGGCCCTTGCTCAACGCAAGCCCGAAGATATTTCTGGGACGAGATTGAGGATTTGCTCAGCAGGTGGTCTGGGCCCTGGCTGATTGGGGGTGACTTCAACGTCATTCGCTTTCGAGATGAAAAATCCCCTCCTGCTTCGCGTGTTACAAGTAGCATGAGAGCCTTCAATGACTTCATAGACGCCTTTGAATTGGAAGAGGTCTAGATGGCGGGGAAAAAATTTACATGGAGCAACAATTAGCAGAGGCCAGTTCTATCCAAACTGAATTGCTACTTAGCTTCCCCAGACTGGCTCTCCCTGTACCCTGAATGTACGGGAAAAGTGATCAATAAAATTGTCTCCGATCACTGGCCTATCCTGATCGATAGTAAGGCGAGGAACTGGGGACGAAAGCCATTTCGGTTTGAAAACCATTGGTTGTTAAATGATCAATTTGGGGCTAATCTCAAGCAGTGGTGGCGGGAATGTGCAGTGAAGGGTGGCCGTGGTAGCTGGGCAGCTGAAAGGCTTAAAGGGGTGAAGAGTAAGATAGTGAAGTGGGTGAAGCTCGAAAGGGCCTTGACTCCATCCAGCAGAAGCTATCAGAGATGCAAGTGGAGTCCTTGGACAACCTCGAAGAAGAATGACCTCTCTCCGTGGAGGAACGCTCAGAAAGGCTACTCATTGCCGGCTCGCTCCGAAGCATGGTTTATAGCAGAAGTCTCTACTGGAAGCAGTGCTCCCGTTACCGGTGGCTGAAAGAGGGAGACGCCAATACAAAGTTTTTCCACGCCATAGCGTCCTCTCGCCGCAGAGCTAATAGGATCAACTCCCTCATGATAAATGGAGAGTTGGTCGTGGAGAGGCCCCGAATTATAGATGCCTTAACCCAGTTCTATGCAGAGCTGTACAAGGATGACGGAATGGCCAGACCATGCATCAAAGGGTTGGACTTCTTCACCTTAGACCATGCAGACAGAGAGCTCCTGGATGCTCCCTTCTCGGATGCAGAAATTGAAACAGCGGTACGCAAGATGCCCCTAGACAAAGCGGTGTGCCCCTAGACAAAGCGGTGGGCCCCGACGGCTTCAACGGGAAATTTTTTCGAGCTTCTTGGGAATTCATCAAGACGGACGTTCAGCATCTTTTCCAAGACTTTTATGAAAACGGAATCTCGCACAAAAGCCTTGGGGCGTCAATAATCACCCTCGTCCCCAAAAAAGAAGGAGCTAAAGAAATCAAAGATTTCCTCCAGATCAGCCTCATATCCAGCCTATACAAAGTAATAGCAAGAGCCCTGGCCACGCGATTAAAATCCGTGTCCCCGAAGATCATCAGCGTGCAACAGAATGCCTTCGTGCGTAATAGACAAATCCTTGACTCAGCCATGCTGATTCACGAAGCCATCGACCTGTTCCGAAGAGGTTCTGCACCGAAGCTCATCCTGCAGCTGGATATGGAGAAAGCCTTCGACAGGGTTAATTGGCAATATCTCGACCTCATATTGGAAGCAATGAATTTCGCCACAAATGGAGATTCTGGATTCGCTCCGCCCTAGCGTCCGCTCGTTTCTCTATCTCAATCAATGGCGGCCTCTTTGGGTACTTTCCCAGCTCAAGGGGGATCCGCCAAGGTGACCCCATTTCTCCGCTCCTTTTCAACGTAGCAGCGGAAGACACTGCAACATTCTTTGAGCGGATCATTCAACTAGGATGGTTAATCAACCCTATGCCAGATGGTCTGCCCTAGGTGCAATTTGCTGACGACACCATGGTTTTCTGTGAAGGCTCAATGCAGCAAGTCTTCCGGCTCAAGGCTGCGCTACACCTCCTGGAGGCTTCTTCGGGCCAGAAGATAAATTGGACAAAATTGAAAGTGTATGGTGTCAACACTACAGACGTGCTCCTCGGCCAGGCGGCGGAGCACCTGGGATGCAGCATTGGCTGAACACCATCAAAGCACCTCTGCCTCCCTCTCATTGAAGGAAAAGGGGGTGTAACGCTCATGGAGCAACTCCGAACCAGACTATCAGCATGGAAAGGTAGGAATCTCTCCAAAGCAGGCAGATTGGTTCTCATTAAATCTTGTCTGTTTGGCATCCCCACTTTCCTGCTCTCCTTCATCCAATGCCCGGCTTCGGTGGCAAGCGAAATGGATTCTCTTAAGAAGAAGTTTCTATGGAGAGGAGCAGGTGATGACTTCAAATTTCACCTGGTGATCTAGGAGGAGTTATGCAAACCAAAGAGGGTAGGAGGCCTTGGAATACGCCGCGTGAAGCATTTCAACCACGCACTACTCATGAAGTGGTGCTGGCGAGTTAACCAGGACTCCAATGTCTCGTGGGTTAAACTGGTGCGATACAAGCTAAATGTACAGCAGGAGGAATGGGTTCTCACCACTCAACCCAGTCGTCGACTGTCGCCCATTTGGAGGTCAGTGAGTAAACTTTTTCACTTATTCAGTGCAAACATCATGATCTTGCCCTGAAGGGGCTCCCGCACCAATTTCTGGAGCGCGCACTGGATCGGGGAAGGTCCGCTGAAGGATGAATTCCACGCTCTATTCCGGGTTGCCTTAAATCAGAATGATCAATGGAGCAAGTGATTGAAGGAGGCTCAGGAAGGACCATTAATTGGAGTTAGGTATTTCGCCGTGAGCTCTGTGGGGAGGAATTAATCCAACTGGAAGCCCTTGACAACCGTATCTCGAGCTCCTTCTTAGGCAACCAATACGAAGACGAGCTAGTATGGCGTCCCTCCCAGGACGACTCCTTCTCAGTTAAATCCGCCTACCGAAGCCTGATGAATGTGGAGCAGTCTCATGTGCACCCGACGGCGGCAGCATGGGGGTCGCCGGGACCCCCAACAACCCGCTTCTTCCTTTGGACAACCTTGAGAGCTAAAATCTTAACCAGAGATGCACTGGTAAGAAGAGGGATGACTGTCCCCTCAACCCTCTGCCCGTTATGTTCCCAAGCAGAGGAAGAGGTGAACCACCTTCTCATCCATTGCCCCTTCTCATGGAATGTCTGGATGGCGGTAGCTAGGCTATTTGGAAGTAGCTTATGCCTTCCAGCGACACTGGCGAATCTATTAATGAAGTGGAAAGGCGTAGCTAGGGGAAGGAAAGGAAGAATCATGTGTTCCACAACTTCCTTGGCGGTAGTCTGGAACATTTGGGCTGAAAGGAACTCCAAAATATTCAGACAAAAGGAGAGGAGATGGGAGGCAGTGATGCAGTGTGTATTTAACAATTCTATTGCCTGACTTCTAGCGACAAAAGAGTTCCAAGGCGTGAGTGGGGAAAGCTTAAGGGCTAAGTGGTTTGAGGCAGCGGATCTAAATGGTGAAGGCAGAAGTGTAATACAAGCTTCTTGGAATCCGCCCCCTCCTTCCACAATTAAGCTCAACACTGATGGTGCTTCATGGGGTAATCCGGGACCATCCGGCTATGGGGGCATATTTAGGGATTCTGAGGGCAACACCTTGTTGTCATATAAAGGTCCCTTAGGCCACGCTGATTCGACAGAAGCAGAAGTTGAAGGGGTGCTCCAAGGATTGCGAATAGCTAAGTCTCGCTTCCCGGGTAGACTTTGGGTGGAGGGAGACTCTAGCAACACCATTAAATGGTGCATGAAGGTAGCCTCGGTACCCTGGAGACTAGTGCCCAAATTAAGGAAAATATGAGACCTCTCAGAAACTGTAGTTGGTTGGAGTCACACGCCCAGATCGGCAAACGCAACTGCAGATGCCCTAGATCGGGCAAGAGTCTTACTACAAGTCATGGAAATTTTATACCCACCATATCAATGTCGACTATGTAACTCTGTAACACATTATGCTTCTCTGTATTCTACAATTCCTGAATTAATATAATCATCGCTTTCCTCCAAAAAAAAAAAATTGATCCCCATCCATTGGAACATTAATACGATTGATTCTCCTTTTTGCCAAAGCAATATTATGAAAAAATCTCGTATTAGCATCTCCC
This sequence comes from Aristolochia fimbriata, assembly GCA_019845555.1. Lineage (NCBI taxonomy): Eukaryota > Viridiplantae > Streptophyta > Magnoliopsida > Piperales > Aristolochiaceae > Aristolochia > Aristolochia fimbriata. Next base: position 9,855,894 of record CM034079.1, read on the forward strand.
TCCTTGAGCCATTTAAATCGAGCTTTTTGTTTCCATCGGGTCCATGATTTCGACGTCTTTAATTGCAATTCTTTCGTGTCACTCTCCTCTACTATATTTCTTCAAGCATTATGGTCCCATCCTCCTGTTTGCTATCTAGTAATGCTATCTTATTAGACAACTATTTAATAGTCCTCCAACTCGCAACCCCTTTGCATGAGGCCATCGTTTAATTTTTCCTTCAATCTTTACAATTTTATTGGAAATCTCAATTCCAGATTGGTGTGCTCAACCTTTGCTTGCCACCAATCTGTACTTGATATATTACATTGATGTTTATACCATTTGCTTATTTCACTATTTCTAACTTTTGAAAAAATTGAATAAAAAGTAATTGGCGTCGTAAAATAACTTGTGTGACGCTTAAAACTTAATAAAGATGTTGTAAATTATTCATTAGATAGAGTAGAACTTTATATTATTTGTAATTACATAATTATATGTACAATATATATTATAAATGGTACATTCAATAGATATTCTAGGTGGGATGCTTGTAATTTTTTTTTAACTACACATTTTTAAAATATTATATTATATACCAAAATAAAAATAAAAAATTAGTAATTGAAGCGACGGAAAACCTCCTGTCTGTGAAGCGGTTCGATCGATTGATTAATTCGACAAAGTTATCGAGAGAATTACAAATTGTGTGTTGTGAATTGGTATCTTATGTTTCCTCTGATTTGATTTCTGCATGTGGTTGGTCAATTTGCTGCTTTCTACAAGTTAACAACGAACTTCGAGTCTCCGAGTGAGTGTACACAATCGACGATGGATGTAGTCGGCGGACGAAAGTATTTGTGTTTTGTATGTTTTGTGTGTTTCGGCATGTTGACGTCACTGGTGAACGTGTATAACTACTTCGAATGAACTGACAAACTTTGACAAACTAAAAGTAGTTGAAATTTTTTGCTCGAGAATGCTTTTGCTTGCGAGAAAACTTTTTCGACTTCCTTCGATGGAGTTCTTCTGGCTATTTGTAGTCGGCTGAGTGAAACATTGGAGGTTGATCCTAAGAAAAGTAACGACCAGACCTGGTCAATTTGGATCTGGCTGTGGCTTTTAAGTGTAGCCGATGATAAGGCAAAAGACGACGTAGATGACAGAGGCGAGGCAAGATGATGGACTCGAGGATGGGCTGTGAATGATGACTCTCAAAATTGATAGATAGATCGATAGTAAGCCTGCGACAGTCTAATGATGAATGGGTAGATGAATGGGCCTATCATAGATGGGCCAATCAGATTTTGGCATCAGTAGTATTTTTTTCAGAATTTTTTGAATTTTACTTTTTACCTTAGTCGCTCATTTTCTCAAACCCGAGTCGTCCGGTACGTACTCTACCGACTCGGATTTTGGCCTGTCCGAGTCGATTCTGGTTCAGACAGGCATCCACTCTTCACTATTCAGTATTCCCGAACCCTCTCTCTGCGGCTCTGCCTACACTTTACGAACAAAAAGCTTGGATCAGGTTAACCTACCTTACCCATTCGGCCATTCCCACCAAACCCTCCGACCAATCCTGCGTCCTTTCCGTGTCCATCCTCCCGTCACCGTCGCCGCCGGCTCAGCCTTCGCCGAGATCTGACAGAAGAGAAATCCCAGCCGCCGGCGATGGACGACCCCTGCCAGCCGCCGAACAAGGGAAGCACCAGCATCCACATGACGGCTCTGGACGGCATCGTGAACGTCAACTCCCTCTTCACTCTCGCGGTTTTCGTCGGACTCGCTTGGAACCCCTCCGATCCCAACAACAATCTCGTCGATAATCCCGAATGCCTCACCAATGCTTCCCACGCGGAGAATCTCGTCGCATTCCACGTCTACTCCTTCGGCTCCTTCCTCTTCTCCAGCCTGCTCGCCCTCGCCCTCAAGCAGGGCCTCCGCCTCTCTCAGCGGGTCCGACACCCTTCCGCCTTCGATGCCATTCCAACCTACGTTAATAAGACCCTCCTCAGGGCGGTGCTTCTGGTATGCGCCGCCGGATCCGTCTCCGGCTCCCTTTTCCTCCTCCTCGCGCTCGTCAATTTGGTCCAGATCAAGCTCGGGACTTTGGGTTGCGGTAGCCCTTCCACTTTTGGGGCCGTTGTGCCGCTCCTCATTTTTGTCCCCGCTGGGCTCTTGATCTACATTGGGGTCGTGCTTTACGCTTTTACGCGATAGATTTTGGATTGCTTCCTTCTTCTCCAGTGATTAATCCCACGACGACGCTCTCGAAGAAGGTACTACTTTCCTTTCTTACGGCACTCACTTTGATTTGTGATTATACCACTAATATACCAAATTTACACTAACAATCGCGTCCTTTCCACCCATTGATCTAATTTTTCGAATTTAGATGTCCATTTTCGTGATAAAATTTCTCATTCTAGCTTGAAGAAGAAAACCACCTGGTTCATAACTTCATATCAGATTCGAGTCTATTTCAATTTCAGGAAATTTTTTACCATTGAGACATGAAAAGTTTCGAACTTTAATATCTTGATACTTTGCCTGACTTCGTTCATCTCTTATCAGGGTTTAAGGTGAGGCAATACGCAGAATATGATATGATTTCAAAGTGCGTTTGCCATGTATCTCGGATGTGTTCTCTGATATATCACCGGCAAGATGAGTAGCTGGACCGACTGATTTTGTATATATTTTTCTTTGTTCATTATCAATGTTGCAGTAGCCAGAAGTTTCTTTCTTGTAGGATTGTTTTTGTGTAATATTTTCTAGTTTAAAAACTAAGAAAGTTCGAGCATCGATGGTCTTCGGTCATGAAAAATGCTGCATTTTATATTCCAGATTTGCAGACCGCAGCTGTATAGTAATACTCCTCGAAAACGATAAAGAAATTCATCATCTAGTCAACCAGATCTTACCGTCAATGTTGGGTGAAGTGATGAAGACGCTGAATACAAATACAGAGACTCAGAGACTCAGAGACAGAGGAACGTGATATTTTAATGCTATTCCTCACCAAATTCTGCTCTCATGTGCCCAACTCCGTCGAAATTCATGACTTTTTAATGCTATTCCTCGCCAAACTCTACCTCCTCATGTGCCAAACTCCATTCCGATTCATCGAAACAAGTAGCAGTCAAACTCTGGTTTGCGCACCTCTCTGCTGCTCTTTCGTCTCTGCGCAGACTGCAGACGTCTCTACAATGGCTAAAGAGCACAACTCTTCGACCATCTTCAGTTTCCGGTACGGCTGCTACTTCCTCTTTGCTCTTTCCTTTGTCTCTTCCATCTCCTTCATGTACTGGTCTCGCTGCAACACCCAAGACTCCATCTTCAATCCCATCCACCAATCTCCGTCGCTGGACCTCCTCTCTTACCCTTCCGCGTGGAATCACCTCTCCTTCTCTCCAAACCCACCTCCGAAACTCCTTAAGCTCGCCGTCTTCGTGAAGAAATGGCCCCAAAAGAATCAAGCGGGAGGACTGGAGCGACATGCCCTAACCCTCCACCTTGCGCTCGCGAAAAGAGGACATGAGGTCCACATCTTCACCACCTCCCCATCCAACTCTTCCTTCCCCAAATACCCATACCCCAATCTGAGGTTCCATCTCTCTCCACCAACCGCTGCCGGATACCTCGACCAGGCACGAGCATGGGAGCAGTTCCGGTCCCAAAATTCGTCTCAGAAACCGTTCGACATGACCCACACAGAAAGCGTCGGTCTTCTCTATACTCGGGCACGGAATCTCGCCCATGTTGCAGTTTCCTGGCACGGGATTGCATACGAAACCATCCACTCCGACGTCGTTCAAGAGCTAATCCGAAGCCCCGAGGAGGCCCGATCATCTGCTTTGACTGATAGAGTTCTTAGGCTCGTGGAAGAGGTAAAATTCTTTCCCAGTTATGCGCATCATGTAGCCACCAGTGATCACACAGGAGATGTTCTGAAGAGGATTTACATGCTCCCTGAAGAACGAGTCCATGTGATTCTAAATGGGGTCGATGAGAACGTCTTTAAGCTAGATGAAAATAGAGGTCGTGATTTCCGGCGGAAATTTGGGGTCCCAGAGTCTGCGACTCTGGTGATCGGAATGGCTGGGAGGTTGGTGAAAGACAAAGGACATCCTATAATGTTTGAAGCATTGAACCAGATTTTCATGGAGGACAGGAATCTCAGAACGAAGGTCGTCCTTCTGGTAGCCGGAGATGGACCTTGGGGTTTCCGGTACCGGAGTTTGGGAACAAACATGATTGTTCTCGGACCACTGGAACAGACCCAACTCGCTGGATTCTACAATGCACTCGACATATTTGCAAATCCAACACTAAGATCTCAGGGGCTAGATCATACATTATTGGAGGCCATGCTCTCCGGTAAGCCTTTGTTGGCAACGAAGTTTGCCAGCATAATGGAATCCGTGATCGTCAGCCCCGATTTAGGTTACAGCTTCGCTCCGACAGTGGCTTCGCTGAAAGAAGCTCTTTACAGGGTTTTGCGAGATGGGAAAGGTGTTTTGGGGAAGAAGGGCAAGGCAGCGAGACAGAGAGCGCAGAAGCTTTTCACTGCCACTAAAATGGCAGCTGCTTATGAGAGGCTCTTCCTTTGCATATCTAAACGAAAAACTGACACGGATTACTGCAAGTACCCACATCCATCGGATTAAACTTTGGAAATCATCTGAGAAATCTCCACCTACTACAAACAAGGTTTATTAAACTTTTGAAAATCATAGGAGAATCCTCCACCTTCTACAAACAAAGTTCAGTGCTGAAATATTGTAATCTGCATTTGCTCATAGTGGTGCTCCCATTACACCCGAGTGGTTTCCATGTGGAGGCTCGTCTTTGGGCCAGATGATTTTGTGTTCGGTTCTGGCTCTCTTATAAATTCCATTGAACCATGGAGAACTTCTGCATCAGAGAAGCAAGATGGCAACAGCTTCAGTGAAGTTTCTTTGCCTCCTTGGGCTAATTGTTGTTGTAGGTGTAGCGAGCATTGGCAAAGCCGATGGAGCTGGAGAATGTGGCAAGTCTAGTCCAGACAATGAAGCCTTTAAACTAGCTCCCTGTGCATCGGCGGCCCAAGATGAGAACGCTCCCGTTAGTGGCAGCTGCTGCGCTCAGATAAAGAAAATAGGGCAGAAACCGAGCTGCCTCTGTGCTGTGATGCTCTCTAACACAGCCAAGAGTTCTGGAGTCAAGCCGGAGATTGCCATGACAATTCCAAAACGCTGCAACATTGCCGACAGGCCAGTGGGAATGAAATGCGGAGGTGAGTGGTCATACTCGATTTACTTTACACTGGTTGTTTGCTCCTTTCAATTGATCTTACAGCTATTGCTTTCATCCATTTATTGATGCCTTTCTTGCATGGTGGTTTTGCAGCTTACACCTTACCATGAGGGAGAAGCCATGGCCGTGTTAAATGGTGTTGTCGTCCCACTATGTAGTCTGAGATCTAACCTAAATAAATGCCAACAGCCAACTCTGGTTTGCATGTTGTGCATGTTGTATATGAGGTATTCTCATTAGTAAAGCGTGTTTTATTTCTACCTCTATCTGAATGTTGCAGTAGCTTATTTTGTCTGACGAACTTTCTGGGAAAGGTGCCTTCTAGGAGCATTTTAGTCCCTCTGCAACTGCAGAAACAATAAACAACACAACCCCTTCCCCCCTCCAGTAAAAATAAATTTTAAAAAAAAAAAAAAAAAAAAAAAACCAGAGTGGATGGAACATGGTTCATGACACCAAAGCTGTAGAATGAAGGTCTCTAACCAATCTGTTTCATCTTCTAACAAGCTCCTCTATATATACTATGGAGTAATCTACTATCTAAAAGTTTAAGGATCAGCTACAAAAGAATCGTATAATGAATTACATGACAATTTGAAAATGGAGCAAGTATATCCAGATCTCCACTTAACAAGAGAAATAGGCCTTACAACGCCGTTGTCTTAGTAATCAAATTGCATGTAATAAGCATCTGTGTCAGTAAGTCATCAATATCGAATCAAAACAACCCTTGACCAAGAACATTATCCATGCCTCTTGATGTTACTACCAAACTGTCTATTTCTATTAAAGCTTTCTAATTTCTTACACAACTGTATAGGGAGTCCAAACATCGATTCAGCTTAAACCACACTTGGCTAAAAGTTCAAACTTAGTCACAAACACAAGAGAAAAGTAATACTAAGCAAAGAAAAAGCTGTTTTTGGTGTTTACAACCCATTGAGGCATATTCCTTCCAGTTGAAGCGCTCCACTGATAAAACGGATTGATATAGACATTCTTTAATGAGATCTACTAGATTCCCCTTCGTAGTGGGGTCCAACCATATAGTGTTCTTGACTTTACAAAATTCCTGTCAACCAAGAAGGTCTAAGAATCAATACACTTGAATTCCAGAAAACTTGAAGCTGAAGACAAGTACCAAAAATAACACATACGTCTTGATCTAGTATTCCATATCTCGATTGACTTTTCTCAAAATATGTAGGAGAATCATTTCGGGTCAATTGGAAACCCAAAATTGAATCTTGGCCTATGATCCAATTAGACAAATTATTAGGAAATATAACAAAAGCATTGCAGGAATCTCAACGTCCCCAGCTTACTATACAATATTAGTACTAAACCAGTATATGACTACTTGTCTAGATAACTCTGTTTTCATAACTTTCCTTTCTGCTTTCTATGATTGAAGATCAGAAACACATCATAAAAGAACCTCCTTGTAACTCTACGTGTCTTTGGTGCATGTAGACATTGATACAGGAGGGAAAGGGGTTTAAACCATTAAGATATGAGAAACCCAGAAATGACTTTGAAAAAGGGAAAATAAAATCCAGTACATTAATACAGAAGTAGAAAAGGTAAGAAAGAGATATCAATACCTTAAGCATACGGAAAATGTAGTTCCATCCCTAGGACGTGATACTTCAGTAATAATATGATCCTGGTGAGAAGAAAAGAACCATCAAGCATGACATTAACATAGGGGCCAGTCCAGCATGATGTACACATTTTATCGAACAAAAGAATACCTTGCCACCAGTTTCCTCTTGGACTACCTCCATCAGAAACATCCTCTCCACCATTATTTCCAAACTGAACACACCAACTAAGCATTAGAACTTTCACTGCAGTAATGAAAGAAATAAACACGACAATAATTGTTTGGCAATTTCACAACCATCCTGGATACTCACTATAGTAGGTCCTCCAGTGTATGTCTTGTTTGTTGAGGATTCAAAATTGTCCCGACCACCATAATGTACAGATGAGCTGAGCAGGGTATGTTCGACTAGTTCACCCGTGCAACCTGAAGCACCATCCTTGCCAGAAATGTTGCGGCCATCTCTTTCTGCAGCTTGAGAAATTCCATCTGAATAAAGTAAAGTCTAAACATTGTAACTTTCACTAAAGTCAACCAGGTTCTACAATATAGCAAGCAACAGTGGAATCCACCTTGGAATGTCAATGCTTTTACCCGTCTAAGAAACACGAGTTGTGAAGCAGGATGACAATAAAGTGCACAATTCATGGGGCTCAAGATGTCCCCACTCTTACTTCATAAGAAAAAAATGCTTTTAGCTATATTTTCCCCAATGGGGAATGGCGAAATAGGGTAAAATAATGAGGCAAAAGTTCAAAGAAGAATCAAAATTTGACAAGAACTATTTATCTACATGGAATAGCAGCTATGGCAATTAGTTCCCCTGTCAACATGACCACAATGAGTTGCACTTTGATTCAGACTAGTATAGGCACTCGAGACAGATTCTTTGTGATGATCGACTTCATAATTTCTTAATTGATGACCCAGAGTTAATTCAAAGAAGTTTATCAGAAGAATTTAGGGGTACTTTTTCAAGCCTAAAACTAGAAGTACATTTCGTATAACTTTTTCAAGAGAACATTTCGTTTTTTGAGAAGGCATTGGTGCAATATACTTTAACTTATCTATTCCAAGAATCATCACTTTGAAGATACTAAAATAAGCTCCTTCTTGTCCTTAATCATCCAAGTAAGTTCTTCATAACGTGACAGAAGCATGTTGAAGGGATGATTGCCTGGCTGCAAAAGGAACAGAGTGGACCAGCTCTTTCTACAATAAAAATAAACTACTGCTAGCCTCTGATCGAAATAGAACAATTGAACAGTACAACAAGGAAGTAAGTGTTTATAGGTCGGCAAGGTTCAATAATGAGTCAAAGACACGCAACAAGAACAACAACGTTTCACAGCTCCGTTAATTGTCAACAAGGGTGAGATGATAGTGTTATGCAATTCAAAAGCATGGGCGTATATTTGGTCTGGATTTATAGAAACATAAGTAGAAGGATTCATATTCTTGAATCTAAAGCATCAGGGATCACCGCAAAGACCTGCAGATTTCTGCTTTGTGTGCCAAATCTTATATTCCGGTTGCTGTTTTTTCCACGAGAATGATGATTCAGAAATTGATACTTCTCGCCTCACAGCCTGCACATGAAAAGAAGAGCATTAGGTTGGAAGTGGCTCAGAAATCCTCCGAATCTCGATATTCACGCCGTATCGATCATGAAAAACCGTCCTTCCATGAGTACGTGCCGTCCAAACTCCAAATCAGTATACGATAAGAAATTGATTGAAAAACTAAACCTGGTACGAAAAGAGAAAATCTACGAGGGCGAACAGTCAGAGCCGACGGAAATTTCAAGATAAGACCACAACATATGTAATGTGGAACGGAAAATTTCAAGACGAGTAAAAAGAATCGAGAAACGAGAAACAAAAGGAAAAAAAGAAAGGAAAACACGGACCATTTTTAGGAAGCAAATAAGATTAGAGACGGTAAATGATAGAGTACGACTATCGGCCAGAGAAATGTACAAAAAAAAAAAAAAAAAAAAAAAAAAAAAAAAAAAAGGAAAAAAAGAATAGGAAGGCGACGGAAATGATCACGAAAGCAACAAGCATGGATTAAAAAGGAGGGATAACAAGTATATATGCGTGAGGAAAGAAGAGAAGATCCAGAGAACAAACCTTGTTAGTACCGGAAGGAAAAACAGAGTCGAAGATCCCTCCAGAGGAGGAAAACTGAGACGGTTCCCTCCGGAAAAGCTCGGGAAGTTGGGACACTATGGAGGGGACGTTGGAGGCAGAAGTGGTAGTAGAAGAAGAAGAAGAGGAGGAGGAGGAGGAGGAAGAGAGTGGCGTGCGAGCATCCATAGTTTCTCCAACCAACAAAACTAACAGCCCCAGATATAGATAGAGTCCCACTATTTGCTCTCACCAACCAACCGTTCGAAACGCAAATGAAAGAAACCGATGAAGTCACAATCAATGGAAGCAGGAGCAGCTGAGGGAATTCATGTGAGAGTTTCAGAAAAGAAATGGGTTTTGTTCCGTTATCTCTCCCATGTGCTCACATTTATAGCTTTCTTCCTCTCGCAGTCTCTCTCCCCACCATCCCAATATCTCAGATTCCGAATAACCGACTCCTGGTTTTCCCTCTTTTTCTCTCTCTCTCTCTCTCTCTCTCTCTCTATGTACTGCAAATCTTTCTTTTAAACAGATAAGTGCCACGTGGGTCCATCAGGCCCGCCCAAGTGGAGCTCTGCCACGTACCAACCCTTTACCGCCACGTGTAATAAACGGATAAAAACGGCCGTGGGACGTTGATGCCACCAAATGAAAAGGAAAAGAAGAAAGAAAAAAGAGGAAAAAAGATAAGATAAAATGGTTGGATATACATTCAGATAAGGAATATAAGAGTGGAGTCAACTGTAGTCCCGATGCATTGAGCATATCCTCCTTGGGTTTCCTCTAATAAGTAATAATCTTTCAATCTCTCTCTCTCTCTCTCTCTCTCTCTCTGCAGTGTCTACTACTACTACACAACAGAGTGCCCTGACCAGAGAAGAGAGAGAAGCTTATCTTCTTCTTTCTTTTTGGTCGGAACTCGGAAAGCTCAACCCGACTTTTGCTTCTAGTTTCATATTAAAATACATATCCATGTTTCCTGCATGTATGTATGTGCTTTCTCTTCTTCCTCCGTCTCGCTTTTGGTTTTTGTTTTTATCCGGCGACCGGTGGGTGAGTCTTGGGTACTGAAAATTGGACTGGATGCCTGGATCGCTGGCCAAAGGATTGAAACGAAAAATGATGGGCTACCACTGGATGGCGACAACACCCCCGCCGGGGTCCACCGCTGCGCCGCTGCCGGCGAGGATCGCCGCGTGCACGTTGACGACACTGCCTTCTCGCTGCTTCGCGACACGTATATAGTTGGGACATTTCTACAAACGGCTTGCTTCCACCATATTTTCGTCTCCTCTGCTCACCTTCTCCCGGCCGCCATTAATGAACCAAATACACTGCACTCACTCTTTACCAGATGATGTGTCCTTGTTGAATTTTGTTTTTCCTTCCTTCTTTGAATCATCATGCACACCACCACCACAGTGCTCACTGGGTAGTTGCTCTTCTTCCACATTAATTTGCACGTAAATCAATCAATCCTTCCTTCCTTCCTTCCTTTCTCAATTGAAGATACCGATCGATGTAATTAAAGATTGAGAAACTTTTCTTTCTTCTCTGTTTCCTTTCGAAAGCGGAAAAGTTAGAGAGAGAGAGATTCTCTCAGGCAGGCATTTGCACAAACACTTACGACTCCCTTCAATATAATTACGGTTTCTGTGGAGGCTCTGTGGATTGCCCACTGACTTCGAGTGAGGCATCCTCAATCTCTCTAATATTGTAACTCCAGTTAATTAAACACCCCTGGGTGGGTTAATGTTAGTACTCGGTGTGACATCCAGAAACAGATTCTCGTTCGTACAGAGACCAGTTGAGCTTATAGAGAGAATCGCCCAAATTGCAACTTAATACTGGGACAGACCTTCAGATTTCCATGAATTCAGAACACTCCCACGTTGAAGTCTTTAACTACTTTAGAGTCACCCGAGGAACATTTAAAAGAGGCTGCCAAGTATTGTGGACTTTTAGAGATTGAAAGGAATTGGGAAAAGAAAAAGGAGGAGGAATTGATGCGTACCTTCACGCGGCCACCAATTAATTATTACCCTCTGCTTAATTTGCTTCAACGATTCATCTACCTAAACTAAACCTTGAGTTGCTGCGATCGATCCTTCTCATTTCCTTTCTACAATTTAGTTCAACTACTGAAAATCGTCTTCCTTGAAGCCCACGCAAATTAATTCCAATACCTGGAAATGGTTCTGATTCTCCAGAAGCACGCACCTGTACAATAATGGGACGAGATGTGTAGCTGCACCCAGTAAAATAAAAACGTATACGCACGAATCAGGCGTGCGTCAATTGCCCATTAAACAATGGCGGATACGCTTCAAGAAATCCAGGCTTAACTTTAACATGGTACCTCGATCTGTCGGAATTGTTGAAATCTGCGCAGACGGCAGACACCCACCTCGAGAATATCTACAATTTCTACAATTTTTAAGCATAAGCATCCAAACCGGAGGATTTTAATTATTCTGGACGCAAGCTAGCTTATTCCTATCAGTAGGAGCACTTCGATTATGCCGCGCTCATGTCAATTTCGTTCACCGGAACCAATCGTCTTACTGACGGATCAAAAGGAGTGGGGTAAGTAAAACCAGTCATTTGAGCCGCTCGTGAGCGAATAAGGAAGAACGGAAGACACCACTTTACAAACAACAAGGACAGATACTTTAATTGTGCCATCCACCCATCCAGCCAATTAGTGATCGAAAGAGGCAATTAGTGCATCTCAATATATTGGGTATGTTTTACATTGATGCTTTAAAGTTTGAAGTATTCATTTTAATTTTGATTTTGAATATTAAAAGTATTAAGAATCTTTTATCCATGTAAAACCTCTTTCTTTCTCCTCTTTTATAGAGTTATTTCATGGAGGTTAATTATCTCTTCTTCTTTAGTGTTAAATTTTAAAATAGGCATGTCAGTGGAGTCTTCCCCTGATCAGTAATGGCTCTTTTACTAACTCCCTTTTTTCTTAAAGGATATATATCTCTAAAAGAAGGGAAAAAAAAAAACCCTTCTTTTAGAGACGCTACAAAATGAAGTTTTAATTAAGGAGACTTTGCTTTTGAAAATAGATAGAAGACAATTACAAATCTTCCTTTAAAATTTTATATACTTTTAATCTAGCTAAAAGTTTTGCCTTATTGGTAAGACCCAGATATTTTCTTTAAATATCTTTACATTTTCTTAATTATTTTTATGGATACAATTAAGATAATAAAACTATATATTGTGCATTATAGTTTGTGGGTTAATTAATTTTCACGTGGAAGATAGATGTTTGACACTATGGTGTTGGCCTAACATTATAGTTTGTATATGTTGCGTGCGTGTGACATATTTTTCAGTTAGGCAGGCAGGCGTAACATAACTTATAATTTTATGTGGATGATAGATTTTAATTAATTTGTAGTCCATAACTTAATTAACATACGGTGCAATTATTGTAGGTTTTGTAACACAATTAGAATGTTTTTTACACGAATTGAGTAGTCCCTTTCCTTGGATTGAAATTTATGGTGGCCGACATGGTAACGTGTTCAATTCTTAATGCAACGGGGTATTAATGGACAACATTAAATCAGTAATTAATACCTGATTGGACGTATTGAGTACTACATTATTAAGTATTTAAACTCTTTTCACATTGCCAGGTCTCTCTGTTCACACTTAATTGGTCATTGGAACTGATATAGATTAATAAGAAGAAGAAGAAGAAGAAGAAGAAGGCAAATTAGCAAATTAAGGGAAGGAAGTCCATCATCTCTTCTCATCCATTTGGATATCTAAATTAAGGAATCTGGAAACGGAACCTAAGCCTTGTTATATGTGAAAAAACGTCTCTTGGGGCACACAACAAGAGTCACTGCTAGCTCAATCAAGTACTACCCAAATCCAAATCTCTTTCTCCTCCTCTTGAGTTTCAAGTTGGATGGATCTCCTCGTATCCATGTATTATCTTGTGTTTTTCGCCCAAAAAGTACATATAACTTTTTTCTTGTCCTGAGATTTGCTATTGTTGTTGTTGTTGTTGTTATTCTTCTCTCTCCTTGGTCGCGTGCGCGCGCGCGTGTGATACACGACTGGGCGAATCCCCGGCTGCTGGCCGGGCGCCCGAGTAAAAGAAAAGAAGAAAGCTACATGTATGTATCAGTGCTGCTGGAGAGAGAGAAAATAGCGTTTGTGTATGGGGTGTGTGTGTATTGGGGGTGAGATTTGAGAACGTCAAAGGAACGTGGCAGAGCTTGAACCAGGTACTTCCTCTCCTACACGGGGACTCCGCCTCCTCCCCATTAATTAATTAATTAATTAAGAGAGCCTCCATCCTTTTCCCAATTATCGCAAAAGAAAAAACAGGAAGGATAGGATTAGGAAGGAGCCAAAAGATAACTCGCTTTTAGCTGCTTTCCAAAGTATAATTAGTAAAAAGTCTTTAAAGCTAATATTGAATAAAAGGACTTGAAGATCGAAAAAGTGCATCTGAACGTGAAAACTGAAGGGAAGACCAGTTGGTTGCTTAATTAATAAAAAGGGTATTTAAAGCTCCAGCTTTTGATGCTTCACTTGGATGACAACTGAAATCCGCCGATTTAGCCTAAAGTCAGTTAGATACATTGAACTGACCCAGATACAGAATTTTGTTGTTGCACCGTCGTTGTTTGGTGTGTTAAAGTCTTGAAGACGGAACTGCTGGGATTGGAGTGATTAGCTTTCTTTTTCTGCTGCTGCTGCTGTACGCGCACACACACACACACACATTCTCGACGACTCTGCTACTTACTTACCATACAGGCCACAGGGGAATGTGAGAGGGACGGTACGGGTAAATTAATATTTTTCTTCTGCACAGATCCAGGCTGCAAATACTTAAAAACTTTTCCCGATTCGTCTGTGTGTGATCAGTCGTCGTACGTAGGTGCGGCACATCTGCTACTTACTACTCTGCCAAGAAAGAAAGAAAAAAAAAGAAAAAAAAAAAAAAAAACTACTACTACTGCTGCTCTGGGAACCTTGACAATCTGTCTATCCTTTCTGATTGACCCGCTTGACTTCCTACAGAAAGATTTCGGTGCAGCTGGGTGGTCCCTTCAGGCTTTAAGTCATCAAGTTGTTCTTCCAGCTACCTGCTTGGATTTTGGATTTTTTAAGCTCCATATATATATATATATATATATATATATATAGAGACAAAGGACCGAGTTTCGCAACGCCTTCCCCCTCCTGTCTGGAAGTAATATTTCTAGACCTTCAAAGGAATCAGGCTAGGTAGCTGCAGGTTTGGTTAATTAATGGAACCGCTTCTGGGCTCCTTCTCTATCATCAATATTTCACCTACGTACCTTTCTTTCTCTGGAATTACTGAAACTTGAAACTGGTTTTAAACAACCCTTACCTTTCCATCATCGATCACTCACTACTTTAAAAAGTATTAAAGCGTTCGTTTCACTACTTTTCAGTACGTACGTAGCAAATTAAATCCATCCTTGTCAGTTTTTCATAACCCTTTTCCTCTGTCTTTGAAACTATGTATCTTCAAATAAAGAAATAAATAAAAAATCAACTTGAGACAAATTAATTAAGGTCCCACGCTCCCATCAAGGAGAAAGAAAAGTAATCCCGGGAGGAAGCATCTTGAGATCGATCGGTTCCCATTGATTGATTGACGGCTTCCACAGTGGACATGAGAAGAAGAAGAAGAAGAAGAAGAAGAAGATGAGAAAATTAAACCCAGAAGAAATATATAGAAGCATCGATTCCGAGCGACCGCGTGGCTCGTCCTATACGTCGCTTCTAGAAGCTGCCTGCCCACCGCTTGGCTAAGATTCAAGGAGAAAGACAACCCCCAAATCATTAAATCAATTATCTACGTACGTACCCCTCCTGGTTCTGGCGACATTTCCAATCTCTCTAGAAACCCGTCTCCTAATATATATATATATATATATAACTCTATATATCCACCCATTTGAACTCTGCCAGGCATATCATCACTCAGAAACCCACCCCAGTCCCACATGGCTAATATTTCAAACAAGTGTATCTTCTCTCTTCTCATGCTGCTCTTCATTCTCTTCGCCGCTCATTCGCCCATGGTCGTCCAAGCCAGGCCGCTCCCTTCCTCGCAGCAGCAAAGTAAGGAACTTCCTCTGGCTTTAATTTGTTCCAATTCGAGCGTGTCCTAGTACTACTCCCATGGAGGGTTTTTAATCAATCTTCTTCTCTGATGATATTAATTTATTTGCTTGTACAGGGTACTTGAAAGTTTTGTCCACTCTCGGAATCATGTGTAGATGTTGTGACGGGTCGGAAGGCGAATGCACGAGCACCTGGGAGGGTTCCTGCTCCAATCTCGATTGTAGCCCATGGAGATCTTCTTCACGCTTGTGATTGCTTCAGCTTTCTGTAGATATCCCACCATATATAGGGTATATATATATATATATATATATATACCTGTATCAACTAATTTTAACAAAGACATACAGTTTCCCCTGTTCATGGGGTTTTTTCCGTCCCCAATTTGTTTCGAGGATCTATCTCGTTTCGTCTTCGAGGAAGAGAGAGGAAGAGAGAAGAAGAGAAGGGTTTTTTTTTTTTTTTTTTTTATCTAGTTATATATATATATATATAATAAATCTGTTTCCTACCCAATTAAATTTAGCCTCTCGTGTAGTTCGAATCTCATACGCTCTTCAATCTTTTCATGATTTCGTCGTTTGGGAACTTGGGTATTGGCGATTAATATTTATGGATGAATTGATTGATAACGTTTGCTTGCCAAAGTTTGAAGTTTTGATCTTTCGATCGGTGTGTGTATTATATTATATTACTTTGACGAGTTCAAGGACAATAAGTTGACTTGAAATAGTAGCTGAGATAAAGTGGAGATATGATCAAATCCCCTTCTAGAATGGGCATTTGATAAGAGGGACTCGTTTTTCTTCGTTTATATCCAGGATACGTGGAAATTTCCTGAACGGGGAAAGAGGTGGATGAAAAGAAGACTCCGGGTGACTTCAGATATGATTCGATTGTTGATATTAGTCTAGAAAGGCAACTACGGCAGATTTTGCAATTTCTTCCTTTCCTCACTACAAAATTCAACTGAAATTTACCTCAATGGTTCACCAATAAAAATTGAAAAAGTTATTGTGTTAACATTTACCGTGATCTGGAAGAAAAAAACAGATAACACATAATATGTTATCCTAGTTTGGAACAAAACAAGTTAAGTTTCTAATATGTTCAGCTTAATTACGAAGTCTGTTACAAACTTTTTCCACCAAGGTTACACAAGTGTCTCAAACACCTTGTTCAACACAGTAACAAAAAGTGAATACCTTTCAAGATCTCACCTTGAATTATTAACCCACTCCTTAGCACGAGTAGTCTTATTATCTGATTTGTCGCTAATTTTGTGCCATATCCAGGAGACTCAAGAGAAACCCTTGCCGTATCCAAAAGACTGGAAACCTTACCGTTCGATTCAAGAATTTATTATTGGATTTGAAAACAAAATCTGGAGAACTCAAATTGAAGATTCAAAATCAGAGTCAAAGGTAAGTAATTGTTTTAGATATTTGTTCTTCTAACCCAAATTTGGGTTTCTCGGTGGCTGGAAAATTGGGAGTTTGAGACTCAATTGCAAAGTTGTTGTTTCTAAACTTCAACAAAGCTTGGATTTGAAGCCTGTAAGGTGAATAATATCTTCTTTTTGGCTGAATGTTAAATACGAACTCGATTGCAGACTTGATGTTCCTAAAAAATGCTTGGATTTCAAGTCTTAATGTTGCATAATTGTTTCTTTTTGGCTGAATGTTAAACCTCTCTTATGTTACTGTATATATTACTTTATATATGGCTGAATTTTATCTAATTTTCTCTCTTTTCAATTTATTTTTGTCTAATTGGGAGTTTGGGACTCGATTTCAGACTTACTGTTTGCTAATGGTCTTTGGCTTTGTTTTAAATGTATTTAGCATTCTCAAAGATAAGACTCACAATTGGGCCCTTTATGCTATGATTTTAGATTCTAATGTCTTTAAAAGACCTGCGAATTTTGTTTTTTATATTATCATGCTATCATGCTTTGTAATTAAGGGAGAGGACTATTTTGAATAAGCTATATGAGGTAGCATTTAGTTCCTTAAACCCAATAAAAATATTATATGAAAATAATTAAATATTGTACTTGAAAGAAAAAAACTTACTGGTTACCACTCATTCCCTTCCCTCCCTTCCGTGTAAAATGTAATCTCCTTAACATGAGAAAGAAGAGCAGTGAACTCATAATAGGATCAGATAATAGGGTGAGATGGAAATCTGGATTGAAATGGGGTAATGGATTGGAATGGGGGTAATGGACTGGAATGGGAATAATGGTTTGAAATGGGGATAATGGATTGAAATGGGGATAATGGATTGAAATGGGGATAATGGATTGAAATGGGGATAATGGATTGACATGGTGTAGTGGATTGAAATGGGATAATCGATTGAAATGAGAGTAGTGGATTGAAATGGGAGGAATATGTTGATTTGCATGCAAAATATTGTAACGAGAGCAACGGAATGAGAACAACCATCATCAAGGATTTTAAATTTTGTTGCTTGTAACTTGCTGAGTTACTATAAGATAAGATAGGAAATCAATACCTAAAACAAGCCTTATTTCAAGTTTTTATTCACTTTAGTGAACATCTCTAAACATGTATAGGTGTTAATTTTTTTAATAGTTAAGCAGCTATTTGTTCAAATATTTGAGTTAATAAGAACATTATGTTTTATATTGTTAATATAATAAATATTATTATTTTTCCATATTTTAAATAAATTTTTCTTAAGTATCCATATTCATTACATGCATATCCTAGCGTACCCATGCGTTTCCACGATACGTTTTCGTTTCCATAAGTCTCAAAACTTTGCGTTTCTCCGATACTACAAACCTTGACTAAAGCTCCCCCTTACTGTATGTCTTCGTAAAGAAACCTCACTCTGTCTCCCGCACAAAATGAAACATCGACTGCAACATTACCTTCATCTTCACAACAACTTCTCAATAAGCAAATCGATGAAGAACGAATTATCTCACCATAGACACGAATTCAATCTCTCATAGAATACTTAATAAGCTCAGAGTTCATATCTTGTGTTCTGGCTTTCATGCCTTTTAATAGTCTTTCGTGGTGTGTGAATAAGGTAAACTCCTAGTTAGGACACATAATTGAGGGATTGATTCTTCTAATATCTTCTGGCTTTCCTTAACTAAATCAGTCCTCTGATTTGATTGCCACTCAATCTTAAATATTTGTCACATTTTTTTTTTAATTTTAGCTCAATCACAATCTCTTCACTTCCATAATTAAGAGATCTCAGTCAAGATATATAGGATGATTCAATCATTCCTTTTCTGGTTCAATCATTCATTTTCTGGTTCAATCAACATAAATCTCTTACTAAAATCAAGAGATCATTGACACACATTAACCATGCGTGGTTTTGTCAATGAATGACAATATTGCCATGTGAATGCACTGACAATCTCCCCCTTAGGTTTTCTTAGACAAAACATCATTCTTCTTTTGATCACCATCCTTCTCTTGATTCTCAAGTTTTCTTGGGCAATCTTTCTCTCGTTTGATTTAGACATCTAATGGTGTATTAACATCATTATAAACTTCACCTGGAACATCGATCTAGATTTGAACTCATGAAGTATCAATAAAAACTTCTTCTAGAACATCATTAAAATAAACATCGGCATTACAAACATCAATGAGTTACGAACATCAACAAAAATGTCACTGGAACAACAAGATGACAATCAATTTTTTCCCCCTGTTTTTTGCAAAGACAAGTCAAAGGAAATAAGTTAAGAAATGTTATTGCTTCTTGTTGTGGCACTGCTCCCTGTGGACACAAAAATGTCTTAGGACTAAGTGTACAACATGTGTGAGGCATTTGTTGCCTTTCTTTAGGACAATTGTAAGGGACAACCACTTGTCTTTTTATTAGTTCCCTTTTTAGAGTTTTGGTTGTTCAGAGAGCGCACAATTTAGGGCCGGCAATGAGCCGAGCCGAGCCGAACCTATGATGGCTTGAGCTCGGCTCAACCCATAATACATGAGCTCGAGCTCGGACTCGAGCCCATGGCTGGGCTCAAGTTTGAGCTCGAGCTCAACTCGAGTGGGCTCGATCCCTAATAGAGCCCGAGCTCGAGCCCAACTCGAGCTTATGCCCATGCCCAGATCAAGTCCAGGTTGAGCTCCAGGCCATAAAAGCCCAGTGTGAGCTCTAGCCCATGCCCAACGGGTTTGCCAATTTGGGCTTTTTAATTATTTTAGTTAAATTTATCTACAATAATAGATCTAGATTATTGATTATAAGCTGATTACATACCCAATTATGCTAAAACAAAAATTTACAGAACTTTAGAAATTTTTAATTAATTATTAATTTTGGTTAATAGAATCAATGATGGAAATTTAAAAAGATAAAATTTCTGAAAGAACTTGAGGCTCCCACTTCTTCAAAAAGCTAAAATATTATACATAATTTTAAAAATATATAATTCAAAATATAAACGAGCCGGCTCATCGAGCTTCGAGTCAAACTACCTAAAGCTCAAGCTTGACTCATTTAATTAAACGAGCCTTACTCAAGGCTCAAGTTTGATTTGAGCTCGAAATAATTCGAGCCGAATCGAGCTTTTATCGAGTCGAGCTCGAACTATTCACGAGCTGGCTCGGTTCAGTGCCACCCCTAGCGCACATGCTCAAAGCTCCTTGTAAGAACTCAAAGCTTCGGTCATCTAATGTTATGGTGAAAATATCTGCGAACTGATTTTCTGTATTAACATATGGCAATAAGACAATGTTAGCAGTTGGAACAAATGTTTTATCTGAATCAGCTCCTTCGACTTGGGTGTAGCCTTAAGCTACTAAGCTTGTTTTGGTTATGGTAAACTAGTGATTTTCATCATGCATAGTCTGCACACAAAATTCATCCTGCAATTCTTCTTCTACCTTTTTCGGTTTGAGGGATGAAGTATAACAAACAAATCGAACCATATCACTATGGTTTACTTTCTTTACTTTTGTTTTCATACCTTCATTTATATATCCAACTATTTCTTAAACAATATGATTTTTTTGAACTATGGAAGATGATACTTTATTATAGTTGATGTTTCAATGGTTGGAGACAGATGGTGTGGAAAGAGATATTTCATCTTTGTCTGTGACGTCGTCTGGAACACTATCTGGAGCAACGTCTGGAACAACGTCAGGAACAACGTATGGAACTATGTCTGAAACAACATATGGAACATCTGGAACAACATTTGGAACGTCTGGAACAACGCCTGAAACGTTTGGAACAACTTCTGCTTCTTTCTGTAGAGTCTTACGTACTTCAAAAACATTATTATCAACACAATCAAGTCCATACCTCTTTCTTTTGTATCATTTTGTTTGCATTAGACCAATTAGATCTATATGTAAAAGTTTCAATGATCTGATTGGAGTAATTTTCTGCACACTTTTGTGAATGACTTTATGTTGTTTTTCAATTTGGCATATTCCATATACTAATTTTTCAGTTGATCGGAGAAAAAAATAGATGACACACAATATGTTATTGCAGTTTGGAACAAAACCAGTTCCTAATTTGCGGGGCTTAGTTAGCCTAAGATGATAACAATCCATTGTATGAAGTCTGTTACAAACCTTCTCTATCAAGGTTACGCAGGTGTCTCAAACACCATGTTCAATGTAGTGAAAGAAAGTGAATACCTTTCAAGATCCCACCTTGAACTGACCTACTCCTTAGCACGAGTAGTCTTGTAATCATCCACACTGAAGCTCCCACTCAGTACGCCTTTGTTAAGAAAGCTTAGTCTGTCTCCCGCATAGACTGTAAATCGGCTGCAACATCACCTTTATCTTTACAATAACTTCTCAATAAGCAGATCGATGAAGAATGAATTATCTCACCATAGACACGAACTCAATCTATCATAGAATACTTGGTATGCTCTGAGTTCATATTTTGTGTCTTAATCTTCATGCCTTTATATAGTCCTACGTGGTGTGTGAATAAGGTAAACTCCATATAATTAGGAGTTAGGACACATAATTGAGGGATCGATTCTTCCTTAATTTTTTATGGTTTTGTAAGCCCTAATGAGGGTATGGTTGCCCACTAGAACATACTTATATAAAACGCTCCTTTTTGACTTTAATAGTGCTTTGGCTAACTAAAAGAAAATTTTATGATTTGTATAAGGAACCAAATGGTGTGGACCGTGTGGTTTATGACCATAAACGTGCCATTATTTTTTTTACCGTTCACTTTATCAGTGTGGGCCTTGAGCTTAGTGGTCCGATGGGCCTTGAGCTTAGTGGTCCGATGGGCCTTGAGCTTGGGTCTCCAATTATCGACCCGACTTATATAACTTGAAACCCGAATCCATTAAAAACTCGATTGGGTTTTAAAACTTGCCCCAAACCTGACCCGATACTTTTTTTACGAACCCAAACCCAACCCAACCCAACCAAAATCCAACGATTTTTAGTAAAATCGAAACTCGAACTCAATCTGACCATTAAACACAATTTTTTTAAATAATTTAACAAAAAAAAAAAATAAAAAAGAATAACAAAAAAAAAACCCACTACAAAAAATACAAACTTTTGTAATAATCGGGGTATTAAGGCTTTAAATAATAGTAGCTTCCAGTAATCAAGTTCTTTTAATTTGTGACTTAAAACACAAATTTCAGAAAGATAATGAAAGGGCAAAAAAAAAAAAAACAAATAAAACACAAGTTCCTTTATTTACTCCACAGGTAGCTCTCTAGGGGCTTTCTTAACTCTTCGGAGGGGACCCGGATCCGCTGGCCACAGCCATTTATGGCCAGCATACGCACGACCAATGAATGAGCGCCCATGCACAGGATGCCCGTGCGGCTCTTGTTTTGGGAAGGACCGGGTTCCCCGAGTGGTTCAGGTGAGAAAAAAACAAGGACCAGACCAGTAAAAAAATAAAAACATGGACATGGATAAACTTTTATTTTCCCGGGTTAAACTTTTATTTTCCCGCTTTTTCGTTCCCTCGTATCCCAACAACTCTGTACCATCCTTTGCACAACTCTATACTATTGGAGCATTTTTTTTGAGGTCTACCAACTATATACTACGTATAGTTACAACTCTGTACTATCATTTGCACAACTCTATACCATTAGAGCATTTTTTTTTGTGGTCTACCAACTATATACCACGTTCTGGACCAACTCTATACCAGCCTTTGGACAACTATATACCATTACAGTATTTTTTTTTTGTCTAATTTTTTTGTGATCTAACAACTATATACTACGTATAGTTACAACTCTGTACCATCCTTTGCACAACTCTATACTATTGCAACATTTTTTTCTGTGGTCTAACAACTATATACTACGTATAGTTACAACTATGTACTATCCTTTGCACAACTCTATACCATTGGAGCATTTTTTTTGTGGTTTAACAACTATATACTACATTTAGGACCAACTCTATACCAGCCTTTTGGACAACTACATACTACGTTGGTACACAACTCTGTACTAATATTCGTATAACTATATACCATTCTAAGGCAACACTGCAGCGCGCATGCTCAGAAGAGGGATGGGCGGGAACATGAAAATGTTCTTAACCCGGACGTGCGTCGAACCAGATTTTTGGCCGGTTAAAATTTTATTTTTTTTTGTCTGTTGAACGACCCGGTTGAGACCCGGATCCGCGCATGGTGGAGCGCCGCACGGGGCGCTCGGCCATTGGCTGTGCGTACGCTGGCCATAAATGGCTGTGGCCAGCGGATCCGGGTCCCTTCGGAGGTACCCTGTAGGAGAATTTTTCCATGAGACTTATAAATTTTAGGGAAGGCATAAACTCCCCCCTCCTTTTTAGGCTCCTTAAATGGGTTGATTTTCAGTTCATCAAATTTTGAATGGTGCTTCTTCATTAGGCCACGTATGCGTCCAGTGTGGACTTTTTGTTGCTTATGCGTCAGCCACGTGTGTTAACATGTCGTCCTGGTGTCAGCCACATGTATGCCAATTGTCATCCACTTAGCTTGATCGAGTCCGTCCACTTAGCTTGATCGAGTCGAGTCCACTCGGCTTGATCAATCTTGACCGTAGATTTAAGTTTGATGGTCAAATATTAACTTTGACTCCAAATTTGTTGGAATTGAGACCCTTTAATCAGGAGTGTTTGTTGATATTGGTCGGATCAAATTTTCATGTCTACAGGGTCTCAATTCCGTCTCAATCTTTGTGATGGTTTTGTAGGCATGCGCTAACAAGGGTATATACGGGTGTGCCCACTAGAACATACTAATTAGTAGTCACTTCCATCGAACAAGTGGGTACATCACCCAACTAATTACAGGGGGTTTGAATTAATTGATTTCCTCCGTTAATTCACTGCAGCGACGGCCATCTGACATGAGGAACGTCGTGGATTATCGGTGACGCGGCGATATTAAAATTCTCCACCATTCATTAAAATTCCATTAAAGTCTCCTTACTAGTTACTATATATATATATATATATATGCATTTTCTTGGCGTACTAGCTAGTCTTGTCTTTATGTTTTCTTTCCTGTTTAACACAAATATTGTGACTTACTGACTTGTGTGTATCTGTGATTTGGATTTCTCCGACTCTCTGTCTTCTTTTAATTTTTCGTTTTTAGAAAAAATGGATGTATATGTTCACTTCAATGTTTTAAAAACTAAACTCAACTGATATGCTAATCAAGCACTTTACCATACATCCCAATTATAAAAATAAGATAAAACTTATAAAAAATAAATTAAAATGAATTACATTATTTTAAAACTAAACAATATTTTTTACCATTTTAAAATGATGAGACAACATACATGACACAAGTACACATTAGCTTTCGACGAAAGGTGTCTTGCGCACTTGAACTCCCGTCTAGTTGATGTTCTGCTACCCATAACAGTCCTAAGTGAACAAGTCTTTAACTTGGACTTTATATACAGGTTTTAGAAACACCAAACAACCTAGAGTTAGGTTCTGAAATATGAGTTCCATCAAGGTTGCGCGTTACGGCCATGCGCAGGTATCTTGTGATGTGAATATCTCTTCAGAGAATAAAGCCAGATTCTCTTATAAACTATGACCCCACATTCATACTCACATTCGGTGATATCTCTAAGGGTATACTGCATCTCTATACCCAGCTATAGTAGCCTCGATATCATTAAGGTTTTTCACCAACCTAAAATGATTGCAGTTGATCACCAGCTTCCTAGAGATGGGACGTAAATAAATTCACTATTTTTGGTATTTCTACCTGTTACTCAGTTGGCTTGTTTTTACCATTTAACCTTCATTATGAGATAACCATTCAGATAGGTTGGGTTGCTACCAATGGGCCATTTTAAGAATTTTTTAGAAAACAAGTATTATATTCAGTGGTTGAACTATTGGTCGAACACGGTCTAATCAGATTCAACCCAAATTGGACAAAGTGCGAGTTAAATGGTGAGTTCGATTTTCAAACATTGGTTCATATATATATATATATGAAGCGTGGATTAAATTTAGAATAAGTATTATATTCACATGAATGAAATTATTGAATTTATCAAATTTAAAACCATATCATCATAATCTCTTTTTAATTGTTGTCTCATTTTTATTAACCAAATTTATAAAAAATCTTAAAATATATACAAAAAGAAAGATTAATAAATGTCAAATAAGATAAACTAACTTCGAGTTAATTAAATATTCATTAACAATTTGATTAATTTCATTATTTCTTCCTAATTGGAAACCAATCGGTACTGTTTATAGTAAACAAAATAATGAAATGTGTAAATAACAATAATTATTTATACATGTAGAGAAAAATCATTAAAACAACATTTTACGATATTTAAAAAATAACTTAAATTGTATTTTATTTCAAGGTAGATTATATGGTTGTCAGGATTGAGGACTTAGGGTGGGGACAGAGATAGTAAGTACATGGGCACATGGGGACGAATTAATAAGGTACGACTAGCCGAAAAAGTAATTTAAATTAAATATACACGACTTTGTTGAAAGTTGGTGATAAATTCGAATATTTAAAAACTTAATCTTATAATTAAAATTCAAAACGTGCCAATTGGACTCAATTTAAGTTATATGTACTCATAATCTTTCAAGGAGAAATTCTTTTTCATATGGTAATGAAAATTAGTAAACGTATAGGCAAAACGTGCGAAATAGACTCAATTTCATATCCCTAAAAATTTCAACTTAAAAATCCTTTTAATTTAAAAGTAATTAATATTTTAATTTAGTTATATCGTAAAGGCCGGCATAACTTTGTATCGGACTCGTCGAAATCCGATTCGTACAGGACGATACGGTCCGATACGGTCTTGGATGCTAATAACTACTCCGGAGTCCTGAACTACCACATCCGAGGCATACACGTGTGCAAATCCAACCACAGAGACCACCGAAAGTCGTGACCCTCGTCCACTCAGCCCCCCTCCGGCCTGCCTCCCCCCCGTGCCGCGGTGCGTTTCTCTCTCACTGACTGTGTGAGTCGTGACAGCGTGAGTGAGTCTGTGTCTTTGGCTGTGGAGATCTCCGGGTCCCCCTCTCTCTCGTCAGTCGTCCCGGCCGTTTTGTTTTCCCCAGACAATCGAATTGCTTTCATTTTGAGCTGTTGCGCTTAACAGATTTCGTTCAAACTCTCTCGCGCTCTTCTCCTTAGCCTCCTCCACTTCCCCAACATGCAGACCCTCCAGGTTCAGGCCCCTTCCCTCCGGGTCTCGCCATCGGACCGTCTTCCCCGGCGATTCACGCCCTTCCCTCTACTTCGCCGCCCCAATGTCCGACGCTCTCATCCCGGATCTTTCGTACGGGCTTCCCTCTCCGGGGCTCCCAACCGAGAGACGGATCCTAAGAAGAGGGTGGTCATCACTGGCATGGGTCTTGTTTCAGTCTTCGGGAATGACGTCGATACCTACTACGACCGCCTCCTCTCGGGTGAGAGCGGCATCGGCCCTATCGACAGGTTTGATGCTTCCAAGTTCCCCACCAGATTCGGTGGTCAGATCCGGGGCTTCACCTCCGATGGTTACATAGATGGGAAGAACGATCGGCGGCTCGATGATTGCCTCAGGTACTGCCTTGTCAGTGGCAAGAAGGCTCTAGAGAATGCGGGCCTGGGAGGCACCGATATTTCCAAGGCGAGTTTCCTCTTACTTCGAATTCCAAGTCTTCGCATTGTTGGATTTCTTCGAGTTGCATGCTACTTGTTTGGCGAAATGACTCTGAGTGATTTCTGGTATCGTATTGCGCGGTCCAATATGTTGGGGCTTTCGTGTAGGGAAGCACCTGTTCCCGATCTGTGTTTTTGTGTTTGTGCATGTAGTTGCTCTTTATTTTGGATATGCAGCTATAAAAATTTCATTCTCTTTCCCTTTCATTTGCTGAATTTCCTGGGAATTCATTTGATCTTATCCTCAATTTGAGTCGACATACACTGAGAGTATGTCTATATGTTTCGATGGGTTTAATCTTCTGTTTTGCATTATGAGTTGTTCAACCTCTTTCGTTTGTTGTACCGGGAGCAAAGAATATTTGCTGCAAATATAACAATTTAATTGCTGTAAATATAACAATTTAATTGCTGCAAATATAACAATTTAATGATTTTGTCGTTCAAGTCACGTTCTTGTTCTGTTTATGTAGATCACAAGCTCCAGAGTATTTGGGTCTCAGTTTAGTTCATTTCAAGCAGCATTTTTTTTTTTTTTAAAACCTTAATTGTGGAGAATTTGCTGTAAAACTTTCATTACAGAGAAGTAGATGTTGACTCCTGTTTAACGTCACAAGATTTTTAGTTCATTGTCATTTTTGTTACTTTTGAACTCATCTTGAGGATATATCCTCTGCAATTACAAGCTCTTATTGATAGTTGAGTTGAAGGATTTAATGACTGCATGGTGTCTGGTTGTAGATTGACAAGGAGCGAGCTGGTGTGCTTGTTGGGACTGGCATGGGTGGTCTTACAGTGTTCTCAGATGGTGTCCAAGCTCTTATAGAGCGTGGATATCGGAAAATTACTCCATTTTTTATTCCATATGCTATAACAAACATGGGTTCCGCGCTGCTTGGAATTGAACTTGGTTTCATGGGTCCCAACTATTCTATATCTACTGCTTGTGCTACTTCCAATTATTGTTTCTATGCTGCTGCTAACCATATCCGGAGAGGTGAAGCTGATCTAATGCTTGCTGGTGGAACTGAAGCTGCAATAATTCCTATTGGTTTAGGTGGATTTGTTGCTTGTAGAGCCTTATCACAAAGGAATGATGATCCACAGACAGCTTCAAGGCCGTGGGACAAGGACCGAGATGGTTTTGTTATGGGTGAAGGAGCTGGGGTTTTGGTATGTTTTGGAACCCTTTAAATTTGTAAGATTGGAATTTGGTTGACCATTTAGTTATCAATTTAATCCTGTCTTTTATCAATTGAGGATTTAGTTGATCTTTTTGGCCCTTTCTGACAGCTGCAGAGCATGGTACATTTTCATCTCATTTTTTTTATAAGCTTGATTTACACTTTGTAGGTGATGGAGAGTCTTGAACATGCAATGAAGCGTGGTGCACCCATAATTGCTGAGTATTTGGGTGGAGCTGTAAACTGTGATGCTTATCATATGACGGATCCTCGTGCAGATGGACTAGGGGTTTCATCGTGCATAGAGAGAAGTCTAGAAGATGCTGGGGTGGCACCGGAAGAGGTATTCTTGTTGTTGATATGGTGTTTTTTCTTTCTCTTTGGATGTTGGTTACATATACCCTGAACCCCACAATTCACAATATTTGACCCAGGCCCTCTTAGTACGCCCGCTGTCATTGAGTAAAGGGCATCATCTATTCTCTTCTATGTTACAGAAGTTATACTTGTCATTATTGGATTGGTTCCTATAAAAGCACCTGACTTGTCTGTCAGCTCAAATTTGATTAGTGCTGGATATGGCTGTCTTAAGAAAGAATTTCTGAACCCCTCTTGTTTTGTGTGTTGTTTAGGTTAACTACATTAATGCACATGCCACTTCCACACTCGCTGGCGATCTAGCGGAGATAAATGCTATAAAGAAGGTCTTCAAGGACACTTCAGGGATCAAAATAAATGCGACTAAGGTGAGGTACAGGATTTCTATCATTTTACATGTGGGTGTGTGCATGATATTTGACTTGTCTTTTTGCAGTCGATGATTGGTCATTGTCTTGGAGCAGCTGGGGGCCTAGAAGCCATTGCCACAGTGAAAGCAATTACTACTGGATGGCTGCATCCCTCAATAAACCAATTTGTAAGCATTTCATTAGAAGGCCTTGTACTTGGTAGAAAGAAAAAAAATCAATTGCCTTCTACTTAATTTTTTGCTGTTTGGCTCCATGAACTACAGAACCCGGAGCCTTCTGTTGAGTTTGATACAGTGGCTAATCAAAAGAAGCAGCATGAAGTGAATGTTGGTAGGTTATGAAACCTTAGTTATAAGATGTGGGTTTGCTGTTAAGTAAAACGTTTTAATCCCTCTAGCAAGGAAGACTGATGATTTTAATATTCTGTGCAGCTGTTTCTAATTCCTTTGGATTTGGCGGACACAACTCGGTGGTGGTCTTTTCTGCATTCAAGCCTTGATTTTTAGTTTGTTCCGCAATTTTGTTCTTGCTTTGTGCAAGCTCTCCTGTTCACTTCCCGAGTGTTTTGGTACTCACCTGTGGTTGGTTTCTCTTTCATTTTTCCTCACGCCGTCCATTTGAATAGGCCAAATAGTTGCTAGTGGGTGGTGATATTTTTTGGTGTAATGTAATGCAAGTTAATGGAGTAACTTTGATCTAGGATCAGGAATCCTAGCTAGTTGAGGGATGAGGTGATTAGTCGTTTCACTGTTGTAGCGATGTTTTGAAATGTTTTTTAGAGTAATGCATTCCTGAAATTTCAAAAAGCTCTCGCTCACTGGTTCCGTCGGCGTCGTAGAGTCAACCAGGATCGGCGGCCTTCACTGGATCAATCTGGCCTGCCCTGTGTAGGCGAACTCGGCATCCGTGTCCCCGGTGACACTCATGTCTTAACATAAGCAGCTGCGCCTGTAGCATGTGGGCAAGCCATGTAAGTCCCAGAGAATATGTTATATTACGTAAACCTGGTATCTCCCTGTAGCGCCCATATCACAAAAGATTATCTTTCCTTTGGTCACAGTTTTGTAGATACTCACCGGCGATCCTCTTCTTCTCTGCTTCCGTGAGTTTTGCTGCAAATCCATTGAAACTCCTTTTATAGCTATGCGTCAAACATTTCTCGATCGAACTGCGAGCATATATATATATATATATATATATATATATATTTCTATTCATGAATGACGTGGGTGATAGTTATACAATGGGTTTAATTTGCGATATATATATATAATTTCTCCAGGTCCACACATGCATGCATTAAGCCAATGAAAATTAATTAAATTAATTTGACCCGTAATTAAGTTTTACAACTCATCCTTAATCACCATATATTCCAATATATATATATATATATATATATAGAAGATCGAGAGAAGAGACTAGCCAGAAAGCAATCTTCTTTAATTTATGGTGTGTAATTAATTAACCGAATAAAATAACGGCAGGAGTACTGAATCTACTGATGATCGAGTACATTATTATTTGTTGCAAAAACCGCAAAATTAACCTGGTTTGTAAGATCTAGGAGGTACTTAATTAATAATAGTTATTAGGAAGAAGCAGCATAAACAACGACTGGGCTTGTCACTCGGTGAACTCCATCCGTCCAAACCAAAGAAGCAGACAAGACGCTCTCCTGCGTCTTCCCGAAAACCTTAACCACAAAAGATTGCTTCTCCCCAAGTGAGTGGAAGGAAAGAGTGTCGGGTTCAACAGCAACCACTGCTCCCGAAGGAGCTCTCGCCGTAGCAGTGTAAGTAGATTTTGGGGTTCCCACATTAGTGACAGTTCTTTTGAAGGTAGCGGAGTAAGGCTTTCCGGCAGAGACGCTAAGTGCAAAAGAAGGGTAATTGAGATCCAAAACTGTACTCCCTTTCCTTTTAGGGCAGACACTTCTATCCCCTGTGACGAGTCTCAGTTTCTTTCTGTCATAACCTTCACTGCACAACATGGCAATGTAATCCATTTCACCCGCATCGTAAACTAGACCGGGGTTTACAGCCCCGACTGGGTTAATGTGACCAGACCCATATGCAAATTCGTGATCGGTGTTGCTACTTTGCTTCATTGGGTAGGCTGTAGTCATTAGAGCCGACTTTATAGCTGCAGGGGACCAAGTTGGATGAAACGATTTAACGTAGGCAGCAGCTCCAGTTGCATGGGGGCAAGCCATGGATGTTCCAGAGATTATATTGTACATTTCAGATCTGGTGTCCCCTTCATATATTGAGATTGGGGCCAAAGGAGACCATGCTGCCAAAATGTTGACCCCGGGTGCACTTATATCAGGCTGCATGCAGACCAATTAATCACATTTAATTAACTTACATGTATATATGTTAGACGACGTTGGAGCCAAGCATATGTATATATATATATATATATATATATATATATATACAGGTGTAGTTAATTAATTAAAGAATTCACCTTCAATATGTCCCTCGTAATTGAATTTGGGCCTCTAGACGAGAAGGAAACCACAACAGGAGCGGTGGTATCCGTCGCTTGAGTTGTTTTTGATATGTAAGCTGTTGGTTTCCTGGTTTTAATTAAAAAAAAATACATAAGACAATTAAAACGTACGTTAATCCCGGGCCCCCTCCCGGTCCTAATTAATGAGGGTTTTCTATATATTGTTCGATATCATGAGAGGCAGTACTTAATTAATTAAATAGCCGAAAAAGGAAGTCATTAATTAATTACGTACCTTGTGGTGTTGAGGTATTCGTAGATTTCATTACCCACATCTTCACCGAAGAAAGCTGCAGGTAGTGGGTATGAGAAAGCAAAGTCGGTGGGGTAGTAATCTTGCATTATCGTTCCAACTGCGTCTGCAGCAAGCTGGCCTTCTCCTGAAGTCAATTGATCGCAGAACACTATCTTCCCTTTCACTAGTCTCTCGTCCAATGACCCTGAATCACAGTACCGAGATTGGGAGCCATCATAGCCTGCTGATTTGTTTGGGGCGTTTCCTCCATATATCAACGAGTATTGTGAAGCATTACTAGTAAGACTAAACGTATTGATTGAAGCTCCCTGAAAATTAGAAGAGTGCTAATTAATTAACTGCTCGCTAATCAAGTTATATATATATATATATATATAATATCGGTGATTAATTAATGAATGAAATTTCCACGTACGATACATATATATATATATATATATATATACCTGGTAACTCTTGCCATTACCCAGAGAGACATTGGTGACGAAGTGCCTGTCTATGGTGCTAGCAGCAACGGTTAGAGCCCATGGAGCACCGTTGGAGACGGACTCGGGTTCAGGACCCGAGTTACCAGCAGACATGGAAGTCAGGATCCCTTTCTTCATCGCATGGAAGGCTCCAATGGCTATAGTATCTTCGAAATACTCGGCGGGTCCACCCCCCACGGAGATGGATATAATGTCCACACCGTCGGCAATCGCATCGTCGAATGCAGCAAGGATGTCCTCGCTGCTGCACCCGAATGTCCAGCAGACCTTATACACGGCGAGTCGGGCAGATGGCACGCCCCCCCTTCCACTCCCTTCCCCCAGGCCTTCCAAACTCACCGACTCTACCTGGAGCCCTGCAACTGTTGAAGAGGTGTGACTCCCATGGCCTTCTGTATCACGGGGAGAGTTCATCTCACCTGCTTCCAATTCTCCACTGTGGTAGTATCTGGCTCCAATAATTTTACTGCAATAATATATAATCAAATACGTACATGTATTGTTAGAGAAGGTTAATTAATTAATTAAATAGGAATCATGCATATATATATATATATTAATTTACTTGTTGCATGTCAAATTGGCCGGAGACTGGCAAATGCCCTTCCATTTGCTCGGAGGGGAACCGTATCCTTTGTCGGAGAAGCTCTCGGATTCCGGCCAGATTCCGGTGTCGATCATTCCGACGATGATATTACTTTCAGTCACGCTCCTTCTCACTGTCTTTGTGAAACCCATGAAATCCCAGGACCTTGTTGTGTGGAGCTTGTACATCTTGCTCGGGAAGACGGATATTACCCCTTCCATTTCTGAATTAATTAATATGCATTTATATATTAGCTACTGTAAGAATTTAATTAATTAACATATATCAAATTAATGATTTGGGATTATATATATTTTACTACCAGATATTTTCTTTGCTTCTTCTTCAGAGAGCCTTGCAGCGAAACCATTCAAGCTTCTCTTGTAGCTATAAACCAGTGAGTCTGATGCACCACTGCTACAATTAATATGGATAAGTAATTAAGCATATATATATTAATTAATTAGCCAGCACCGAAGAAGTTATATATATATATATAGATCATGGAATATTTTAACCTTAATTAATTACCTGCCAAGAACTTGCTCAAGCATGCCATTGTGGAGGGATTCTGCAGATATGTCGCCCTTGGGAAGTTCACCCATGTATACCACATAGACCTGAAATATACGCGTACCGATCTATATATATATATATATTGACCTCGTACGTTAGTGTTATAAATCAGCCTATGATATATATCTTATGGTTTACGGAACATTAATAGTAACATGCATGCATGTTTATATATGGTTCTTTAATTAGAGCTAGCCACAGAAAAAAGACCCAAATTAAGAACGAGGAGGGAGGCTTGCCTTTTTATCTGAAGCTGATGACGACCCTTCAGAAATATAACTAGAAAGAGCCACAACGAGCGCAAGGAGGGGAAGAGCCCATACCCAAGGAGAGGCACGTACGGCCATGGATGGTAGGAATTAGAGCAAAGAACTTCAATTTCCCCGGGACTTGCCACGTACGTTTAATTTGACTGCTTTGCTCCCTCATACCTGACAATTTATAGTGCTTCAACCACTCATTGATCTTTCAGAGTTCTTGTCTTAAATTGCATATTACTGTCTCATTAGAGGACTAGAAGAAACGGCCAAGTAATTATATTGGAAGCTCCGATTTTAGTTGCTGTATCTTCCCTCGGAAACAACAATTAGTTAGACGCTAATTACACACAAATTGATTACTAGATTGATGCAAACAAGATTTACGGGCCTGCTTCATTAATCATTCAGTTTATGCCTTTATGGGCAGCTGGTTTGATATATGACACATGTGAGGAGGAGGCCAGACTCGGTGAACTTGATCAGATTGCTGTACAGTTTTCTATTCATGAAACATATATACATCCTTGTGTAATACGTTGCCGCTAGAGATCGATGAGCCCAACATTAACCAACCTCCATCGTTCATATATGTTCGGCGTTTAAAAGAAATTACAGTACGTAGCTTTGTTTCAAACGCCCTTCTAAGACATGCAACTTTTTATAAGAAAAATTCAACCATGCCTGCATTGAACTTTTTATAACCAAAAAAACTACAGATTAGAACTAAAACTATGGATGCTTTTACTCTCACTGACGATACCTAAACAGCATAAAATAGATACATTCGCAGGCAACAAATTAAACAACCACGAATTGTCAGCTCTTGCAAGGTGAAAACATCATATTACAAATTCAATATTTCCAACATGCTGCCGACCTAGGCTGCTTTAGTTTTCTGTCTACATTATACAAGGTAAAGTGCTTTGTTTAGGAAACATACACTCTAGGAATTAATCATAAGAAAAGACTTTAGCTGGAATGGCTACGGCGGACGGTATAGGTACATCATGTTACAACGTTATGCTAAGAGTCTTCTTGTCGAGAGCCACTCAAATAATTCCTTGACTTGATATCCCTGGAAAAATAAAACCAAAGAGAAAATTGTAATTTAACGTTGAATATTAAATAGCATATAAAATTGTAAACCATAAATAATCATCATACTATTTTACTTATCCACTGTAATAGACTTACTTTAGGCATCAAGGTACATAAGGGCAGGAGAGCCACTCATGTGTGGAGATAATTAGCTGCCATCAGCAATTCCAGTGTCAACTCAGGTTCAATATGAAACTCTGTCTCTTTTCCACTGCAATAAGTGGCTTGCCATTAGATGAATATTTGCGAAACTTTCTCTTCTCAAAAATGGAAAAGAAGACCTAGCTAAAACCAACAGCTTTTGAGGGAGAAGCCTCAGAATAGCATTTCGAATTTCAAGAAAACCTATCTTAGGTTGTAAATATAACAGGAAAACACGATCCCTGAAACGACTTTTAAAGCTATCCAGAAGTAACTTCAGTGAGATCTTCACACAGCACCTACAGTAGAATGCTTTAAGCAGACTATTTCTGCCTTCTCATCATACATATTGCAACAAGAATTCCTTTTGTGCACCATTCATTAGTTTACCAACTCCAGCCAAGTTTTACAATAAACTAAATGACAACTAAACATAGAGACCAAAAACAAAAAAAAAAAAAAAAAAAAAAAATAAAATTCACCAGCTCACTTGTGGTTTGAACTTTACTGGGAAAAGGTAGCAAGGAAGGGTACCCAAGGAAATAGTGGATATGGCCTCTTCAGGATGAAACAAGGAATGAGGAGGCAGGGGCGACCTCACCCCTCTGTATGGGCATCAATAAGGAGAAATTAGTGACAGCCCCAACATCTGCAGAAAAGAGAGAGAGAGAGAGAGAGAGAGAGAGAGAGAGAGAGAGAGAGAGAGAGAGAGAGAGAGAGAGAGAGAGAGAGAGAGAGAGAGAGAGAGAGAGAGAGAGAGAGAGAGAGAGAGAGAGAGAGAGAGAGAGAGAGAGAGAGAGAGAGAGAGAGAGAGAGAGAGAGAGAGAGAGAGAGAGAGAGAGAGAGAGAGAGAGAGAGAGAGAGAGAGAGAGAGAGAGTTAGAGTTAGAGAGAGTTAGAGAGAGTTAGAGTTAGAGTTAGAGAGAGAGAGAGAGAGAGAGAGAGAGAGAGAGAGAGAGAGAGAGAGAGAGAGAGGAGACCATTTTTTTTCCATCCTTTATTCCAACCAATGCTACCCAAAATTTAGTTAAGGAGGAAGGTATAGTGCCAGTGTTTAAAAGGAAGTCCAGCATGATCAATTAAATGAAATTGAGGAAATTTCGAGAGGAGCAACCAAGAACTGATTTCTGACACAGGAAAATGATATTTTTAACATTTGACTTCACTAACAGGGTCGCTCTTTTTTCTGTTTTTCTGGTCTAAGTTCATGATCCCATTAACCTTACCATAAGGAATATTCAAAAATTTAACCTGTCAAAGGAATAAAAACTTTCTGGATTTAATAACCTGATTTTACTCATAAACAATTATTGGAGGGGGTGGGAGGGGCTGAGTATCTCAAAATTTTTAACAGGAAATTTGCAATATTTTACTCTACTCTGTAATTCCTAGAGCATAGTGTAGATTATTGAATCCTACAAGTCCATTTAAATGCAACGGTACTAGGTTTTCTAATTACTTATAACGTAAAGGGAGGCAAACTTGGACCATAGGATGTTTTTCTACAAAATCCACCTGATCTTCTTACCTCCAATCCACAATCCTCCCCTCTTTTACCCTAAAACACCAGATGCACAGGCCGGACAGCGACAAGAAGATAAGGGGAAAGGATGGTTAGAAGTTCAACACCCACATGGGAAGGGCCAAGAACAGGGTGACAGGGTGGGTTTTCAGAGCAGTGTCTGCCTTTCCACTACCCACCCTCTTACCATCCCTAAGTTTAATATCTTTTTCATTTTTCATTTATAACTCTCAATCATGGCAACTCTATTTTGCAGATATGAGTGTAACTACCATTTAAATTAAAAATTATGGTAACCACATTTAATATCCATTTGATTGTTTGCTAAGTCTTTCTTTTCATCATGCAATAATAATACAACCTTCCAGTACAGTCTCAAATCGAAGGAACCAAAAGCGCATTTAACCAGTAGCTTCATGACTGGCTAATTGGCATGTTAAAAAATTCACATAGTTCCTCTTATAATGGTTTAGCTTTTTTGTTATCTTGTTAACAGTAAGTTGCACCCAATTCTTACTAAGACAAGTAAACAACAGTGCACTGTACTTGACCACAACGATATCTCACCAATGTTTTCAGAATCACCCTGGTCATCTGCCCGGAAAGGTGACTGCGTTCCTGTTCAACTGCAGCAACTGAAGGCGAGGGAGACCTCTGGCACCCTCGTCCTTCTGACCTCAGGGGAGACGCTTCTTTGCTATCTGGTGGCATGAAGAGATTCTGCATGGTGTTGAGGAGCACTCCCAATGTATAGACAAATGGGGAAGGGAACAAGAGGGGCTTCAATCTGCCTCTCCTGTCTCCTTTCCCTTTTTCCTTACTGTGGGAAATAGAACCTCCTTGCTTTTCTTCTTTACCTCTTCCAAGAGGGGGGGAAAAGGCCCAAATAGAGAAAAGGCTGACATCAGAGCTGAAGATGTAGAATCAAAGTAGTTTACCCTTTACTAGTGATTTTAAAAACATTGGGTAAGCAGGCCCAACTACAGATCATATCCTCCGTTGTTGCTCTGCAAAACTAGTCTGTTCAGATGCACACAACCATCTCGTCAAGATTTCCTATGTATTGTTCAATTAACCTCACACCAATAGCAGCATAAAATACCAGCCAAGTAGTACATTTTCTAAGTTCAATGATGAGCAGAATACTCAACCAGGACACCATTTGACAGGACATAAAAGGACAAGTCACCCACCATTTTGGGCAAAAAGGAAGGTCAAGGAAAGACATGTTGCATGTTGCAGACATTAGTGTAACTGATCAAATTCTTTTGCAGTTGCTATGTGATACACATCAGTTCAGCATATGCAAGGTAAGACACTGTATAATAGTTTAAACGTAAATATCAACTTTAGGTTTCCAAGTTGTCAAATAATTGATACCTGCCAAAGGTACCTCTTATATGAACAGCAATAACTATCTGTGCTTTTCACAGTAATATTGTTCTATGAGGTTCTGGTTCACAAGAGTAACAACCATCCATTGCGAAATTGTTTGAACTAATTCGTTATGTCTCGATAAAAGCAGGAGATAAACGAGATCACTATCACAAGCGATAACAGGGAAGCAAATCAAACATCTATTGAGTCCACCAACCTCGCAAATTGAAGAGACCAGTAGAAATACTGACAGATCTTCTCAAGAATCGTCGTACTTATCTCCGGAAACCTCACCTCTCCATGCTGCGTTTCGGCAAAACTCCCTGATCGACCAAAACAGCATCAAGAAAAGGCCTCAAACCCTAACACCACCGAGCCTAACCACTCAATAAAAACGACATTTTTCATGAATATGACAGAAATTTTTTTGACAAGCGGGAAGAGGATACCCGGAGAAGTCAACATGTTTCGAATTGTCTGCGAAACCATTGCAGCTTTCTTGTCGATTATAAATTCAAACCCCTCCGCGCTAATCAGCTTTACTGTTTCTTCTTTCTTCATGATGATCTAAAAGCTACAGGTAGAGAGACAACCTTGCAACTCTTCAACGAAAGGATTCAGCTGCGTTATAATGATTTTAACGTTTAAAGTACGCAAAGGCTTATTGTTGGCACCAAAACGATTGACGGTCACAAATCCATTCTAAGATGGAATCGACGGACGAGATTCAAATAAATCCTGGTGGGACCATCATAATACATCAGCACCACCTCATCCATATATCAGCACTATATGTTCGACATGCAAGCACCACATGGCAACACGTCAACACCTTCATGGGCAACACATCAACACCTTCATGGGCAACACATCAACACCATTGTCATATGTGTTGCTTCCTGTACATACAAATTTGGCACGCCTTGTAGGACTCTTTTACCTCTCTCCAAAAAGAAAAAAAAATAAAATTTAATTCTTCAGCAAAATAACATCAAACCGCAAAAAAGATCAATTCTCTCAAGACAACAAGCTTAGATTTGAGCACGTCAAGTTCCGAACTTTAACTTTCAATTCCAACTGCTCCAAGACAAAGTGAAAGAACTCAACTGATTATTCCTGTCACCTGAGAGTCGGCAAGACAAAAAGAGTCTTCATCATGTCTTCCAATTGCACTCTATAAACCCATCACTCGGTTGATGCGCCTAAATTTGCCATAATTTTAAGCACGCCCATGATGGACGAAAATGAACAAGTGAATACCTCAAGATGCGCCCAGGAGATCATGCGCCAGATCGTCATCCCTAAAGCTGCAACTTCCACATCAAATGAAGAACTCATGCACTGTCAAGTCGTTGAAAAGTGCTCATTGTACTTCAAGCGTTATATTCATGTTAGAAATAGTCAAGCAATATGAGGGACGCTTCAACATTTCTTCCAAAAGAACTGGGACAAGCCCACTCACACCTCGTAGAGGCAACTCCTCACAATTTGTTGCTCCAAAAGCCACTGCATCATTCATGATAATGAAAATAAAGACTTTAGAGGAACAACTTGCAAAGCAACACCAAGCTATGGAGGAAAAAGAAAAACAACTCTGCAGAAGAGATGTCCAAATTGTACAACTTATGGAGAAGATCGAGTCATTGACGACATGTCGAGGAGAATTTTCACCTTCTGAGATCCTCCTCAGCTTCAAGAGACGCTACTCCAGCTCCAAAGCAACAAACCCAAACCATTGCAAAAGGCTCTTTGAGTCAAGAAACGGTCAAGGAGATGATTGAAAAAGTTATGCAAAATTTCCAGCGAGCAGAAGGGCTCCCATTGACATCTCATGCGTATGTTCGGCATTACAGTCGAAGAATTCAAGCTCAAAAGTTACCTTTTGGCTACAATACACCAAAATTCCAACAGTTTTAACACATTGCACACTTTATTGAAACTTGTAACAATGTTGCGACGAATGATAACTTGATGGTGAAGCAGTTATGTTGTTCGTTGAAAGGAAATGCCTTTGATTAGTTTATAGAGTTACCTTCTGAGTCGATCGACAGTTGGCAAGTACTTGAAAACGAGTTCTTAAACTGTTTCTACTGCTCCTGCCGGAACGTCACCTTAGTAGAGTTACAAACACCAGACAATGAATTGTTGAAAAAGTCATTGACTATATCAATCGTTAGTGAGACTTGAGCCTCAACTGTAGAGAAAGCTCAAGCCTCTCCATAAAAACGAGAAATCCAAATGTGCATACAAGGGATGAAGTGTGCATACAAGGGATGAAGTGTGCATATAAGGGATGAAGTGGGGATTGCTCTACTTTTTCTAATGCCAAAATCCGAAGGACTTCCAAGAGTTGGGGATTGAAGCTCACAACATGGAAATGCTTATCACCTCAAAAGGAAACGGTAGCATGCCCATTGGCGACCCCCAGAGATTTGACGAGGAAGAGGCTAGCTCTCCCCCCAAGAGGTTCGACAGATGAAGCGGATGCGGTCAACATCTCAATAAAAAGTTCTTCCTACATGAAGCAAGCTTTTGGGACACAAGGCCCCACTCTCAAAGAAAGGCGGTAAAAGAAGTATCTTTTCTCAATAAGGATGTTCCAAAAATGCTTGAGCAATTCCTCGAGCAAGGGATGATAACTCTTCAAAATCCAGAGCGACAAGAAGATGTCGGCAAAACAAACCTTCCACGCTACAACAAATTCCACCAAATACTTGGACATCCAACTGAAGAATGTTTCACCTTGAAGGACCGCATAGTTGAGCTCACTGAATAGGGTAAAATAATCCTCAATTCGATGGACGGGCACACAACTTCGAATCACATCTTAGTCCAATTGCTAAAGTGCCAAAGGTTAAGGCCATGACAAACTGCTTGAAAGCCAAAAGACTCACCTCACATAAAAGCCAAACATGAATGGAGGCCAAAGAACTCGTCGATGGGTACAAGTGCTCAAAAAATCCTGAGCTTGTCTTTACCGAGAAAGCCAAATCTCTCTTTGCTTCCCTCAACCTTCTCTTGCTCTTGCTCTTGATAGGTTGGTGCAGGAGATGCTGGTGAACAAGCAGGTGACCAACCCCACCATCGAATGCGCCACCCTTCGACTCATCTTCCACGACTGCTTCATCTTCGCAAGTCGACATTAATCTCTCCATCCCCTGCAATGGCTACAACACGCGTTGTCATCAGAGCAAAGGCTGTCGTCGAGCTTGCCTTCAACGACATCGTCAAAGTGGTCGTGGCCTTCAATGTCAAGTTTGGCTTTGTCGACGACACTGGGTCCATCTCCAAAGGCGTCGCCGACTGCTCTTCTTCTATGGCAAATTTATTTTTGGTCATGTTATTTTTCTTTTTCTTTTGTCAGATAAGAATGCTAAATTACTAACACTTAATTATAGATAAGTTAAATCTCATATTTTAATTTATCATGTTAGTCTTGTAACAGAATTTAAGAGAATTTGAGCCTTGAGCAATAGCTCAGGTGGTCTCATTCGGGTCATTGCTGCGGAGGTCTCGTGTTCAAATCTCCATGACCACTCAAAACGCCCAATTAGATGAAAAATAGGATTTTAGAGTCTCTTTACGTGCCATTAGGTTGACTTTTCTAAACGTATCATTTGGCACCTTTTGGTGTCTCAAAGTAAAGCGAATATCAGTATTTGCCTCCATTAAAATTGGTGTTTGTGGGATAAAAAGGTCTCTTACAACTTTCCAAATCACTGAACCCATCACTCGCCGTTCATAATCATATCATTAATATCTTTAATAATACTACGATACAATGACCAAATTTCATTATTTAGTGTTTAGTAAATCACCGTCCTCTCAATCTAGAAAGCTTTCATCCCACTCGCGAATGACAATACATTCGTATCCGATGAGTGATTCGCCACTCGCAACAAACTCGCCAACCGTTTCCAGCCATCTACTTACTTGCATGGAATAGGGTGACAGCTTTTTCATCTCTCATACACCAAGAAGAAGCTCATTCATTGAAAGCTCTTCGTTACCCTCGGGAACCGTGTGTCAGTTGAGATTCTCAGATGCGTCTCAGGAGATTCGAAGTAGGCGTTTCTTTTCTCTTTTTCTTTTTTCCCCCCAGGTTTGAAAAAACAAACCACGAAAAGCTGTCTTCTCCGCTGTCCACGTCGCCGTCCCATTGTCTCATCTAGGCCATCCGCTACTCTGCGCCGTGTGCGGCTTAGGTATTTAAATCAGGTAAGAGTGCGTGTACCATTCGAGTTCGTACACGCTCGTCGGCGATTGGGCGTCAGCGAATCGAACGAAGGCGATCTTTCATTTGGGAAAAAGCATGAACACGATAATCAAAGAAGTGGGGGCGTCTCTTGGAGATACAGAGGAATCGTACTCGCGTGTCTTCGTGTCGCCCTGTCGGTCCATCAGCCAATAAAATGAAAGATAAATAAGTTAAAAATAAATAAAGGAATAAAAGGTGGAAATTGTATTTGTTTAAAAATATTCCGTATTTATTTAACCGCACGTAATTCGGGGTCTTCTTTTTAAATCTGCCGAGGCCGTTTTAAAACCCTTTTCGTCGGTTTTCTGTTTCTTCTCAATG
Source organism: Aristolochia fimbriata (assembly GCA_019845555.1). NCBI lineage: Eukaryota > Viridiplantae > Streptophyta > Magnoliopsida > Piperales > Aristolochiaceae > Aristolochia > Aristolochia fimbriata. Next base: position 9,897,566 of record CM034079.1, read on the forward strand.
GTTATGGAGAACCCGACGCCCAGAGCGATTTCTCTTCCGTAACTTCAATGTTAGTCTCCAAATGATCGGAACCTGATCCTCGTTGATTAGAGGTTGTCTGAATTTGCTCGCAGAGATTCTCCGTCATTTTCGATTCTCCATCTCTGTCTTCCTTGACTCCTCTTTTTGTAAGGTAAGGTATTCTTCTCCCTTCGGCTAGGTTTCTGTCTCTAGATCGGCTTTCACAACGAGTGCGTTTCTTGAAATCTAGGATGGTGTTCATCTGCTTCTTTTTTAATTGCCTTTTTGCTGTCTGATTGCGCAGTGGATCTGCAAGATCGTTGAATAAGAAGGGAAAAAGACCGAAATTAGCTAGAAATGGCTCATAAAGTGGATCACGAGTATGATTATCTCTTTAAAATCGTCTTGATTGGTGATTCCGGTGTTGGTAAGTCCAACATACTCTCCAGGTTCACGCGTAACGAGTTTTGTTTGGAGTCCAAGTCAACTATTGGTGTTGAATTTGCGACGAGGACACTACAGGTACCTTTCGATCTGGTTGATTTTTTTTTTTTTTTTTCTTTTTCGTTCAGGTTGTCACTATCTTGCTGTTGTCTACTTTGTGATTTTTTTCCTCTTATGTGCTTCTCTTTAAATTCGTATTTTTGTAATACTTCTCTTCTGGAGGATTATCTTTAAACTTTACTTTTCGCCTTACTACCTCTATCGAGATCTTCGGACTATAGTGAAATTCTTTTGATGATCGTGGACTATATAAATTTGGGAGCCGATATGTCATTTTACGTTATTTCTAAAACAAATGAGACATTAGATGATTAATTTATTGTTTTTTCAGCATATTCATTTATTAGGATTATTATCTTTTGCTCGCAATTGATATTAGTATCATTGTTGCAAAGGCTATTATTTTCATTGTTATTTTCTTTTGACTTATTTGACTTTTTTTTTAATTAATTAATTAATTTATTTTTTTACTTGTAGTAAGAGTTGTCAGTTACACGTTCAATAGTTGTCTCCTGTTTTAATTACAGTTTGATTACAAATTATGTTTTGCGTCCTCAAGGTTACGTTTGAGGACACTAATATTATTGCATATATTTATTCCTTTCCATGATCATTAATGCTATTTGACTGATTGTTTATGTAGGCTATATTATCTCTAATGCATATAATACATTATTAAAATCTTTTCTAAACCTTTTTCACTCTCAAGAAAAAAAAAGCTTTTCTCTTGTAATAGCTTCAATAATTTTCTTGTTCGCGAGTAAGTCTAGAGACTTTGTGAAGGATGTGCATTGACGTGTCTTCTCAAATTTTAGGTTAAATTACCTTTTATATTATTAAATGGAGATCAAAAGTTATAAATTTTGCTCAAGGTATCCCAATAGATATGACTTAGTACATTTACTGCAGGCAAACTAAAGTACTTTCAATTACTAAATTTTGCTCTAGCTAGTATGCTGGAATCTTTACATGAAATAACGAAACGTTATGACAGCTATATTTATTTGATAGGAATTTGCAATAGTGTGATGGAACTGTTAGTTTAAAACTTGTTACTTATTCCTCTGTTTATGCATCTACCTACTCTCCTGATAATTGATCTGCTATTGCTGATGGAAGAATAATCATGAAGCAGGTAGATGGACCTGTTCCTCCAGTGTTTTTATATAAATTAACCTTGTCTGTGCTTATGTGTGCTTTATCAGTCTACATGTTCATCAATTATTCACTGAAGCACGAGAGGTACTGTTCTTGCCGGATGGGAATGTTGATACTTTGAATGACTGTTTGTACTTGTCTGCTGCTTTATTTGTGAAAATAGTTAAGTTGCCATGTCACAACCCCTTCTTTCAGAATTGTAATGGATGTTTTTACTCTGAATTTCTCAAGTCTGTACATTGCCAACTATTGGGAATTGTTTTTTCCTGTGTGTATTCTAGAATAATGTTGAACTTTGATTTGGTTGACTGGAATGCTAAATAATTGTAGCCAGAGGATATCTTTCAGTTAATGCATTGTACTGCATTTAAATGCCATGCATATGAACTGCTAGTCCTGTGAACTGTCAATCTGTTGGTCAACGGATTACTCGCATTCTCCCCATCTGATATTCTTCCTTTAAGAGGAGAGGGGCAATTCTTGCTGTACCAGCCCTTACATCATTTCTTTGACATTTTTGAATTCAAGGATTGTTAGAGTGTAGACTATTTGTTCTGTCCACTGTGTATCAGTACGTTTTGATGTTTATGAGCTTCAATCGGTGTTGGAACTCCTTGGAACAGTCTAGCTTGCTCATCTACGTAGCATCTTAGGAATTGTTTGGTACTATTTGTTTCTCACCTATTTAAGTGTTCAATGATCACTTGTTGCAAAACAGGTTGATGGAAAGACTGTCAAGGCACAGATATGGGATACCGCTGGTCAAGAGAGGTACCGAGCCATTACAAGTGCTTATTACAGGGGTGCGGTTGGGGCACTTCTTGTCTATGACATCACAAAAAGGCAAACATTTGACAATGTGCAGAGGTGGCTTGGTGAGTTGCGTGACCATGCAGACTCCAACATTGTCATTATGATGGCTGGCAACAAATCAGATCTCAATCATTTGAGAGCTGTTCCTGAGGAAGATGCACAAGCATTAGCTGAGAAGCAAGGGCTCTCATTTCTTGAAACCTCTGCTTTGGAAGCTCTGAACATTGAGAAAGCCTTCCAGACCATTCTGACTGAAATATATCATATCATAAGTAAGAAGGCTTTAGCAGCACAGGAGGCTGCTAACACGCCTGGGCCAGGAATAGGGACAACAATAAATGTTGGTGATACGTCAGGAAATTTGACAAAGAGGACTTGTTGTTCTACTTGATGACTCGGCCTTCCTAGTAGCCTGTGTATTGAGAAACAAGAAGCAAATTTTGTGCAACTCACGCATCTGTAAGATTTGTAGAATATTTTCTACTAGCTCATCAAGTTGTGTGGTTGAGAGGAAGTGGCTCAGATTATTATCAGGGAAAATTTTTGGGAGTGAAGATGACACTTCTATTGTAGGTTGTGTCGTGGGTCTGACTGGCATTTGGCAATAGTGTCTCTATTAGGGTTTCGATGCAGCTTTGCATGTGTAGTCTTATTTCCCTCCTTATTTTTGGCTTTTGCTTTTGTTTTTGTTTTGATATGCTCCTAACTTGTAATAAAATTCGTATTACCTTTTCTGTTACAAACAAAGATATATCAAACGCTTCGGAAGTGGTCTGAACCTAATTGGAAGATATCTTGTCTTCAGGCTTCAGCTGTTTCATTTTTCATTTTTATGTGCTAAAGCAAGAGAACTCATTTTTTATTGCAGCTTTTTGTAAGTGATCTTAATTCGTTAGGACTACGCCTTTAATATTGTAAAGCCACTGGACTTAAAAATGTAGTACGTGTTTTGCGTTCATGCTGCAGGGTCGAATGATCTTTTATTTATCTCTTCAGAATTTGTAGTTCCCGTTCTGTATATGGTAGGATTAGGACTATGGATTAACGCGTCAGGTTCTTGCTTTTCTTATATTATTATTGTGGACTTCCGTATCAATAATCGCGTTTCTATACATTCTTAGCCATTTGATTCATCTGAGCCACTTCTCCATTGTTTTTCACTCCCATATCCTTTTATGTTCTCTTTCTTTTCTAATATCCCCTTTCCCTTTTTATCTGATTAATTGCTCCCCCTATCATTCTCTCAAGGCCAAGGGTTTGACAACTTTTTTAATAGCATCGTTGTCATATCTGGCAATTAGGTCTATGACTGCTTAAGACAATTGATTTCATAATTGGCAACTGGAGTAGCTTGGAAGAGAGCATACGCAAACAGTGGATGAGAATGCGGAATATGACAAAATCTCCCAAAACAGCTTTTACAATTTCTAAGGATCTCCTTGCCTGTTCGTTTCTTCCAGGTACTTTCATCTAACAAAACTAATCCACTATTCTTTACTAACCTAAGCTTGAAGGATTTTGAATGAGTTCCCAGTCGCATGCCTGATAAATGTTTGAAGCGCAAAATGCTGCCTGGCTGGCCCCGCTGCAGTTAAGAGTTCCTCGTGCCCTCTTCTTGCTTAACTGAAGGCACTGGCTGAAACAATACATTGTTGGTTCTGAAACTAAGACTTTCTTATGAATCCTGCTCAATTTGAATAGTTACATGACTAATTTTGTACTTGTGTTCACAATAGTTCTTCATCTTGCGGAGAATCTCCTTTGAACTATAGCCTGGTTCAGCTGTGGCATGACAGGTCAACAATACTTTACCCATTGATAGGGAGGACACATGCAAGTCATGAATCCCAGATACTCCATCCACATTTCTTAGGCCAGCTTCCAGCACGGCTGTATCAACTCCATCTGGAGTGCCTTCCATTAGTATCCCTAGGATGCTCCTGAGCATTCTCTTTGTAGTCCACAGGACAAGGAATGAAAAGACCAGAGTACAAATCAGATCGATTATTAGCAATCCAGGCTTAGCCCATATGATGGCCCCGCCAATCATCAAACCAGCTGATTGAATCAGGTCACCTAAAATGTGCAAATATGCCCCCTGAATGTTCATATTCTTCTGGGCTGTTTGTTTAACCTCACATTGCTGTACACCTAGTGAGCTTGAGATAAGATTTGCCTTCTCGTCAGTTAGAGGCTCCAATTTTTCCTTCACATGACAATCACTGTGAAGCTCCCCATGTTTATGTTCTTGTTCGTGCTTGTGTCCGTGGTGGTGGCTGTGTTCGTGTCCATGTTCATGGCCTAGCCAAACTGCCATGATGGAGTTGATCACAAATCCAAATGTAGCAGTACAAAACATCAATCTTCCATCAATTTTACCCTCATTGTGCAGAAATCTTTCCGTTGCCTCGTATATTAAGAATACGCAGAGTAACCAAACGGTCAGCATGGATACAAGCCCCCCTAAAACTTCAGCCCTGAAATATCCGTAGGACAGGCTACGAGTAGGGTGCCAACCTGAAGCCCGTATGGAGAAAAGAGAGACTGCATAAGCGGCAACGTCAACAAGCATGTGGGCGGCATCAGTAAGAACTGCTAGACTATTGGCCTTCACTCCCCCAACAATCTCCACAGCCATGAAAAATAAAGACAGAGAGATGAGTCCCCACAATTTTCTTGATGATGTGGCATTCTCTTTAGAAACCGAGGCACTGTTGACCTGTTTAGAAAACCAACAGGCTGGTTCGTCTGCACAAAACAAGCACGGTTTGTTCGACTTGGAAGCATTGATGACTAGTGATTCTCCGGAGAATTCAATCTCCAACTGGCCTTCTCTGCTTTGACGTGGAACGTTCTGGTTCTCCATTGGTTCCTAGATGAGCCAATGAAGAAGTGGACATTAATGGACGACTTAACAGCAACAAAATGAGGAGAGATTGTAAACAACATAGGCAAAAAAGCCAAGAAGATTAATAGGCAAAAGAGTCTTCTAAGATTATCCATCAGATATCCTGCTTTATGACATCCTCAAGTTTTTGCTTTTTGATACATTTACTAAGAACACCTAAATTGGTTTGTCTGTGGATCTAATAGTTACTTTCGGTTGTCAGGATTCCTAGAATCAAATAAAAATGAGAAACCAATCGGAAAAAAAAAAAAAAAAAAAAAAAAACCATTTCCCACTTCTTTGATGACCTTTCTCCATTAGTGACTTGAACGAAATAAAAGCCCTAAACTTTCTCAACGAGCTAACATTTCTCGTTGTCCAGACGCAGCGAAGATTCATCTCTGCAGACGAAGCAATTCGATGCGCTCTTGATAATGAACGTTACTGAATACGCAAATACGTCTCCAAATTAAAAATTAGAGACCATTCTCGAGACAAAGATTAATCAGACACGACCAAACAAAATAATTCTTTAAATGCGAAACCAATAAGCATATTTTTCTTTCAAAAATTCTAGCTAGGGGAAGTCGGAGGCTCAGGATTACCTGAAGAAAGAGGACCTTCCACAACTTGGGGAGATACCCTGTGGGGAGAGGGAGACGATGACGAAGGGCAAGAAATCCATTGAACCCCTCATCGTGGTGGAGTTTTTATTGGATATTTTGGAGAGCAATGACGACGACGGCAAGTAAGCAACTAAGGAAAGTGGGAAGATTCCGCTGGATTCTGAAACTGTAGGAGACGTCTTAGGCTGTCTCGTTCGGCAGGCGCGCTGTAAAAGTGCAAATCTGCGGTGAAGGAAACCCCGGAAAAGTTAAGTAAAACCGTTGAAGTTTTATCCAATCCATGGTAATAATTAACGGACTTTATAAATAGTGCTAGCACCAACGCATGCAGACCATTTCCCTTTTAAATGGGTTTAGGGTGAAATTAATCTATATATGAATCTGCTCTAATCCGGACGAGTCTGTAATTTACAGTATTAATTAGAATGTTTACAGCAAATTAAGTGGATAACATATATATATCACGCAAGAAGCCTGGGCAAGGAACCTGGAACACATATATCATGCAAGAAGGCTGGAATCGAGTCTGGAACTCATATATAATATCACGGTAGTCTGGAACATATACACACGTACGGCTCATATTAGTATTAATTATCTTAGATTTATATATCATGGCTTAAGTACTATATATACCACTGTTTTAAAAACCGAACCGGACCGGCCGGTCTAACCTGGTTGAACCAGAATCGGAGGCCAATCCGGTTCTTATTGACTCGGCCCAGTTCACTATAATCAACATTAATTTTGTCTTTTTACCTATAGAAATATAACATATTGTATGCACCAAAATGTGAACGGCCCAAATTAGACGAACCCATAAATCCATCGATCCAGCAATTGATCGTCCTGGGTAGGCTCTGACGATTCTCAAGGTTATTCGTCGCAGCCCATCGCGAGTTCCAGTTGCGTCGCTACGTCATCGACACAGTCAACGCCCCAGTCAGCAAGAAGCCGTCGTGTCAGCACCAGTTAGCAACCAAACCATGAGTCAGCTTCTTCAACGGTTAAACAACTAAGCCTGGCCACCAACCGAAGAAGCCGAGAAAAAAACAAGTGCGATCCTCATTCAAGGGATCCAACAGAGGAACTCCCTGGTCTTCCTCCCATCTCAACAACAACAGCAAAAAGGGGATCACGATCCTCATCCCAAGGAAGACAAGCCTCCAATGACTGAACAGAACAGGCTACAAATAACCAGAAAGTTTCTGTCGCAGGGGTTGGAAAACCATGGTTCGAAAACTGGAGTTCGAAATTCCTTTATGAAGAGAAATCTTGTGTCGAGCAACACTCTCACACACAGAAATCCTTTCGAACCAGAGAAGTTCAACAACTTGCAGTCCGTCGTCATTCACCAGTTCGACAGGAGCAGCTCTACACGTTCGCCGACAACGTCAACAAGTTGATACACGCGTAACACAAATACTTCTGTCTGATCGACCAAAGCCATCATCGTTTGTGCACACTCGTTCCAGAACTCATATTTTGACGTCCTCGTCAGAAGCCGAAACTTCACCAAATTCAAACGGAGATCGAATCAGAGGAAGAATAGGAAATTGTACTCGCTTTCCTTGATATTCAAATACAAATTGTAACACAAATTTTCTGTTATAAATTGAATTACTCTCTCGGTCGCGCCTCTTCGCGGAGCGGTGGATTTTCGGTGAAACAGATTTGGCACGTTCGGTGGGACCTTTTATACCTCTCATCTCCTTCTCCATTCAAAAAAAAAAACCCCTCAGCCCATCTAGCAACGGCAACAACGACAACATTAACAACAACAATAGAGGCAAGAACATTGCCAGTTCGAGTTCTGCTCACCCGTGCCCTGCCGCGACTGCAAGCTCAATCGCAGGAGCTCGCGGACCAGCTGCCGCATCTCCGACCGACCTCCGCACTCCTACCTCTCCACCACCGGCCACTTGCCCAATGTCTAGGGCCTTGGTCAGGAGTTTGTCCACCGAACAGGCTCCCTTCATGCCCGACGCGCGCTGCCCAAGCGCCGTGTTCGTACCACAAGCTACCGCAACCTCCACCAAGCCAGCCGCGACCTCCGCCAAACTAATGCCAGCAATGGCCAAGCCAACATATTTGGCCGTCACTACCCCTCCTCCTCGCAGCCCGACTGTCAGCCTGACTCTATCGCCACCATCGCGAAGGAGTTCCATTGTCCCTGCCTTGATGCAGCACTATGAACAACATGGGGGCACGACTTCCTCTTCCGCGGCAAGAACGTATTCGTCGTCGACCTCCTCCGTACAAAGATCGACGGCCGAAAACAGGTCTCCGATCGTGACCATCTCTCACGATCTCTTGGCAGCGCACATTGCAGCTGCCAATTCATCACCCATCCGCTCACCTTGCCGACAGACACCAACGTCATCCTTTGCTGCGCTATCACCCATTTCGTCCTACCGAAACTCACCGGGGGTTGCCACCGCAAGCCAGTCATCCTCCAAAACTACCTGTCGCATCCAATCGACAGCGGCCGGTTCTCCCGACCGGTCGCCCACCACAACCTCTCCACACCCGAGAACACCGACGACCATCTCCCCAATGCGGTCTCCGGCCAAAATCTCACCACTTCGATCTGCGTTGGGAACAGCTCCGCCGACGCTGACCGTTAAGATGGCCGCAATGATGACTTCGACCAAGACAGTAGAAGAGCAGCTTGCCGAAATGCAGGCTGCACTTAAAGAACAAAGCGAGCAGCTGCGCATCAAAGACACGCAACTCGCAGCTCGTGATCTGCAAATCGCGAGGATCTTGGAGCGGCTCAAACTGGGCGCGGCCATAAACAACACTGGCAGCGTGTCTCAAGAAGTCAATCGAAATCGGGCGACTACCAGTGGTTCGGCCGAACCATTGCCAGAAGATCCTACCTCCGACGACGCGCTACCGCCCGTCGCACCAATAGTCATTCGCAGAGGTCGAGTCGAAGCAGAGCCGGCTGCCCTCACACTGGACGCAGTCACCGAGCTCATCAACCGCGCTGTAAGGAACAACTCGGGCGACAATAAATCCGTCGCCTACCAGAGGATCCAAAAACATCCCGATGCCAGTCGGCTACCATCCTCCAAAATTCCAATAATTCAATGGCGACGGGCACCCCAAACATCACGTCGCCCACTTCATTGATACTTGCAACAACGCCGACACAGACGACGACTTGCTGGTCAAGCAATTTGGCCTATCGTTGAAGGGAAACACCTTCGACTGGTACATCGAACTGGCCCAAGAGTCAATCGACAGCTGGGAGCAATTGGAGCGCGAATTTCTCAGCCGATTTTACACCACTTGGCGCACTGTCACTCTAGTCGAAATTGCCAACCTCAAACAAAAGAAGGGCGAAAAGGTTGTCGACTACATCAACCGGTGGAGGAACTTCAGCTTAAACTGCAAAGAGAGCTCAAACTTATCCCTCGAAGCCGAAATCGAAATGTTCTCTTGAGGGATGCAATGGGAGCTCCTACGATACATTTGAAGTCGGAGACTGACCGACTTTCAAGAGCTCGCAATAGAGGCTCATAATATGGAGAACCTCATGGAGGAGCGAGGAGAAGAAACTTCCTCGTCTGCCGACCCTCGCAAGAAAGAGAAGGCGGCAGCCGCGACCGCGCCCAAAGACACGAAGGAGAAAACAAAAACTTCCTTCGCGACGAATGCTTTCAAACCAATCAAGGTCGGGAGCAAGGTCAAAGCTACTTACCTCCCATGACAGCTAACCCGGGGCACGTACCGAAGGCCTTCGCTGGAGGAACGACAAGCTAAAACATACCCGTTCGCCAACGCGGATGTTTATGTCATGCTGGACCAGCTCCTCGACAACCAGTTACTAAAGTTGCCAGCTCGAACCAATCAAGGTCGGGAGCAATGTCAAAGCTACTTACCTCCCACGATAGCTAACCCGGGGCACGTACCGAAGGCCTTCGCTGGAGGAATGACAGGCTAAAACATACCCGTTCGCCGACGCGGATGTTTATGTCATGCTGGACCAGCTCCTCGACAACCAGTTACTAAAGTTGCCAGAAGTCAAGAGACCCGGCGACTTGTCCAGGAGCAAAGATCTGAACTTCTGTAAGTACCACCGCTTGGTCGGGCACCCGACTGAGAAGTGCTTCGTCTTGAAAGATAGGATCATGGAGCTGGCGGCTCAAGGCCGTATTGAAATCGAAGGAGCTGAAAACACGGCGTCCTCACATGTCATCTCCATCCAAGCCGAGCCAAACCGGCGAACTTGGCCAAGCAAACAGCAGGTCACGAAGGAGTACCGTCCAAAATTTGGCTCCTCCAACCTACCGCACAACAACAGAAAACCACCGGCTAAGGTCGCAACAAAATCGACACCCCGCGAAGCAGCTGTAGCCGACGCAGAGGGGTGGATCCTGGTCACCCGACGAAAGAAGCCTATTCGAGAAATCGAACCGGCGCCGGCGAACACCAAAACCAAGGCGAAGCGGCCAAACAAAAGAGCCGCGAAGCGCCAAAAGAAAGCTCCCAGGACCAACGTTCAAGGAGCAACTAAAACGAAGAGAAGACCCGTCACACTGGCGGAGTTCTTTCCAAAAGAATTCTTCGCGCCGCCAGCGATGGTGGCAACCTGTTCGACAGCTCCTCCCGAGCAAACAACGACAAAAGACAAAGACAAATAGTCGGTCGTCGAATGCGATGACCTCAAGACGTCATTGAAGCAAATTTCGCCGCTTAACAAGATAGAAGACGACCTCGACTTGGCCATTCGGTCAAGACAAGCTCTAATTCGGGTCCTCGACAAACCAGAGGAACTCCAAGCCGAAGTCGAAATGGTGCTCATGAGAAAGCATGACTTGCCGAAAGTCGGGTTAACTCCACCTTACCGAAAGGAGGAAGAAGATGTGCAATCCTCTCCGCAACTGGAAAAGTCAGAGGAAGCACTTGCCGTCTCATGTCCGCCGTGCATCACATTCCGAGAAGAGGACGCGCAGCTGGGGATGAAAAAACACAACAGGCCGCTGTTCGTCTCTGGCTACATCAGAGACCACAAAATCAATCGCATTCTCGTCGATTGTGGATCCGCGGTCAACATTCTGCCGATTCGCACAATGAAGAATGTCAGCTTCTCTGCTGGCGACTTCTCTCCGAGCTCCCTCCTCATCATGAAGGGCAAAGGACACTCGCTATGATCAATCTCAAACTGCACATCGGCGACATGGTGGCCGAAACCCCTTTTCAAATCATTGACTCAAGAACATCTTATAATCTACTCTTGGGTCGGTCGTGGATTCACGCGAACGGAGTTGTGCCATCAACGCTTCATCAGCGCTTCAAGTACTGGGAGAACGGAGAGCAAAAGACGGTGTACGCCGATGAAAGTTCGTTCACCGAGGCAGAGGCATCATTCGCAGATGCCAAATTCTACTTGACGACCAGACCGACAGTCAAATTGTCACCCTGGCTGAAACAGGCGTCAAATGCTAAGAATACTCCGACGCAAGTTACGTCGCCCAAACAGCCGATGCAAGCCACATCTACTAAATAGTCGACGCAAGCCGCATCCCCAAAATAGACCACAACACAAGTCGTGTCTCTCAAATAGCCGGTATACAACAACCAGTAGGCACACGACCACAAACCGGCCGCAACAACTCCAGCACCGACGCAGCGTAATGTACCTATCTTACGGTACATCCCGCAGTCGCAAAGAAAGAAGGGAGAAGCTCCTTTGGTCGTCTGTCACAAAATTCAGCTGACCCCTTTGACAGAAAAAGTCACCATCCCACTACTGAAGCTGGAGAACAGAAGCATTGTGAAGCAATTTCCAAATCTCGAGCAGTTGCCATCCACTCGTTCGAACGAAGGCTTCGACCCGAACGCGTATTGATTGATGGCTAGAGCTGGGGGGCAATTTCCTAAAGGACCAGCTCCACGAGAAGCTGCCTGTCGCTTTGCCGGTCCTCACTCCAGAACAGTCGAAGCTAAGAAATGAGGGTCACCGAATCATTCAAGGTCACCTAGGCCTCGGCTACCAGAAGGAGAAACCAATCAAAATCTATAGAGCTCAATCGAAGCCAATCAAAATAACCAAAAAGACGTCGGCAGATGTACACCAAGTTTCAGTCGGCCAAACTCCGACGAAAAAGAAAAGTGCTTCGAACCTGGTGATTATTTACACTTTGAAGGCAGCCATCGTTCGAGCTCGCGCATACGACTCGGTTATGGTAAATCACATCTCTGTTGCCGACGACAATCAAGAGGACGACGAGTTCATCCTGGATGAGGCTCCGACTACGTTCGAGGAAGGCGCCCAGTCGACCGTCGACGAGTTAAAGAAAGTCGACCGTCAATGAGTTAAAGAAAGTCGACCGTCGATGAGTTAAAGAAAGTCGACCATCGACGAGTTAAAGAAAGTTGACGTGGGCACAATAGAGGATCCAAGGCCGACATTTCTTAGCACTTCACTGTCAACTGAAGAAGAGGTCGAGTATATGTCGCTACTCCACGAATACCCCGACATATTCAACTGGAATTACATAGAAATGCCAGGCCTTGAACCATGAGTCGCAGTGCACAAATTGGCAGTTCATCCCTCTGTCCGGCCAGTCAAACAATCGCAACGACGATTCTGGCCAGAACTTGTGCCGAAAATCAAAAAAGAAGTCGACAAATTGATCGCAGCCAATTTCATCAGGGAGGTGAAGTATCCGTCCTGGATCACAAACATCGTACGGGTCAAGAAGAAGAACGGCCAAATCCGGGTCTGTGTTGACTTTCGCGACTTGAACAAGGCTTGCCCAAAGGACGACTTCCCTCTGCTAATCACTGAACTCATGGTCGATGCGACGACAGGTCACGAAGCTCTCTCTTTCATGGACGGGTCATTCGGTTATAATCAAATTCGCATGGACTCGAAGGATGAAGAGCTCACTGCTTTTCGCACTCCTAAAGGCATCTTCTGTTACAAAGTGATACCATTCGGGCTCAAGAACGCCGACACGACGTACCAGAGGGCAATGCAAAATATCTTCGACGACTTCTCGCATAAACGCGTCGAGTGCTATGTCGACGACTTGGGGGTAAAGTCAAAGGAGCGGTCAGACCATCTCTCGACCTCAGGGCAGTATTCGAACGGCTTCGGCGGTTTTAGCTCAAAATGAATCCGCTGAAATGTGCATTTGGTGTCACTTCAGGCAAGTTTTTGGGATTCATTGTACACCATCGAGGAATTGAAATCGACCAATCCAAAATTGATGCAATTCAAAAGATGCTGGAGCCGAGAAACATCTCTGAACTCAAAAGCTGTCAAGGCCACTTAGCGTATATCCGGCGCTTCATCTCGAATTTAGCCGGAAGATGCCAGCCGTTCAGATGCCTACTGAAAAAGGATACGCCGTTCGAATGGGACAAGTCCTGCCGGAACACCTTTAACAACATAAAGGCGTACCTTACTAAGCCGCCGGTGCTCGTCGCTCCAATCGTCGACAGACCGCTGCTACTTTACATCGCAGCACAAGAGAAATCGGTCGGAGCTCTATTGGCCAAATGCGATGAGGACAACAAAGAACGTTCTCTCTATTACCTGAGCCGAACACTGGTGGGCGCCAAACTCAATTACACACCGATTGAGAAGACTTGTCTGGCACTCATCTTCGCAATTCAAAAGCTTCGACAATACCTCCTGGCGCATTCGACGAACTTGATATCGCGAGCCGACCCGCTGAAATACATCATGTCACGACCAATTTTCTCTGGTCGACTGGCTAAGTGGGCATTGCTTCTATCAGAATTCGAGATTAACCGTACCGCAGCGCGCGATCAAAGGCCAAGCTCTGGCGAACTTCTTGGCCGACCACCCAGTGCCGGCCGAATGGGAATTAATAGAAGAATTCCCAGACGAAGAAATCTTCTTGGTCGAGATGCTTCCTCCTTGGGAGATGTATTTTGATGGCGCTGCGCGAAGAAACGGAGCTGGCGCGGGAGTTCTATTCGTTTCACCGAGAAGGGACCTGCTTCTGTATTCGTTCGTTCTCACACAAAATTGTTCGAACAACGAAGCGGAGTATCAAGCTATCCTCCTCGGACTCGGCATGGCGTTCGGGATGAAGCTGCCGCAGTTAAACATCTACGGTGACTCAACTCTTGTCATCAAGCAACTCACAGGGGAGTTCGAAGTAAAGAAACTCGAGCTCGTGCCGTTTTAGAGACATGCCGGAGAACTTCTGGCCCAAATTCCGGAAGCTTCACTCCACTACGTACCTCGTTCCGAAAATAGGCCAGCCGACGCATTGGCTGGAATTGCGGCCAGTCTAGCGCAATTCGACGAACGGCCGAGCCTAGTCCCCATTCGCGAACGATGGGTAGTCCCTTCACCGGCCGAAGAAGAAACAAAAGAAGAGCAGATAGAAGAGATAGAAGAGTCTTCCCCAATCTCGGCCAGCCAAAACGAAGCTGAAGATTGGCGAGAGCCTATATCGAATTTTCTTCGCTACGGCACACTCCCAGTCGACCTGCGAGAATGAGTTCATATTTGTCGAGCAGCGCCAAGGTACATTTTTGTCAATGACGAACTCTACCGGAGGTCGTACGAAGGCCTGCTTCTCCGATGTCTTTCTAAAGAAGAGGGACTGCAAGTCCTAAAAGAAACGCACGGTGCAATTTGCGGTGCGCACCAGGCTGGCCCAAAGCTCCACCTACAAGTTAAGCGATTGGGTTATTTCTGGCCGACGATGCTCAGGGACACCACCGAAATGGCTCGAACCTGCAGACCATGCCAGCTCCATGCCGATTACATACATCAGCCATCGGAGCCGCTTCACCCGACGATCGCGTCAAGGCCGTTCGAAGCTTGGGGGATGGACATTACTGGTCCAATCACTCCTAAATCCGACTTTGACAGGCAATACATCCTAGCGGCCACCGACTACTTCTTGAAATGGGCCGAAGCTGCTGCCTATCGAGAAGTCAAAGCTACCACCATCACCGACTTCATCCGGACCCAACTTATCTAACGATACGGGGTCCTTTGATACATAGTGACGGACAATGGCACATCGTTCAGGAACAGAGTCATGGACCGCTTATGCGAGAAATTTCGCATACAGCAGAGGACATCGTCGACTTACAATCCGGCAGCCAATGGACTTGCAGAAGCATTCAACAAAACGCTCTGTAAAATCCTTAAAAAGACAATCAGCGCCAACAAAAAGAGCTGGGACGAAAAACTCGGCGAAGCCTTATGGGCGTACAAAATGTCGTTTCGAACACCGACCCAGTTGACCTCATATTTGCTGGTTTACGGCACCGAAGCAGTGCTCCCTCTCGAAGTACAACTTCCCTCTCTGCGAATTGCTATAAGAGAAGGACTGACGACAGAGGAATGCGCCCAGCTACGACTCGCAGAACTCGAGTCACTCGATGAGCAGAGACTTGAGGCACAACAATGCCTCGAGTGCTACCAGTCTCGAATGACACAGACCTTCAACAAAAAGGTACGACTCATGTCATTCCAGAAAGGCAACCTCGTGCTTGCAATTAGACGGCCAATGCTGTTTACGAGCAAAATCGGGGGCAAATTCGTGCCGAAATGGGAAGGACCGTATGTGGTGCAGGAAGCCTACACCAATGGCACTTACAAGCTAGTCACTTCAAACGGTTCGGAGCTGCCGATAACGAACGGTAAATTCCTCAAACGATTTTACCAATGAGGAGGGCAACGAAAAAAAAAGAGAAAAAAAAGGAAGTCGAATAAAAGAAACAACACTTATCATTGCAAGAAACAAATGTATGTGATGAGAACAATGCAAGCCTCGCAACAAAAAGGGGAGGCTACAAAAAAATCAAGTCTCGAAAAAAAAGGGGGCAGACTAAAAAAAAAAAAGCTACATCAAAGTTGGGGAAGTTTGAAATCAGCCACTCGTCATTGCAGCTGAACCACTTCGTCGCGAACCTCAGCCAGCTCCCGCGTCTCGGCCTCATCGAGAACAGGGCGTGAACGAACAGAAGCAAGCTGGTCTTCAAGAGCAGAAGCTTCCTCCTCACTGGCGTCGATCCTCCTTCGGAGCCATTAATGGAGTCGAGTTGGGACGAGACGAATGCCAGACGATCACGAAGAGCTTTCTGCTCAGCTTCCGCAGCTTCGCGCTCAGCCTGACGCCTATCCAAGTCCACCGTTAAGTCGTCGCACCGACGGCTCACCCGCTGGACAGACTGGGCGAGTTCAGCTTCAGCAGCAAACCGTTCGGCCAAACTAAGCTTCCCGGCCAAAGAGCTGCGCAACTGCTGAAAGCGAGCCACCTCCGAAGCAAAGTCTTCCACCCACTGCTCCAGAACCGAAGTGTCGACGCCGGCTCCTCTCAAGTGATCGAGAATGGTGCGGGTGTCTGCTACAAGCTATGGCGAACATGGGTCGTCGACCGACACTAAAAATGACTCAACGAACACTGTCCACAATCCCAACGCGGACCGCTGCATCAGGAGCCTCGACCTCGCCGAAAAACAGAAGGCCGACACCTAACAAAAAAAAGCAGGGAGATAAGAAAACGAGGGAAGGAATAACAAAGAACAAAAAAAAAGTGATGAGAGGATTTTTACTTACCGACGAAGGTCGCGAAGTAGACAAATCCTTGCTAACAGGTCGACAAGCTGAACCCAAAGCTCCTTCCTTGGCAGCAAGAGTTGCCTCTCCACTACTAGGAGGAAACATCACAAAAGCTTCCCTCCTCGCAGTCATAACAATTGGAGGGCCCGGATCAGAAACAGGGTGCTGAAATCCACTGCGAGAGTAACTCCATCGTCCACCAGAAGTCCATCGGCCGCGACTTGTTCAACCAAAGGTTGGAAGGGCGCTCCACCATCACTCGCGATGGTCACTGGACAGTTGGCCTCGCCGGTCATAAACCCACCGGTAACGGCAGCAGAAGGCGCCTCTTCCCCGACCCACTCCAGTTGTCGAGTATCCTCTAACTCGGCGATATCAAATAAATCCTCTTGCCGAAAGATAGGCTGGTCCGCAGAAGGCACAACGATGACCGTGAGTGTATCAGACGGCAAGTCGAATGACTCTTCAACTGCCCGCGACCCAATCTGGTGTGCTTGCACAGGCGTCACCTCTTGCTTCGCAGCGACCTCTCCAGTTGACGGAACAACAGACCCGTCGTGGGGCGTCGTCTCCCTAACCGTTTCTCCCGAGCCCGACAAAGGAGTCTCCGAAGGCTGAACGATAGAGAGAGGTGTTAAGTTCGTTAAAGGCTTACCTAGACCAGTCCGCAGCCGCTTCTTGAAGGGAGGTGGGACGAAAATGAATGGCTCAGACTGCGGAGCCGCGGACTTCTTCGTCGGAGCGACCTTCTTCGGTGAAGCCGCCGACTTAGCCAATCCTTTCCCCTTGCCCAAAGGAGCATCATCTGCTGGTAAAGAAAGCACTACTGGCCGAGAGTCTCCTTGCGCCGAAGAAACATCTCGGATAATGATGCCCTTCACGGGCGCAACCTGCGACGGTGCCGACAACTTGTCTTTCGCAACCTTCGGCTGTGGTGCTCGCATCTTCGCAACCTTAATCTTCTTTGCCTTGGGAGAAGTCAGAGGCTTTGAACCCTTTCGCGAACTCTTTCGGTCGCAACCCTTTGCGTCATCACCAGCTTTCGCAGGCGGCAAGGCCTTAGCCGGCGCAGGTGCATCGGTGAACGGCCTCCACGCAAGCTGAACAAAAAAAAAAAGGAACGGGAGAAATAAAAAAAAGAGAGGAGGTGAGTGAAGCAGCAAACAAAACAAAAAGATAGAAGAAGTAATTACCTCAAAGAGGGGAACGACTGCCTCAAGTCATACTCCCGGAAAAGAGACGTCACACCGGGGTCGGAGGCCGGACTCATGAAAACAGGAACCTCCACGCTGCCAAGGGGACAGGCAGTCCCTGCTCTCCATAACTCCACGATCGCATTCACTATAGCCGCTTTTTGCTGGTCGGAGAAGAGCACACCCGGCAAGTCCTGGCAAAACCCGAACTGGCGAGCCAATCAATGAGGGCTGTAGGGTTCCACCACAAGAAGTTCGCGCTGCCGCAAAACTAGAAATGTCGCACGTAGGCAACAGAAGTACTCTAGTTCGATTCGAGACGCGAAGTGGCCAGCCTTGTAAGGATTGGACCGGGGGGAAGAGCCTCCGAAGGATATCAGCATCGCACTCCGCCGCGCCAAAACAAAGAACGAGCCTCCTCCTGGGTATAAAGGCGAGCATGCTCCGGGTTGAGATAAAGCATCATGAGGGGTCTGTCTCCACTACTGGAGTCATCCTCGTGAAAGCCGAACCGCAGGCGAGCCATGCATGGACGAACGACCAAGATACCCTCCCTGGTGAAAAGTCGTTGAATCCCCGATAGATGTTGGCCAAAGCCGCGCCGCCCAGACTACACTTCTTACTGCTGGCCATGAAATAGGCCATCTTGAAGGTGCTCAATCTCAGCATGCCGCCAGATAAAGGTAAGACAAAACGACAGAGTCACAATGACAAAAAGGCAGCCAGATATACCTCATCTGTGAGAGCGTCAGGAACTCCCAACTAGGAGAGAGGACAATTCAGCACGGCTGACCGGTCGCGACTCCGAAAGCCAGTTGTCTTCCCACGATCAGCCCATGGGTCTTCTACAGGTCGCGCGCCCCCTTCGGTACGGAACCAGAAGGATACCCACTCGGACATAGAAACCCCAAAAAATCCCTCCATGTTCGAAGCTCTCAGACGATAGAAAAGCCGATAGTACACAAGGATCAAATACCGAATACTCTCTAGTAGCGGCATAGAGCGACTCTGTGTGAAATATGCGAGAGTTGGAGTCACTTCATCGTAGATACTCCCGGAGAGAGGCAGTCCGCCAAGCTGGTGCATATCCCATAGAAAAATAGACAACTCCCCTTCACGAGTGAAAACGGTGTTGGTAGAGGAACACCAGACCTTCAGAAAAGCATGGATGACGTTGCTGCAGCACCGATACAAAAACATGGAGGCTCGAACTGCTTGAGTAAGGTCTGTCGCGGCCAACGGCTCAAGACAAGTACGGAGGATGACATCTGCCCATTCGAAGAAGAAAGGCATGGGGCAGGGGGCAAAATTCACCTCTGGTCGACCCTCCCAAGAATCAAACCGGTCACTGTCGATATTAAGTTTCGGCGCCGAGAAACGGATCAGTTGATCATGCATGGGACTCGGCAAAATGTTGCCGACAGCCTGGTGCAGAGACGACAAAGCTTCATCGATCCCCGAAAGATAACAGATCTGGTCGTCCTCGTCTACAACAGGGCGACTCCACAGATCGTGAACAACCTTGACGGTGGGCGCAGTTACATCACAACCACCGTAGGCCATCGGTCCCTCAAGAGCTAACAACAGTGGCTTCTGTTCCTCCTTGGAATGGCAGATTCGTAGGTAGTCTCGAAGTGCGCCCCTCACAATGGTCTTGATAGTTGTGATGGTCAGACCGAGGAAGGAGAAAGAAGTTGACGTGGCAGACATCTGCGACAAAAAAAAAATCAGGTACGCAATTCATTCCTCTCTTAAAATTCAAAAAAAGAAAAAAGAAAAGGGAGTCTCCCGCGACCTGGGATGGAGAAGTCTAGGTTGCAAACAAAAAAAAGAGAAGAAAAAAAATGCAAGTAAAAAAGGAACGACAAAAAAGACCAATCGCCGATGAAAGAGAAAGAACGGAGAAAGAAAGAAAAAAAAAGAGAGGGCAAACCGAAGGTGTATACCGATCCTCTTCTGGTCGACCAGCAAATCTTCGCGCCCGGCGACCAATTCGGATGCGACCAAAAGAAATTGACAGCACTCGGCGACCGAGCCGAGCGCGATCAAAAGAGAAGCGCTACACTCGACAACCAGGCCGAGCGCAGTACAACACCAAACCTGCGGCCAACAACAAAGTCGGCCGTGATCAAAACAAGTGCCCAACGACCGAGCCGAGCACAGTTTAAAGCCCAGCGACCGAGCTGAGCACAACTCAAAAGTTCCGCGCCCGACGACCGAGCCGAACACAAACAACAACTCTGCTCCCGGCGACCAAGTCAGGCGTGACCAAAATAAAAAACAACACCCGACGACCGAGCCGAGTGCGACCAAAACAACAACACTGTGTCTCGGTGACCAACAACTAAACCGGAGGCGAACAACAACTCCAGTGCCCGGTGACCAAGTCGGACATAACCAAACAGAGAATTCAGCATCTGGCGATAGAGCCAGACGCCGCACACTCGATCCCAGTGCGGACGACTGAGTTGGACGGGAAAAAAATGCTGCGAAACAAGAAACTCTGTGCCCGGCAATCGAGCCGAGCACAAATCAAAGCTTCGCGACCAGCAACAAAGCCGGCCGCGATCAAAACAAGTGCCTGACGACCGAGCCGAGCACAAAACAAAGCTTCGTGACCAACAACAAAGCTGGCCGCGATCAAAACAAGTGCCCGACGATCGAGCTGAGCACAAGTCAAAGCTTCGTGACTAGCAACAAAGCCGGCCGCGATCAAAACAAGTACTCGACGATCAAGCCGAGCACAGTTCAAGGCTTCGCGACCAGTCACATAGCCGGTCGCGATCAAAACGACAAAATCTGCGCCCGACGACTGAGCCGAACCCAGCCAATCGGAGCCAAGTATTTAAACCTCTCTTCAAACAAAAAAAAAGGCAGCGACAAAAAGAAGCAGTCGGAAAACAAAAAAACACACAGAATCGCGACAAAAAGAAGCAGTCGCCGAACAGAAAAAAAACTGCGACAAAAAGAAGCGGTCGCAAAACAAAAAAAAAGGCAGCGACAAAAAGAAACAGTCGCAAGAAAAATAGAAAGAGATCGAAACATACTCGCACTTCGGTAACTCTTGCCGGCTGCGACCACAACATTCAGCGACCAAGCTGAATTGCGCAGCAAATTCGCGCCCCGGCAACTGAGCCGGACGTGACCTACACTACCCGGCAACTCTGGCTGGGTATGATCATTCAGCAGCTCGCACTTGGAGCTCAAGCCAGTTGCGACAACATCACCCGACGACCAAGCCGGCTGTGCCAGCATAGAAATTCAGCCTCTCCGTGACCCAGCCGGGTTCAGCCGAATCGAAATCTCGGCACCCGACGACCAAAACAAAAGTTCAACCTCTCGACGACCGAGCTGGCCAAAGCTGAAACAAAAATCAGCATCCGGCGACCAAGCCGGATTCAACCACGCAACAATTCTCACCTGGCGATCGAGCCGGATGCGACAACATGGAAATCCAACACCCCGGCAACCCAGCTGGGCTCACTCGAAGCAGAATTCAGTGCCCGACGATCGAGCCAGACGCAAAACAAAAGCTTCGTGCCCGACGACCAAGTCAGGAAGCAACATGAAACAAACTCACAACTCTCGGCGACCAAGCCAAGCACAACACGCAGAAGCCCAGCCCCGACGACAGAGCCGGGTGCGATCAAGACGGAACTGCAGCTCCCGGCGACCTTGCTGGGTGCAACTCAAACCAACTTCAGCACATGGCGATAGAGCCAAGTGCGATACAAAATCACAACGTTGGGTTTTCGGGCCAAACGAAGCAAAAATTTTTTTTTGTGAAAAGAGAGAAAATTCGAGAAGAAAAAAAAAGAGAGACTGTGGGAGGAGTTGTAAATGAGAGGAGAGAAAAAGAAGAAGAAAGAGGGAGGAAGGGAAGAAGAAAGAAAAGAGAGTGGGACCCCGGCTGACTCAAATTCAGCCAGCCCCTACCAGGAGGAAAGAAATTGTTTACCGTACCTTGAAAGTTTGATTCGCGGAGAATTTTGACGTAAGCCGAGGGCTCGGAGAAGACTCCAAAGACAAATCTTAAACTGTGGCCCAATTCGCAAACAGAGTTAGGTCGCAAGGAGCCAAATTCGCAGGCTGACAGAAAGTACAGAATCGCAAGCAGAGTTCTGGGTTGTAGTCGCAGTCTGTCTCCCAAACAGCAATCGCAGACTGCCCTCCCAACCAAAATCGCAGACAGCCTCCTAAATTTTCTGGCAACCTCCCAAGCCAAAATTGCAGACAGGAAGCAGAACCCAAATCGCAGACTGACCTTCAAGTTCGTAGCCAGTCAAGACCAGTCAAGACCAGTCAACTCGCAGACATGCAAATCGTAGTCTCCCAAATTCAATCAAATCACAGTCTCCCGAATTCTCCCAAATCCCAGTTGCAGATTGTCCAGTTCGCAGATAGTCAAATCACAAATAGTCAAAATTTGAAAACAAAGCATATTCGCAACCTCGCAGAGTCGCAGGCAGAGACAGACAATCTCCCAAATTGGATTCTCAGTCAGTCTATTTTCGCAAATAGAAATAGGTTGCAGTCTCTTCAGTCGAAAAATAGCCAAAATTCGCAGCCAAATCCACAGACAGATAGAAAAGGCCAATTCGCAGACAGAAGGAAAACCCAAGTTTGTAGAGTGCACCCAAAAGAAGAAGATAGGATCCTTAAACCAGACTATCCCAAAATTGCGGGGAGTGGATTAGGGCTTCCCCACTTAAGAAGGAGCCCACTACGCTAGAAGGTGGGACCCACGTGGCTGCCTCAACTCCCCTGCAACTTGCGCTGAAGCCAAACCACGACAGTGTTGAAAAATCAATTTCGACGAAACAAGCTGGGAGAAATATCCCAATTCGCTGGGAGGCTCAACTCAACTAGGGCGCGACTCAAACCAGCCTACCTCAGCATGTGTTCTGTCCCCGATGCATCAATTGAGATCATAAAAGGTACTCCGGTTCAACTCAACTCGAATTCGGCCTCTCAAGCTGAATTCGGGTGCGCACTCCTTCCTCGGCGCGACGACCAAACCGTCAAAACTGCGCTTCTCTCCGACGCGACATACACAAAGTCGCCGAAATGGATCGAAGTCGCCAAAATTTATCACAATTGCCAAGTGAATCAGTCAGTCGGCCAGTTTCTTTCAAAATGTAATTCGTCAAAGGCATTCTCATATCTCGCCGAGAGGACGGCCGAACTGGAGCAGAACCACTGCGCTTCACTCTAGTGTGTGCCTTTCTCCCGACGTGATGACCGCATCTCGATCGAGTTCATTCTCCTTCTTGCGTGCGATCAACTCATCTGAAACAATATTCGGCCGTGCACTCAAGTACGCTACAACCTCTGTTCACTCGACTTCAATTAAGTGTCGACACTCAACCTGAACAACATCTTCTGCTCAGGTACACTTTCTCTCTATACCGAACATCTATACGCGTATAAAAAAAAAGAGAAAATTGAAAAAAAAACAAACAGCTCTAAAACAGCAAGAGAGCCAAAAAAAAACCAAAAAAAAAAGACGAGCCCAGAAATGCGAACGGCCCAAATTAGACGAGCCCAAAAATCCATCGATCCAGCAATCGATCGTCGTGGGTAGGCTTTGACGATTCTCAAGGTTATTCGTCGCAGCCCATCGCGAGATCCAATTGTGTCTCTATGTCATCGACACAGTCGACGCCCCAGTCAGCAAGAAGCCGCCGTGTCAGCACCAGTTAGCAACCAAACCATGAGTCAGCTTCTTCAACGGTTAAATGACCAAGCCTGGCCACCAACCGAAGAAGCCGAGAAAAAAACAAGTGTGATCCTCATCCAAGGGATCCAACAGAGGAACTCCCCGGTCTTTCTCCCATCTCAACAACAACAGCAAAAAGGGGATCACGATCCTCATCCCAAGGAAGACAAGCCTCCAACGACTGAACAGAACATGCTACAAATAGCCAGAAAGTTTCTGTCGCAGGGGTTGGAAAACCTTGGTTCAAAAACTGGAGTTCAAAATTCCTTTGTGAAGAGAAATCTTGTGTCGAGCAACACTCTCGCACACAGAAATCCTTTCGAACCAGAGAAGTTCAGCAACTTGCAGTTCGTTGTCATTCACCAGTTCGACAGGAGCAGCTCTACACGTTCGCCGACAACGTCAACAAGTCGATACACGCGGAACACAAATACTTTCGTCCGACCGACCAAAGCCGTCATCGTTCGTGCACACTCGTTACAGAACTCATATTTCGACGTCCTCGCCAAACGCCGAAACTTCACCAAATTCACACGGAGATCGAATTAGAGGAAGAATAGGAAATTGTACTCGCTTTCCTTGATATTCAAATACAAATTGTAACACAAATTTTCTATTATAAATCGAATTATCGCTCGGTCGCGCCTCTTCGCGGACCGACGAATTTTTCGTGAAACACATATTTATAAAGTATAGAGGATAATATTCAATGGTTGAACCATTGGTCCAACCCGGTCTAACCAAGTTCGACCAAAATCGAACATACTGCTGGTTTGATGGCCGGTTCGGTTTTTAAAACATTGGTATATACCTTGATTAGCTTGACAGGATAAATTAATCATGCAAGAAGCATGGAATGAAGTGGATAACACAAAAGATAAGCATTAAAAGGGCAAATCAATATTAATTACAGTAATCGAACCTAATAAAAATAAATGCATTCTTCATACATATATTGGGCACCCATTCAGTAACATATGCAACTCGGCTTTATTAATTTGCTGTAGCCAAATAAAAAATAAGCATAACCAGTGTTTTAAAAACCAAACCGAACCGGTCGGTCCGACCCGGTTGAACCAGAATCGGAGGCCAATCCGGTTCTTATTGACTCAGCCCGGTTCACTATAATCAGGATTATTTTTGTCTTTTTTCTATAGAAATATTTAGAAAATATAAAGTACAGGGCATAACATGCAATGGTTGAACCATTGGTCCAACCCGGTTCAACCAGGTTCAACCAAAACCGGACATATTGCCGGTTTGATGGCCGGTTCAGTTTTAAAACAATGAGCAAAACAGTTGAAAAGTCCCTTTTTCAAGGACAATTGAATAAAAGCAATTGGCAGACCTTGTTAGATGAAAAAATTAAGAACGAGTTAAGCTATTTGAGGCACCGCCAAATTCATTTGGAAATCTTCTCAAACAAGGACTCGATTGCAGAGTGGACACTGGCATACAAATCGTACCAAATCCAAGCAAACTAGTTTGAGAAAGCAATGTCCTCTACAGTGCCCAGAAATAAATCGGCCGTAAACTGTAAACCTCCCAACGGTGACTCCATTAAATTTAAGTTTGACGCTATCTGCTTCCAAAGGCAATCTGAATTGGCCTAGCAGGTATACGGGGAGTTTTTTGAAACCATGAAGGTAATATTATTCCAGAATTTGGTGGACCCTGCAGGAGATAGATTTACAGAAGCTGAAATTCAAGCTTTAAGCTAACGAAGGAAAAAAACATGAGCCCCAGCGAAATGGAAGGCACTCTGTAAAAGTCATCAAATTGACGAGAAAAGAGGCTCAACCTCCATGGAGATTAATTTGTCACAATATTCCTAAGGGAAATTTAGAAGGAAACACAAGATTTTAATGTAATTACTTGGACGCATGTCTCTCGTTTGGCAAATGCACTTGCAGATTTGTTAGCAAACCAAAGGTGTCTCTAGTCAACCCCTTGCTGTTAGAGATACAAACTCTGATGTATTATGACACAGAAATAATTAATACATCTTTCCCTTTAACTTTGGCGCCCCCCAAGAATGTTTTTGACTCCGCCAGGTGACCCTCCATCTTTTCTCTGTGTACTCTCTCTACGTTGCTCTCTCTCTCTCTTAATTTGTTACTCTCTTTGTTACTATCTAGATCTCATTGTTTTGAAACGGAATAAGAAATGATAGCAAACGTGCATGGAACGTTACTCTCTCTTTGTTGCTCTCATTCTTTGTTGCTCTCTCTTTGTTTCTCTCCTTGTTGCTCTCCCTCTTAGTTGCTCTCTCTTTGTTGCTCGCCCTCTTTGTTGCTCTCTCTGTGTTGCTCTCTCTTTGTTGCTCTCTCTTTGTTGCTCTCTCTTTGTTGCTCTCTCTTTGTTGCTCCCTCTCATAAACTCTCTCTCTTTGTTGCTCCCTCTCATAAACTCTCTCTCTTTGTTGCTCTCTCTCATTCTCTCTTTGTTGCTCTCTCTCATAAACTCTCTCTCTTTGTTGCTCTCTCTCATAAACTCTCTCTTTGTTGCTCTCTCTCATAAACTATCTCTTTGTTGCTCTCTCTCATAAACTCTCTCTTTGTTGCTCTCTCTCATAAACCCTCTCTTTGTTGCTCTCTCTCATAAACTCTCTCTCTTTGTTGCTCTCTCATAAACTCTCTCTCTCTCTCTCTCTCTCTCTCTCTCTCTCTATCTCTCTCTCTCTCTCTCTCTCTCTCTCTCTCTCTCTCTCTCTCTCTCTCTCTCTCTCTATCTCTCTCTCTCTCTCTCTCTCTCTCTCTCTCTCTCTCTCTCTCTCTCTCTCTCTCTCTCTCTCTCTCTCTCTCTCTCTCTCTCTCTCTCCCTCTCTTCCTCTCTCTCTCTCTCTCATTTGCTGCTCTCTCTGTTTATCCAAAAGCTAGGGTAGGTGAGCCTCTGAAAGCCTTAGTTGGAGGGAAAAAGCGGGTGGGATTCCCCTAGCTTTAGCTCCCGATCCATCACGTGAAGGGCACATGAAATCACCGGGTAGACCACCCTTTTGGTAGGACCAAATGTCGTAGGAAATTTGTGTTCATGCATGAGACATATTACTGATTCGATACCCTTAAAATTCGATAAGCATAGTTGGACAGTAACGTTGGGACAGACTTATATGATCAGTACTCTTCAGTCACACATCCACCCATAGGCTCGACCACCTGATCGATCAGTAGTCCCTGTGACCTCAATTCGATTTCTCAACCTGACCATATATCCACTAAAATGACATTCAACGGAATCCAAACCACATACATCCACTCACATATATATCCACCATTTAGTCATCATCTCGCTTCTCCATAGATTTCTGTGGTCGATTTTGGAGTTGGTTCTGATGAAATTAATAACTGCTTCATCGATCGCTTACACAACATCCCATTTCCTTCTAATTAATATGAGCATATATTGATATTATAAGTATATATATATATATATATATATATATATATATATATATGTATGTATGCATCAAAATGTGCGTGGCCCAAATTCAACAAGCCCAAGAACCCATCAACCCATCAACCAAGGTTCGTGGGCAGGCTTCAACTTATCTCTAGACCACTTACCATCGCCCACGGCGAAGTCCAATCGCAGTGCCGCGTCAGCAACACAATCAGCATCTTCATCAGCAACAAAACCGAAAAGTTAACGCTAGTCAGCAATCAGAGTATACGTCACCTTCGAACGACTAAACCCAGTCGTTAACAGCAACAGAGAAAGAGGGCCACGATCCTGGTCTCTCTCCTCCCCTCTTCTTCCTCAACTTCATAGCAGAATGAGGATCACGATCCCCATTCCCAGGCAAACGTCTCTCAACAGTCACACAGGTCGACTACAAATAGCCAGAAGTACCCTGTTCAAGGGGGTGAAGAAATCGATTAAAAAAAAAAAAGGACATCCCGACAAGTGAAGAACTCTCTCCCTCTCTCAAACCGAAGGACCCAAATTCCTTCTCAGAGGAGAAGCTCTCGCTCACAGAGGATCTGTCAAATCTTCGAAGCCAAGCAACTCGTCGCTCGTCGTTCCAACAGTTCAATCGGAGCAGCTCTACATGACTACCGGCAGCGTCACAAGTCGATATACGCGGAGCACAAATACCTCCGTCCGATCGACCGAAGCCTAACAATTCGTGCACACTCGTTCCAGCAACTCAAGTTTGACGTTCGCAGAAGCTTAAACTTCACCAAATACACACGGAGATCGAATCAGAGGATTATTAGGAGATTGTACTCGCAATTTCTGATATTGACTCACACACCCTGTGACACAAATTTATTCTAGAGTAATTGAAATATTTTCTCGGTCGCGCCTCTTCGCGGACCGGCGGATTTTCGGTGAAACAATATATATATATATATTTTCTTCTCTCTCGTGCAATGGATGATGATTACTTCATTAGCTGCACATGATTAAGTGGCAGCATGATTGATTTGTTCTGAAGACTCGAGCATGATCTAGGTCAAATATGAGATGCCGATAAGGATATAATGTGATCTTGAACAGTGTTAGGCACTTGGTATATGTGTAAGTTTCTCTATCGATAGTACTGGTCAATATATGGGCAGGTAAGGAGTAAGCACTAGGGCTACCTCTTTGGTGGGACGACTTTCTTCGGTCAACTTTAATTCCTTTCCTGTCAAAAAGAGTGAAAGACACCTCTCATTCCATGAACATCGATCTCATCTTCAAGTATAGTACTGTTACGCACGTAAATTAATTACTTGTTTCGTAACCAACTTAATTAATTTGTATGTTAATTTGTCAAAAACCGAGCAGAAGTACTGACAGTACTGGTTAATTAGTAATGCAGCATAATTTTCAGGAATATATATTGATCAGAGGATCAAATTAACAATAGCTTCAGGAAGAGAAAAAGTAGCCAGTGGAGTACTGGTAGTAGTTGTAGCAAGCCTTTTCTTTCTCTTATTCCAGAACCATCGCTCTCTTTCACCCTTTTCAGTTGGACCAAGTGCATTTCTGGTGCAGTTGGACGGTGCTATATATTTCTCTCTATCTCACTCCATCTCTATCACTCGCCTACTCGTGATCATGCAACTTCTTTCTAGCTTAAGTACCACTACAAGAAGAGGACAACCAGAACTTCGGCGGTCAGGAATGAACTTCAAATATTACATCTGTGCATTTATATCTTCCTTGACTTTGATGTATGATCCTAGCTAGACATTTTACGTGTGATTTATGTCTTCCTTGATTTTGATATCTTCTTGATTTTGATAGATGGTCCTTCGCACCACGTACCTCGAATACATCAATTATATATGCTCCTTGAGATGCTTTGCATGTAGCTCATTCTTTGATACCTTTCAGACCAGACTTTAGTTCTAAAGATTTTTTGATGGTTATGCACACTTGATACTGATGTGTTCCAAATTAAGGACTAGTTATAATTACTAGGAAATCCCAACTTATAAAATATAAGACCCAAGTGTCAATATTGTAGTACTATTCTCTGTCAAATTTTGACTTGGGTATATATAGGATCGACAAAGCCGACCTTATTAGCTAGCTAGATTGGGTTGATTCCCAAACTCGGCCTGAGTTAGTGAGTTGGAGGACTGGACTTAATTAATTGTCTCTTTGGAGATATATATATGGCCCCCAAACTCAAAAATCTGACTCGGTCGATCACTATTCCAGCTGACTACACGAGGGGGACATGCATGCATGTCCCTCAGTACGTAGCATCCTAATTAAAACTAGCTAGATTAATTATTCTCTAAATTAAATTTCCCTTAACATATACATTTGTATTCTGTACACGTGAATTACAATCCACATCAAAGGCCACACACGGACGCGCGCGAATACCCGCTTTAAATCTTAATTTATAAATTTGGGTCTATAATATGTATCACAAAATGGCTATTTATCCAAGTTTAAAATTCAAACTAATATTAAACCTAATTAGATCACATATTAATTTATCATTAATTAATTTTGAACAATTCATTTACCCAACTTTTGTTATTTTTTGTTTGATTTCTCTTTAGAAAACTATATAATTAATGTACAACCTACAGCAGTAATTTCACATATATATATATAATTAAGAAGGTGGATTAATTATATATATGATGATCAGCTGATGCAGGACGGTGCAGGCTTGGTCTTCAATCGAACTGATCATCATCGATATTATCCATGGGAAGCTGCCGCATCTGATTCGGGCTTTAATTTCCACCCAAAAATTGGTCTGCGGTAACGTCCTTTTCGCTAAAAACATATTCCACCATGCATATGATAAACGATGGAGAGTATATATAGTACTTTTCCCTTCTGAAAAAGCTCCAAGTTAGTTAATTTCTACCACAAATTTTGATCCCATGAAGACGGACGAAAATCATCCCTTCTTCTACAGCAATCTCTGAGCAATTAAAATTTAAAGCAGCTCCTATATATATGGAAGGGAGTCAAGGGACTACGATGTTTTAACCACC
Organism: Aristolochia fimbriata; assembly: GCA_019845555.1. Taxonomy (NCBI): domain Eukaryota; kingdom Viridiplantae; phylum Streptophyta; class Magnoliopsida; order Piperales; family Aristolochiaceae; genus Aristolochia; species Aristolochia fimbriata. The sequence goes on from CM034079.1 coordinate 9,927,494, forward strand.
CCAGCGCATTACCCCACGTATATATTTAAGTAGCAATATTGACAATCCTCATTGATGTCACCAGGTAAGAAAAAGGATAAACCCCATAAAGTGACGAAGTTTTTTTAAGAATAATTAAAAAAAATAAAAAATTACACTAATGACACTATTCACAACTTATTTGCCAAAATGTCACTTTCAGCATTTGACCAAGTTTAACCAACTTGGTCAAATGCCACGTAGGCGACACGCTGGCTTGCAGGCGCCAGCGTGTCACCGAATTTTTTTTTTTTTTTTAAATGTTCGATGCTGCCTCCCTTTAAAACAGGCAGCTTTTAAAAGCCACCTCCCTTAAAACTGGAGGCAATATTTTTGGGAGGCGGTTTTTAGAAGCCGCCTTCCCTAAAAAATAGGAGACGCCTCTTTTTTGTAGGCAGCATTTCAATGCCGCCTTAGCCTTTAAAAAAAATAAAATTTCGTCGACACGCTGGCGCCTACAAGTCAACGTGTCACCTACGTGGCGTTTGACCAAGTTGGTCAAACTTGGTCAAACGCTGAAAGTGACATTTTGGCAAATAAGTTGAGAATAATGTCATTAGTGTAATTTTTTATTTTTTTTTAATTATTCTTAAAAAAACTTCAAAAGTGACTCATAAATTGAGGTCCATATCAGTCTACATGATCTCATAAATGGAACCCATTTCTATGGAAGCATTAATTCTTACTTTAATTTGGTTATTATCTTCAATTTGAGCTAGTTTGTTGGTCAGAATTTCATGAGATCATCACAAGACGAAAGAGGACAATATATTCTTAGCCTCATGGGCGTTCTACACTGAACAGAAAACCAAGTACATATATTAATATATATATATATATATATATGTAAACTTGTCCTCTCCATGATAACATAAGCACGATCTCATCTTATTGTTCGTTGTGGTCAAATCTGTAGATCGTTTTGGTAAAGAGTGGCTACACCACCATGGTTTGTCAATTGCTTTGAACCCACTTTCACCACCACAACAAAACCGGCCCCTCCATTCACTTTCGCTCTATATATAGGTATCTTAGGCTAGAAATTTCATCGAATTACCATTTCTGTCCTCCCACCTGTTTGTCTAAATGCATAATAAATTAAATAATCGCATAATAATCTTATTGTAAGTGTGCAAAACACTGCGATGCCTTTCTCATTGATTAAGGTATGAATTTATACATGTGGGCAATAACCCGTTTGGGAATCCCAATTTGATTGTGATTCAATTACATCAAGGTATAAAAATATAAACTTTTATACAAAGAATGTAATCCTAATCAAATCGGCTTGAGGATAATGAGGATTCAGAGGATTCTCTAACAACTCTATACAAAGAAGGTAATCCTAATCAGATCAGTTGATTGGGGATTCTAAAATTCTCCCTCAAACTTGGCGGTCTTGGGAGAACGCAAAGTTTGGTAAGTAACCTCTCAAATTGACCCTACTGCAGACCTTTTGTGAAAATATATGCAACCTAGTCTCTAGTTGGAATGTACTTGATCTGTAATGTATCATTTGCTAGTCGTGCTCTGAAATTCATTCTGTCATGGAGCATTGGATTGACACGGAGTAGCTGAAGGATCCAACACATTTCTGAAGTAGCAACTGCGAGTGCTCGATACTCTGCCTCAACACTGGAGCGTGATACTGTAAGTTGCTTTTTGGTTGCCAATGAAATAAGAGAACCACCTAGAATAATGCAAAAACCAGAGACAAATCATCTATCATCAGGACAACTGCCCCAATCGGCATCAGTGAAAATTTCCAATGCAAGATTGGAGCGGGGGTGAATGACAATACCATGGCCGATTGTTCCCTTTACATAACGCAAATTTTGCTTCACAGCGAACCAATGTTCGTTTGTTAGAGCCTGCTGAAATGTGCTTCGTTTACAACATACTAGATGTCACGACGAGTGAGTGTGAGATACTATATAGCCCTACGGTGGACCGATACTCAGTGGCATTCGACAGTGCATGACCGGAGAGCTTTGACAGTTTGGAACCAGCTTAGTGGCATCTGATAGTGCGTAACCGGAGAGCTTTAACAATTTGGAACCAGCTAGAACAGGTGTGCTAACCGACTTGACTGCAGCAAGTGACATGCGAGCTAGTAGATCAGTGGGATACTTGGTTTGAGAGAGGTGCAGACCGAAACCATCGCGTAAGACCTCAATGCCGAGAAAGTAGTGCAGGTCACCAAGATCTTTAATGGGGAACTCGTTTTGCAAGCTGTCCACTAGATTCATGATCTCAAAGTAGCTGCTTCCTGTGACAATTAAGCCATCAACATAAATAAGGATGAAGATCTGACTAGAGGGACCAAACCTATATATCAGCGACGTGTCGGCCTGAGACACAATATAGCCGAGCTCAAGGAGATAGGACGTTAGCTTGTGGTACCACACACGGGGACTCTATTTGAGGTTGTAGAGAGCTTTTTGTAATTTGCACACAACTGAAGGGAAGGCTGGATTTTGAAACCCAGGGGGTTGTTGCATGTAAACCTCTTCTTCTAAGTCGCCATGATGAAAAGCATTGGCTATGTCAAGTTGACGAAGTGGCCAATTTTTGCTGGAGGCAAGGGTGAGAATAGTGCGAATTGTGACGGGTTTGACAACTGGGCTGAATGTGTCAAAGTAGTCAAACCTTCTCTCTGATTGAAGTCTTTTGCGACAAGATGAACTTTATATTTGTCAATCAAACCATTCGGCTTGCGTTTGATTTGACAGACCCCCTTGCAACCAATGGCTTTGCGACCCTATGGAAGAGAGACATAAGCCATGTTTTGTTAGCCATTAAAGCATCAAATTCGACACGCATCGTATCCTGCCACTGAGTTTAGCTGCCTGTGTATAGGATGTAAGTTTGACACCAGGATCTGATGGTAACGGGTACTTGATGGCCTGAAATTTTTTTGACTTAAGGCTATTGGTCATGGCACGGGTCATCGTGTGATGCATAGCATACAAGGTAGTGGGTCGGGATGTGGGTCGACGCTCAATTGTAGTCAAAGCATGTGGTTCAAGGCTAGGCAATGATGGTTGGTCTTGGTTGGTGGGTGAGGGGGGCTAGGTTGGCGAGTCTATCACAGTAGGCGGTTCTACGGGTAACAATGGCACAAAAGTATGGTTGGGGGACAATGGAGGTGGCAAAGGTAGGGGGACAGTAGGGTGGTCCGTCGGTGCAGTGTCGCTCGGGGCAGGTAGCATAGTAGGTTTAGAGAATGGGAAATGTGTTTCATCAAACACCACATTTCTCGAGATGTACACCTGAGCGGTAGACATGTTGAGGCAACGATATCCTATTCTGATAGCCTAAGAAGACACAAGGCTTCGATCGATCCTCAATTTTGTTCTTGGACTAGGGCCAAAAACATGGGTAACACAGACAATTGAAAATACGAAGACTGCAGTAATCTGGTTTATCATTTTTCAGTACTTGTAAGGGACAACAAAAATGAAGCAATGGGCTTGACATCCTATTGACGAGATAAACGACCATAGAAAAGGCTAAATCCCAATGAATCTTAGGCATAGACGACTGGGCTAATAGTGTAAGCCCGACTTCAACAATGTGTCGATGTTTTCGTTCAACACGACCATTTTGCTACGGTGCATAAGGACAAGAAATACGATGGTGGATACCATTGCTACACAAGAAGGACTGAAACTCATAGCTTAGAAATTCACCTCCCCCATCACTTTGAAAATTTTTAATCTTGTGTGAGAGGGAGTTCTCGGCCGATATCTTAAAATTTAGAAATGCATGAAAAACATCGGATTTGGAATGTAATAAGTAAAACCATGTGAATCTACTGAATTGGTCAATGAAAGCAACATAGTATTTATAACCAACAAATGATGTGACTGGGCACAATCCACAAACATCAGCAAACACCAATTCTAAAGGGGCACGAGCATGAGTAGTAGAATTCAAAAAAATAAGTCTTTGATTTTATAACTCGACACGAATTACAAGCATCATTTTTATTGGAATTGGAAAGAACAACATTCATAGTACGAAGCACATGAGATAAAATATAATGCCTAGGGTGACCCAGGCGACAGTGCCAAAAATGTAGAGGAGACCTATGAGAGAACAAGCAGTGAGGCGAAGTGGTGGAGTCAACGACATAAAACCCATATATATTCTTGCCCTTGAGAAAAACCTTGCCTTAACTGCGATCCTACACCTTAAAGCCATTAGCAAAATATAGGACCACACAATTATTGTCATGGGTAAGTTTAAAAATAGAGAGTAAATTTTTGATAGCATATGGGACATATAAAACATTATGCAAGGTAAATTTTGAAGTGAGAGGATGGGAACCAATGCTAGTGATGGTCAAACCTAAGCCGTTTGCCATTACTACCTGATCCGGACCATTGTACGGACCGCTTTCAGAGAGCAAGCTTGAGTCAAGAGTGACATGATGTGAAACACTAGAATCTATATACTAGGCCAGATCATGAGCGCCTTGGAGCTGTGCAGAGTGGGCCTGAGGAGCGTTCGGAGGCTGATAAGCCACATTGAATCTATTGTGGCATTCAAGAGCAACATGTCTGCGCTTGTTACACATTTGACATAATGGTTGATTTTGTTGGTTAGAATGATTAGTGAAAACGTATTAAGCTTCACGTGTACGCAGGAGTGTACTTACACCCGATGACTGGCGTAATTACACTAGTCGTTAAAACTTAAAAACACACTGAACACCAGAGAATGTTATCGCAGTTCGGAACCAATTGTTCCTACTCTGCGAGGCACTCGGCCCAGGGTACCAGAAATCCACTAGAAAGTTTTACAACAGTAATGGTGAGTAAACCACTTACAACAATGAGTTCTCCTCCATCTGGATTTGAACACAACTCTCCTAGTCTTGTAGCTTCCCGTTCGAACTTCCAACAGAAGCTCCTGGATACCCCTCACACTAAGGCTCTCCCCCTTAGTGTGATCCCTCCAGAGAGGGATGTCTTTCACGCAGACTACTCAAGACGATAGACTGCTCTGTTTGCCAACCGCTTCAACAAAGCCACTACGTTCTTCTTTTCAGCACAAGTGTGGATCTTCAATCTGGTTACTTCACGATCATAAGCCTGAAGAACTCCCCCTCAAACAGTCCTTCGTTAATTCTGTTTAATCACTGCGTAACCCTAATCCACATCAGAGATAACATTATATAGGTTTAGGGTTATATTACCCTTTTACATTCCTGCCCCTCTTCTAATTATCTCAGCCTCTAATCAAGGATCCCACCTTCGTAATCAAGGAACCCAACTTCGTTCTAGTTTCCTCTTCCAACCCAAACTTCCAACTTAAATATCAGCTGGTTTCCTAATTCAACACAAACTTCCACGTAAAACCCAACCACTTATGGCAATCACCTAAAATCAAGGGATTCTGACAATCTTTGTATTCTGTTGACAACCAACTTCCTTTTAGGTAAGTCAATTAAAAACCCATCATGTGGAGAGATGTTTTGGTCATAAATAGCCAACCCACATGCTTGTATTTACAATTAGAGTTCCCATGACCATAGTTTTGGGATGTACCGCCTTTGTGCCTCGTCCACGACCCCCATGTGAACCAGAGGAACAATTCACACATGGAGTGGCATCAGTGCGAGCCGCGACTTTAGCTGAAGGTGTGGCTGCGATGTCGAGTTGCGCAAGCTGACTTTGCTATGTAATGATGTTCTTCTGTCATTAAGAGGTTGTACACCTCATCAAAGGTGAGACTATCGGCTCAAAAAGTAACATATTGAGAGAATGATTCGTAATCACTTCCAAGGCCTGTAATGGTGTAGTGGAGAAGAGTCTGATTGGCAAGAGGTTGGCCGACAACTGTGAGGTCGTCAGGCAGGGCTTTGATGCGATCGAGATACGCAGTCATCGTAAGACTGCCTTTGCAAACTATTTGGAGTTGGAAAAGAAGGTGATTCAAACGTGCTTGAGAAGTAGAAGCGTATTTGTCGTGAAGCTTGGACCAGATCGTTGTCACTGTGGTAAGGCCAATGGTATGGCCAAGGGCCGACTGTGAAAGAGTTGATTGAGTCTAACTTTGTACAGTCTGGTCGATGGCATACCATTGTTGAAAAGCTGGATTTCGAATAGTCGACACTTGATTAGAGGTTTGAATGGTGCGCGGAAGAGCAAGGACAAATCCATCGATGAAGCCAGTTAAGGACTAACTATTAATCATCGAAAGAAATTGCTACTTTCAATACAGGTACGTGTCTCGATCCAATTTAATCGAGACGTGATGTGTGATGTTGGAGGTAGTGATGAAGAATTTGCCCAAATCTCCTAGGTCATAGACCAGACCGCTGGAAGAGTGTGTTGGAGCATTAAGGACAGAAGAGTTGGATGCCGGAGTCAAAGGAAAAACAAGGACGTTTGATTTGCAGCGGCCATGAGAAGCTAGGGTTTAGCAGTAAAAGATAGGATCAGGAAAAACGAAGAAGGATAGGGGGGCCTGATACCATGTAGGTGTGTAAAACACTGCAATGCCTTTCTTATTGATTAGGATATGAGTTTATACAAGTGGGCAACAACCCATTTGGGAATCCCAATTTGATTGAAATTTAATTACATCAAGGTTTACAAATATAGACCTTTATACAAAGAATGTAATCATAATCATATTGGTTGATTGGGGATTTTAAGGATTCAGAAGAATCTTTAACAACTATATACAAAGAAGGTAATCCTAATAAGACCAGCTGATTGAGGATTATGAGGATTCTCTAACAACTTTATACAAAGAAGGTAATCCTAATCAGATCAGCTGATTGAGGATTCTAACACTTATAAATATTTTTTATATTCTTAGACTTTTTTTTTTTAATAACTTTATCATCATTTTTATGGTTGAACTATTCAATTAATTTACCTCTTTCAATTATTTACCCGATGCTTAACATGAGTTATATATGTAGAGGTATTTTAGAATTAATATGCGTTAAAAACCTGTGATTAATCCGTTTTATCGATTAAGAGAGCTGTTGAAAAAATGGTTTCGTGGGGCGCCAGGGTCCTCTGCCTCAATTAATTTGTGGTGTGCGCAAGTACACGTGAAATAAGAGATATATCCATTCATTCCACGTTTTTTAATTTAATTCTGCCCATATATGTCTAATTAGCCTAATAATTAGAGTCAACATTCTAAAGTCGTCGATCTGGAAAAATGGTCTAGTTGGCGACAATATTGATAATAATCAAGCTAGTCTTCTCAGATATTGTCTTCCACTTCCGAGCTATTAGCAGTAGAAAGTTATCTTAATTGAGAGGTTTGAGCTTGCAGCTTTCAATTGCACTAAGCAACAATGGAGATCATGGAGTAGAATAAAGTAATAAAACAAAACAATATATAGTGCCTTAATTAAGTGTCTAGCTAGTAGGATAACTATATAGTGCCTTAATTAGCTGGAAAAAGTTCAGATGACCCTCTTAATACTATTGTGGCCGTTTTAAGCGGATTTTAGAAATTAATTAAATTCAGATTAATTCTCCTCTTCGTATATCAATGAATCAGCGGTTTTCTGGGGATAAAATGCCTAACATGCATTATCGTACGTTCTTCACATGCTTCTATGGGATCTAAAGTGACCTTTATGGGATTGGGACTTAATTTTAGCTTTATGTAATTTTAGTGCTACCATGTGAGGGAAATGAAGAATAGAGAACAGTAGAACTTAAAGTATCCTTTATTGTCTCATAATATAGTTATGAATTTTTCGACATTTCTTTTGTCAGACTTAGTATCCTAAATGGAAACAACACATTAATGTATGGGTATCTCCTCATTATAGGAAATTAATTAATGTGGACCTTGAATCTAGAGTTTTCTTAAGGTGCTTTCATTCTAAAATGAACATTAATTAGGATCATCAAATTAATCATATACGACGTCCTACTCAAATGAAACACACTCCTTAATTAAGGTGGGTCGTGGAGACCACTAATAGACTATATTCTCCTAATAACTAGGTACAATATATCATTGGCTATTGAAATCCTCACCAATATCCAATATTGCATGCCTCTAATATGGCCACTAAATATTACTCAATATTATAAGTTGACCTTCGTCTTCCAAGACTATACCTGTATATATGGAGTGGTCTGTTAATTATTTGGATTCAATGCCTACTTTTTAGAGTAAAATTTAGATTTTGAAGTCTGACAGTACTGAGTTGCAAAAAGGACTCCATCTCTTCACTATAAGATTTGTGTAGTACTTAACCAGGTAGCTTCTTGTGCCTCTTTAATTAATTAATTCAGTCCCTCTCCATCTGATCCATCAGTCGGAGTAAGCTAGGTTAAGTTGCATTAATAATTCCTTTATATATAATGGGAATTCATACTACAATTTTTTGAATACATCATATACATTGGTGGCTGAGATAAATATTGGTGCAAAACCCTTTTGAGAGAAATGACTTTTTGGAGCCATTGTTCTTTATAAATAGAGAAAATGGAACAAAATAAAAAGGCACCACTTTGAGAAAAGCACATTAGTAGCTACTTGGCACTTAATTAATCAGACTAAAGTGAACTACCAAAAGAAAACGTTTGAAATGTGTACATATAATATTAAGTTTTTTTTTTTTTTTTTTTTTTACCCCACTGATCGATGATCATGAGAGTGAATTGTTTTATATAGGCACTAAAATATAAAGTTGAAATAAGTGGTAAGTGTGTCCATGCCGTTTTATGCACAAGACATTACTCATTAGTCTCTAGAAATTAAGCTACCATGTATTTTAACCTTTTAATTTCTCTTTCTTTAGTACTCATGGTTGAGCTTAAAATTAGTAACAAAAACGAAGAAAATCCAAGACAAAACAGACCAATTTTCACATCTGAGACTCGTTTCTGAAACTCCGTGTGGATGGTCATGTATATGAGCAGAATTCAACATTGGTTTACACTGTGCAGATAGACCAGATGCGATTCCCATCTTAGCCCAAAAATGATGTATCAGCTTTTAGTGGTCAAGTGAATAATTTCTGGGTTGCAATCATAAACCTCACCAACTATTCCTTCCTCTCTTGCATGTTAGAGATTCTGCAAAACGTATATAAAGGAGTAAGGCCCAGCCTCACAAGTCACACCACCCCCTGTCAACTTGCTACACATCTTACAATTGGGAGCAGATCTTCCTTTTCAAACAAACGAAGCCCCGGCCCTCCCCCTACTTAGCTACTCCGGTCCTCCTCTCTCGTTAATTTTTTCAGTCATGGAGATTGAACATGATATTGAGCAAAAGAGAGGCGCATCGAAAGCAGCTGACAGGCAGACATGGGTTTATGATTCTTCAGTTGATTATAAAGGAAGGATCCCTCTCAGGGCTTCTACTGGAGTTTGGAGAGCTGCCCTCTTCATCATAGGTATGGAAGAGATCTCTCTCTGTTGTCTTCTTCTTTCTTAAAACACCCAGAAGCCATAACTGACAATATATATACCTTGGTTTTTTTTCTGAAACGGCTTTTCTTCTGGTATGTCTTATTTAATATATATGAAACTGATTTCTAGAACGCTAGCTGCTCTGTCTATACATCCCGAAACTTGGCATCCTGTCACGACGTACGAACGAAGATGGTTGGTAATTAGTGTGCTCTTACAGCAGAGTAAAGCAAAAAAAATAGTTAGAAGCTAGATTACATACGGCTGAAACCATGAAAATGGTGGCTCTCGTCTTATTTTGGTTTGGAAAGTCAAGTTCCAATTAATAGGTAAAAAAAAAAAACGTCTCAAGTGATTGTGGCGTTTTTGCTGATCGACTATGATAGCATCATCGTACAGCAGGTTTTTGATGTTTGTAAGTACTCTGGTGATCCGTTGCCTGTTCTGCCCAACTCTTAGCTAGTGAACCAGTTTCAGATTTGGCTATACCTTTGCGGAAAAGCAGTTTCGTAGTTGTTGTATATATAAACTTAATTAAGAGAAACATATGAATCACATATATTAGATAATCTGTTTCATTTAAGAGAATTCTGTCACAGAACAACAAAGTAAAAACGATTGAGCTGCATGTTTCACCAAGTTAGCAGTAGCAAATTTCTCATTAAAATAACTCTTGTGAGTTTTTTCACTAGCTATCTTTTTCAGAATATTATTTGATGTATATATGATATATCTACCCCCAAGTCGATCTTCTTCTCCTTCTAGCTAGACTTCACACTTGACAGTAGCACTGCAGCTCTCACAACCATATGTTTACGTTTTATGACCTGTGCATAAATTAATTTTCTGTGCAGCGATTGAATTCAGTGAAAGGTTGAGTTACTACGGGATCGCCACCAACCTCATCAGCTACCTTACCAAAGTCCTCGACCAAGATCTCAAAACTGCAGCGAAGAACGTCAACTACTGGTTGGGAGTAACCACCATCATGCCTTTACTCGGCGGATTCATGGCTGATGCTTATTTGGGAAGATTCAGAACAGTTCTCGTCTCCTCCATCATTTATCTTCTGGTACATAAACACATATATACATATAGCCAATCTTATCTCTTTACTCCGACCATTTTTCTGCATAAAAAGGTAGAAGTTGAAGGTGGATTTATGATCACACACAACTGCCACCATTACTTGTGCAAAGGTAACGTGGCAAGTAATACTAAAGCTGCTGCAAGCCTTAAATATTCTGCAATAAAAGGAACGGCCAATGTTGGAGATACCTAAATGTGGGCGGGAGGAGACGCGTACCTCCTCCACTACTTCCAAAGATATCGACCGCACTCTTAACCAATTTCGGGGTGCTGACGACGACGCCTTACTTTTGACCCTCACTAATGGACATACCACTAACACATGCAACTACATCTCTTACATATATATATATATATATATATATATACATCAAAAGCCTAGATAATTATCTCCTATTAATTAATGGCTAATAGTACTAATTATTAGAAATATATATATATATATGTTTTAATTAATTTTTTTTTCTACTGTGTAAAATTATTACAGGGATTGGGCCTCTTAACCATGTCTCAGTACGTGCCAAGCCTGACATCTTGTGAAGAAGATGGTCGTCAGTACTGCTCGAGGGCGACGAAGGTTCATGAAATAGTGTTCTTCGTTGCCATGTACATGATCTCTGTCGGAACAGGGGGTCACAAGCCTTCCCTGGAGAGCTTTGGAGCAGATCAATTTGATGATTCGCACCCGGAAGAGAGGAGGAAGAGGATGTCGTATTTCAATTGGTGGAGTTTTGGGCTTTGTAGCGGTCTCGTTCTTGGGGTCACCGTGGTCGTTTATGTCCAGGACTTTGTGAGTTGGGGAGCTGGAGACATTATTATGATGGCAGTGATGGCCATTAGCACCGTGATCTTCCTGATTGGGAGCCCATTTTACAGATACAGAGTGGCCAAAGGGAGCCCCCTCACCCCCATGGCACAAGTTCTGGTTGCAGCCTTTCTCAAGAGAAAACTTCCTTATCCTTCCAATCCTGCACATGAACTCTACCAAGTACACGCTACTACTGCTGCAGATCAAAGAGGCACCCACAGTGCCCTTCTGGGCCACACCACTAAGCTCAGGTAATTAATTAATTATAAGCTGAAAACACACTCCATCATATCTATATATCTCTCTCACTAGCTAGATCATCAATTAATGTACGCGTGCGTTACATCGATCATCCGGTGTGAAATGGGTTGCGCCGAAGCCACCCGAGCCACTATCATCTTAATTGGTAGACAAGAACGGACATGGGCCGACCAATATTTGAGTGGCTCATTCACATTCACACACAGTCAAACTTAATTATGTACTAAGCCAAGTGAGTCTGATAGAGGACTTTAATTATGTATTTGCTGGACGGCATAATATATATATATATATATATATATACATCCAACAAGTGGGTGGTAACATAGCAAATCCAACTTACTAGTCCATCAAGTCAGGAATCACATCTAGCTAGTATATATAGTAACTGTGAGAGACCGTCCCTTACATATTAGTATTAAGTATCTAGCTAGGTAGTCCCGTTTCATTTTCTGTGTAAATTAATTAAGATTAATTACTACTAATTACCTACAGTTTGCAGGTTTCTTGACAAAGCAGCCATTGTAGAAACGGGCAAAGACCTCCAGCAACCGAGCCAAAAGGAGAACCCATGGAGACTGGCCACCGTAACCAGAGTCGAAGAGACGAAGCTCGTAGTCAATATGGTCCCAATATGGCTGGCCTGTTTAGTGTTCGGTATATGCATCGATCAAACTGCGACTTTCTTCATCAAACAAGCAAGCGTCATGGACAGAAAACTGGGCACCCACTTCACCATCCCTCCCGCTACAATCTACTCCCTCGCTGCCATTGGCATGATCATAACCGTGACCATCTACGATCGGGTCGTAGTCCCCTTCCTTAGAAGAGCCACGGGCAACGAGCGAGGCATAAGTATCCTCCAACGTATTGGGATAGGCATGGCCGTAGTCATCGTGGGTCTAATCTGTGCAGCTCTAGTGGAAAAGAAGAGACTCGTGAACTCGCTCCAAGGGTCCGCCCCCATGAGCGTCTTCTGGCTGGCACCACAGTTCTTGATCTTTGGCATCGGAGATGGGTTTGCTTTGGTGGGTCTCCAGGAATACTTCTATGATCAGGTTCCGGAAACGATGAGGAGTCTTGGGATAGCGTTCTACTTGAGCGTCATGGGGGCATCCAACTTCTTAAGCAGTCTCTTGATCACGGCGGTGGACCATGTCACCGGGAAGAGTATTAATGGACGTCGGTCTAGCTGGTTTGGCAAGGATTTGGACAGTAGCAGATTGGACAACTTCTACTGGCTCCTGGCTGCCATGGGAGGGATCAATCTCTGCGTTTACATGTTCTTGTCTAGTAGGTACGCTTACAAGAATGTGGAGAAGAGGGTGGCGGATGCTGATTCATATGAGTGTGATGGTTCTGTAGGAGCAATTCCATGATAGATCTTGCAGACAATCAGATATCTATCCATGCATATGATCATCAATAATATTACTTTTACTTCGATTTCCACTGCTGCCTCACTAGTACTCACTCTCTTGATGTATCATATGTTCCTTCTATCTACTTATAATGAATTTGAGTTCTTACCTACATACTCTCACAACCATGAATCCCGATCGAGTTAATAGTAATTACGTAACAAACAACAACAAGCCTAGCTACATAAGTAAGCAAAACATGCTCTCTGGTACTGAACCATTTGAGTCGCATATGTCTTAGACACTGAATCATTAATATTAATTAACTCCATTCGTATCCACATTTCAAGTCTTTGTGCACGTTTAAATACTCGAATGCTAGCTAGGGTGCATGTATTGGGCAACTTAATTTCTCTATCCTCCAATGGTACGTAGTTAGCTAGCAACATATCCCATTAGACAATAATATTCCAAAGAGGTGATGACTAGGGGTGGGTAGGTTTACAATCTTACACAAACTGGGGCTCTTCTGCTGCAATCTGATAAGGAGGATTGAACAGAAGCAGCCTCACGTTGAACTAGTTAGGGACATATATCAATGGCTCTACCAAAACCCAGACCCTACCTAACCCAATGAAAACCCATTAACAACCCAATAACATTATTGGCTTAGGTTCGGTAGCGGTCCTATTAGGGATCGGGTCCCTTGGTGCTAGCTCCACAATTCAATTCTCACTAATAGAAAACCCCTTTTCGGCGAGGCTTTAGGATTAAACCCTTGTCATATATACCTTATTATAAGACTTAATTGGACACTCACTTAAAAACCTACATCTCCAAAGCCCAAAGTGTTGCCATATAGGCGGGCCCATAAGCAACATAATTTTATAATAGGGAATTAGGAAAAGGTAAGTTCCAGCACCCGCACGCGAAAGACCTCCAAAAATCCCTGGATCGACTCTCCGAAAATCTCTCTCAACTCCCTATATCGCTTCTCTTAACTCCTAGTATACGACTCTCCGAAAATCCACAAATCTTGACCTCTCCTCCATTTTACCAGAACCAGATGTCGCCGACGAAGTCGCACATAGTAGCCGCGGAGTCAAGCTTAGTCGCCAACAGTGCCGAGCTTTGCTGTCTCTGGAGTTGTTCTTCTTCGCCAACGGAGTTTACTTAATTGTCCATTTAATTTTCCAATCATCCACAATGTCTCTTCTTCTTCATCCTAGCCATTACTTTCTTCAACTGCTCCACCCTCTGCAACAGAGATTTATCAAGCAGCTTTGTTGTGCATTCCTCTCGCAGAGATCTCCTTCCAATCCCTGCAGAGATCTGCAGTACATTCCTCTATTCATTACGCCTTTAAAATTGTCACCACACTTGCTCCCATTTGTCCACGGGGATTCGAATTAATGATTGAGACTTGTTAATCTTGCATTTATTCTTTCACCACGTCACCGGCTGCAATTGTGTCGACTCCCTTTGCTCACTGGAACAATTCTATTGAGAAATTTGATGATAATTTCCTCCGTTGCACGGATTTAAATAGGAATTTTAAAAATCTGCAACTTGCTATACTGTAGTATGCTTCAACAGTCTAACACTATACTTCGACCAGCTTTAACACTGTACCTTGTATACCTGTAACAGCTTCAAAAATAAAAACAGAGTTAAAATAAATCAAACTTCGAGGCACAAAAATAGCTTTCCTTAATGAATAATTGCCCCCACTTCCGATAAAAGTTTGCTAATGGGTTACAAGCAAGTTTTCTCCAGGATACAACGGAGTAATGTGTTTAACGTATAGCAAATACGTTTAAACACCTTTCCTCTTTCAAAGTATCGTAATTAAGAGAGCTAGGATTTGGGAGAGTAGAGAAAAATAGAATTTTCTAGATGGGAAGAAGTGTTTTGAATGATCTGAAGTTCTGAAATTAATCACCTATTTATAGGTGATTAAAGAGACTCTTTGGAGTCTCATGACTCTTTGAAATGTCATGGCTATTTGAAAAAACAGTAAATCACTTTGCATGAAAAGAAACATCTTCTTGTTTCAAAATCCTCTAGCAAAAACTGACTTTTGAAAAACTCCCTTTGACTTAATTTAATTAGTTAACACAATAATTCCCTACCTAAATAATAAAATTAAGCATTTCTAGCTCTCCATCATACTGATTTTGTTATGCATAAAAGAAGGTGTCTTTCGAATTAAACCTTCTCTTAGTGTAAGCACTACAAGGAGTTATGAAAGTCACTAGTTGCTTATAGCATTAAACTAGGTACTCTTAGACATAATCCGGTAATACCACACACATAACATCATCATACTTTTAACGAGGAAACTTTTTAGCACTTTTATGGCCATGTGCTTCCTGGTTTCATGAACAATCCCAGAAGTAAACCCTCAACTTCCATGAGAAGCGGCACCACTTCTATGTTCACATAGGTGAGGTTCCTCTACTGTTCCCATCACAACAACACCATATGAACCTCATTAAGAGTTAGAACTCAACCCTCATAAACGTAACGGGAAACATCAGAATGGCTTTCAAGTTCCAATGCTGAGTCACTCATAGTAACTTGTTCTTTAGAACTAGTGTTCTACTAGTATTCAATCGAGTTACCATCACTGTTGACTAAAAAAGGGTTTCAATCCCATCTCAAGAGATGTTTCTCTTACCATTTCTCTAGAAAGCCCTTTGGTAAGAGGATCCACCAAATTCTTACTTGACCTCACATAAGTAATAGTAATGATACTTTCTTGTATCAACTCCTTCACATATTGATGTCTTAGACTAATGTGTTTAGACTTACCATTATAAATATTATTGTATGTTCTAAACAATGTCGCTTCACTGTCACATGAATAGATATAGGAGGCATGGGATTAGGCAAGAATTTTATATCCAACAACAAATTCCTAATCCATTCCACTTCTTGACCAGCAGCAGCTAAAGCAATAAATTCTGATTCCATAGTTGAGTGTGAAATGCAAGTTTGCTTCTTAGAATCCCATGAAATAGCACTTCTAAAGTAAAAATCCAACCACCAGTAGACATGTGATCATCACAACTACTCATCCAACTAGCATCACAATATCCTTCTAACACATTAGGATATTCGTTGTATTTTAATTCATATGCAATAGTTGATTTCAAACACCCAAGGATTCTTCCAATTGATTTCCAATGAATAGCTCCAGGATTACTAGTGTATCTACTCAATTTACATACAATATATGCAATATTTAATCTTATGCAATGCATAACATACATCAAACTTCCAATAACACTAGCATACTCAAGTTGTGCTATTGCTCTACCAGAATTCATACTCAATTTCATACTAGTATAATGAGTGCTATAATCCTTAAATTCCAAGTAAGAGTATTTATCAATGATCTTCTTTATATAATGTGATTGATTTAAAGCATAACATCCATTTTGTTTTCTCACTTTATTGCCTAAGATAGTATCCACTTCACCTTAGTCTTTCATCTTAAACATTGTAGTGAGATACTTCTTAGTTTCAAGAACCCCCACCATATTGTTGCTTATGATCAATATATCATCAACATACAAGCACAAAATCACATTATATTCATGTACAAACTTCATGTAAATGCATTTATCAGCACTTTTATGTTTAAAGCCACAAGATAAAATAATAGCATCAAACTTTTCATGCCATTTTTTGGGTGCTTGCTTTTAAACCATAAAGTGATTTCACTAACTTAAAAACTTTAGCTTCATTACTTGGAAGAATAAATCCTTCTGGTTGCTCCATATATATTTTTTCATCAAGATCACCATTTAAAAATGCAGTCTTAACATCTATTTGATGAATATACAAATTATATATGGAAGTGAAAGCAAAAAGAATTCTAATAGAGGAGATTCTATCCACAGGTGCATATGTATCAAAGTAATATATCCCTTCTTTTTGTTTAAATCCTTTTGCTATCAGCCTAGCTTTAAAGGTTTGTAAAGTTCCATATGAATTGTATTTCTTCCTAAATACCCATTTACAAACTATAGGAATAGAACCTTGTGGCAAATCCGTTAAAACCCATTTGATAGAATCTTAATTGATTCTTTCCAAAAGGCTGAATCTCTAGATGTCATAGCCTCGCTATAGGTCTTAGGAACATCATCTTCATTCAATTCTATAAGTGTCTTATTAAATACTTTGTCTTTGTCTCCTTCTATAAGAAAAATTATAGATTGAGTGGAGATAAAATCAGGGCCTAGAGAATTTTATTTTCTTACTCTTTGACTTCTCTTTGGTTCATCATTTTTTCTAATGTCATCTTCTATTTCTATAGAAGCATCCTTAGGAGTCTTACTTGATTCACTATTATTATCTTTTGATAAAAATTTATTTTCTAAAAATTCAACATCTCTAGACTCAATAATTACATTAGATTCACAATCTAGTAATCTATAGCTTTTGCTATTTTGAGCAAAACTTATAAACACACTTTTTAATGCTCTAGAACTAATTTAATTCTTTTAGGATCGGGTGTCTTATAATATGCTACACAACCCCAAACTTTAAAGTATAAAATATTTGGTTATCTACCTTTCCACAACTCATAGGGACAAGTTTGGTTCTTTCTAGATGAGATCCTATTATATATGTGACAAGCTGAAAACAATGCTTCAACCCATAAATTCAATGGTAAACTAGAATTAAGAAGCATAGAATTTACCATTTCAACTAAAGTTCGATTTCTCCTTTCTACCAATCCATTTTGTTGGGGAGTATAAGGGGTTATCATTTGATGTACAATACCATGTTCTTCACAAAAACTTTGAAATTCTAATGAAAAATATTCTCCTCCTCTATCACTTCGTAGAATTTTAATTTTCTTTTCCTTTTGGTTTTCAACTTCAGCCTTTTAAGCCTTGAACATAGAAAATGCTTCATCTTTAGCCCTCATGAGATAAACTTACATATATCTAGGAAAATAATTTATAAATATAATGAAGTATTTCTTACCTCCTCTAGTGATTACACCATTTAATTCACATACATCCGAGTGAATTAATTCCAACAATTCTGACGTTCTCACAATGCTAGAGAAAGGTCTTTTTGTCATCTTAGACTTAAGGCATACTTCACATCTTTCCATTTCATTTTGGTTAAGTGTGATTAAACCCATTTTTTCATTAATTTCATAAAATTAAAATTTAAATGAGCTAATCTTGCATGACACAAACTACAAGAGTCTACCATATAGGATGAACCACTATTATTAATACTCAACTTAAACATCCCATTACAAGAATAACCATTTCCAACAAATAACCCATTCTTTGACAAAATGGTTTTGTTGGATTCAAATATGACCTTGAAACCCTTCTTACATAACATGTCTATAGAAATTAAGTTCTTTCTCATCTCAGGAACATGTAAAATATTTGTGAGAGTGTGTTTTTTACCTGAAGTGAAGAGAAGATCTACCATACCTTTTCTCACAACCCTTGCTCGATTTTGATTTCCCGTTTGCACTTCTTAACCATCGGTTGTCTCTTCAAAGGTCGTAAAGGCTGATCTATCTTTGGAAATATGAATTGTTGCACCGGAGTCCCGTCACCAACTAGAAATTGAATCCACTTTGTTTACTTTAGTTACCATGGCTATAAATTCTTCAACCATATTAGCATCTTTCTTTTAATTTTTGCATGTTCTAGCAAAATGCCCAATTTTTCCACATATATAACAAGGACCCTTTTGCTTCTCATTTCCATAAGACATTTTTTCTTTCTTTATGGGTTTGTTTACTATCACATTAGGTGATTAATTCCAGAACTTCAGATCATTCAAAACACTTCTTCCCATCTAAAAACTTCGATTTTTCTCTACTCTCCCAATTCCTAGCTCTCTTAATTACGATACTTTGAAAGGGGAAGGGTGTTTAAACGTATTTGCTATACATTAAACACATTACTCCGTTGTATCGTGGGAGGAAACTTGCTTGTAACCCATTAGCAAACTTGTATTGGACGTGGGGTCAATTATTCATTAAAAAAAGCTATTTTTGCACCTCGGAGTTTGATTTATTCTAACTCTATTTGTTTTTGAAGGAGTACAATGTTACAAGTATACAATGTACAATGTTAAAGCTAGTCGGAGTACAATGTTCGACTGTTGAAGCATACTACATTACAACAAGTTGCAGATTTTTGAAATTCCTATTTAAATTCGTGAAGAAGTCTTCCAACAAAGGGAATTATCATCAAATTTCTCAAAAATCTTAAGGAATAATTCTTCTCCAATATGACTTCTTCATAATCAAATGTGGCATCACTCAAGATCATGAATCAAGACCTTGTGAAGTTGGACCGATTCGATAGCACAAACTATAAAAGATGGGCTGAGAAAATGATGTTTCACCTCACCGCTTTGAAGATATCTTACATCATGGATCCAAAACTTGAAGAACTTCCAAAACGTATAGAAAATATAGATGACAAATTAAAGGAGGGACGAAAGCAAAGAGAGGAAGATGCTTTATTATGTAGAGGTCATATCTTAAAAGCCATCTCCGATCGTCTTTTTGATCATTACTCTCAAATGGAGTCAGCAAAAAATATATAGAAGACATTAGAATTCAAATACAAGGTAGAGGAACAAGGTACGAGCAAATATCTAATTTCCAAATACCTTGAGTTTTAAATGGTAGATGATAAGGTCATTTTAGACTAATGCCATGAGATGAAAACCATTGTTAATCAAATGAGTGTTTTAGATATTAAGCTTCCTGAAACCTTTCAAGTAGGAGCTATCATTGCTAAATTACCTCCTTCATGGAAAAATTATCAAAATAAACTCATCAATAAGATTAAAAATTTCACCCTCGAGCAATTACAAAGAAACCTTAGAATAGAGGAGTTTAGAGTTAGAGACTAAGAGAAGAAGAACCTATTTTTAGTTTTTGTTGGAAAACTATATGTTCAAGATTCCTCTAGTCACATATGCATTAATTTGTGCTTCTCATTTTGAACCTTGGAAACAAAAGTTAAACTGAATGATGTTCGATTGGAGATCATTCCTACAGTTTAAGAATCTATCTACTGAATAGTAGCATGAGCCATGGTAGGTATTATGGAACTTTCCTAGCCCGATTCAACCTGCCTTCAGTTTTTTATAAAAGAAACAGAAAAAATGTTCTCTTACATTTGTAAGGCTGCGCATGAAGAATTGTATGCTCCTTCATAGTTCCAACTTCTATCTTTTTTTGCTTGAAGTTCTCAACTTATAGCTGTTGTGTAGTTTTAAAATGATGTAATTCATTTTAATTTATTTTCTATAAGTTTTATCTTATTTCCATAATTGAGATGTATCTCAGATGGGAAAATGCTTGATTAGCATATGAGAGGTCCTGGGTTCGAAACTCGGCACCTTCATCTGAGATTCATTTATTTTGATCAGAGATGAGTTTGATATGACCGTTGAGATAAATCTAGATCCAGACCGTTGATTGACACGGTTATTGATCTGATCCATCAGATCAAGTTGGTTATAGATCGATGGTCGGATCGGAGCAGTTGCAGATATGAGATCTGATCGAACAGATCAGATCAAGTCGGTTACAGATGAACGGTCAGATCGGACTGGAGGGCAAAAGTGTCTTTTCACACAAGTGCCCAGGGAACCCTATAAATTGGGTTCTTCGAAAGTGAAAAGAGCTCTGATCTTGAGATGATTACATTACTGTCAATTATTTGAACATAATCTATATGATCTCTATCAAGAAGCTGAATTAGCCAAAATACTTTGGAAAGAACTAGAGACTAAGTATGGAACAGAATCGGAGTCAGAGCAAAGTTTTAACATAGGAAATTACTTTTTCTATAAAATGGTCGATGAAAAATCAGTTGTCGATCAAGCTCATGAAATTCAAAACATAGTAGCCAAGCTCCGCTCAAAAGGAATCACCTTTATTGAAAAGGTCAAGCTTCAGCACTGATAGATAAACTTCCCCCATCGTGGTCAGAATTCAGAAATCGTATGAGGCACAAGTCAATAATCCTTTCAGTGGAAGAGGTGCTAGTTGCCTTTCAGATTGAAGAAAAGAATCGAAAGGTTTCAGACCAAAAAAAGTACAGACTAAAAGAATTCAGACATTACTACAGAAGTTAGTGAAAAAGCCAACTTAGTAGAGTCTAAACGGCCTAACTTCAACAAGAAGAAAAACAAACAACAATTTACAAAACCCAAACAAAAGATTCAGAAGGACGGAAACAAGAGAACATGCTATGTCTGTGGAAAACGTGGACACTTTGCCAAACAGTGTAGGCATAGGAAATACAATCCAGGAGAATAGAAGGATAAGGTTACCCCTCAGGCAAACATGATAACTGGAACCATTTCTACTGGAACCAATGACAGGTTAGTATCATCTAACTATGAATTAAACCTGGCATATACACCCACCGATTGGTGGATTGATACTGGTGCTACTCTTCATATTTGATCTGATATTTCCTCTTTCTCTTCCTATCAGGAAGTAAAAGGGAGATCTGTGACGATGGGCAATTCTACTGTAGCACAAGTTATAGGAGAAGGAGAAGTGAAGTTGAAGTTTACCTCCGGGAACACTCTCACCCTCCATCGTGTGCAACATGTGCCAGATGTTCGAAAGAATATTGTTAGCGGTTTTCTTCTGAGTCAATTAGGGTTTAAGTTGGTGTTTGAATCAAATAAGGTTGTAATAACCAAAGGAGGTTCCTTTGTAGGCAAAGGTTATGTAATAGATGGTTTATTTAAACTCAATGTAATTTCTGTTCAATCTGATAATAAAGCTGCTAGTTCATCTTTGTTTTTGTGCACGAATTCCCATGACATATGGCATGGAAGACTAGGACATGTGAACTCGAACACACTTAAAAGAATGATGAACTTGGACTTAATTCCCAAGCATAACATAAATCTGAATAACAAATGTGAGATATGTGTTCAGTCCAAGCAACCTAGGAAACCTTTCAAGATAGTCAGTAGGAGTTCTGACTTACTTGAATTGATACATAGTGACATATATGAGATGAGCGGTATCTTGACTAGAGGAGGTAAGAGGTATTTTATTACCTTTATCGATGATATGTCAAAATTCTGTTATGTGTATCTAATAAAAACAAAAGATGAAGCTTTTGAAAAATTCAAAACCTATAAAGTAGAAGTTGAAAACCAAACCCAAAAGACAATTAAAAGACTTAGGTCAGACAGAGGAGGTGAATACTGCTCTACAGAATTTGGGAAATTCTGTGAGGAGCATGGAATAATTCATGAAACCACTGCTCCGTATTCACCCCAGTCAAACGGGGTTGCTGAGAGAAAGAAAAAAACATTCTTGGACATGATTAATTCTATGTTGTCTAGTTCTGGTCTTCCCAACAATTTATGGGGAGAAGCCTTACTTTCAGCTTGTAAAATACTTAACCGTATCCCGTACAAGGGTTACAAGAAAACTACATATGAATTATGGAGTAGGAAACCTAGTCTTAAATACTTTAGAGTTTGGGGTTGTCTTGCTAAGGTTAAAGTTAATCTTAACAAAACAACGAAATTAACTCCTAAAACCTACGATGCTGCTTTCATAGGATATGCTGAAAATAGCAATGCATATCAGTTCTTGGTTATACGCTCTGATATACAAGAGGTCAGCGTAAATACAATCAAAGAATCCGATGATGCTGTGTTCTTAGAGAACATCTTTCCCATGAAAGAAAAGAGGAAACTAGATGTAGGAGAGTCATTAAAATCACATACAGAGAAAACTGGTGAATTGCCTGAAACTGAACCTAGGAGGAGCAAGAGACTTAGGATAGAGAAAAAATTCGGAGATGATTTCTATACCTTCCTTATAGAGGATGATCCTTTAACTTACACTGAGGCGATGCTATCTAGTGATGCATCTTTATGGGAGGAAGCTGTGAAAAGTGAGATGGATTCCATACTTTCACACAACACATGGGTGGTTTAGACCTATAGGATGCAAATGGATTTTCAAAAGGAAACAAAATCCTGATGGATCCATTGAGAAATATAAAGCTAGATTAGTTGCCAAAGGTTATAGTCAGAAAGAAGGGATCGACTTCTTTGGCACCTATTCACCAGTAACTAGGATCACTACCGTGCGAGTGCTTATAGCACTGGCAGCTTCATATAAACTCGAGATACATCAGATGGATGTTAAAACCGCCTTTCTTAATGGTGAGTTAGATGAAGAAATTTATATGGAGCAGCCAGAAGGCTTTGTAGTTCCTGGTCAGGAGAATAAGGTATGTAAACTAGTTAAATCTCTATATGGATTAAAACAAGCTCCTAGGCAGTGGCATGAGAAATTTGATAAGGTAATTCTCTCCTATGGATTTAGGATATGTGATTTTGATAAATGTGTGTATTGCAGAGTATATGAAAATTCATTCATCATAATGTGTTTATATGTAGATGACATATTAATTTTTGGGAAAGAACATGTCAAAATTTTAGAGGATAAAAAATGCCTTAATGATAATTTTGACATGAAAGATCTAGGATTTGCGAATGTGATCTTAGGAATCAGAGTCATAAAAGATGAGAATGGGATTTGTTTGACACATTCTCATTATGTAAAAAAAGTCTTGAAGCGATTTGGCTTTGAGAATAGCAAACCAGTTAGTACACCATATGACTCTAGTGTTAAACTAAAGAAGAATGGTGGGGATAGTGTTTCTCAGTTGAGATATTCCCAAATTATTAGTAGTTTGATGTATTTGTCAAACTGCACTAGACCTGATATCTCATATGTTTTAGGCAGATTGAGCAGGTACACGAGTAATTCAGATAAAACTCATTGGAGTGCTATTGAGAGACTCCTGAGATATCTGAAGGGGACTATTAACTATGGGATACACTATTCCAATTTACCAACTGTCCTTGAAGGGTACAGTGATGCTAACTGGATCTCTGACTCTGATGAAACAAAATCCACTAGTGGTTTTGTGTTTACACTAGGTGGTGGTGCTGTCGCTTGGAAATCCTCCAAGCAGACCTTGATTACCAGATCAACTATGGAGGCTGAGATGGTTGCCTTGGAGTTGGCTGGTGGGGAAGCAGAATGGCTTCGGAGTCTGTTATCAGATATTCCCTTGTTGGATAAGCCTATTCCGACTATCTTAATAAACTGTGATAATCAGGCGACTATAATGAAAGTGAAGAGCAGAAATCACAATTCAAAGTCGTCTAGGCACATAGAGCTTAGATACAAGATTTTGCGTACTCTCACCTCCACTGGAATAATAACGTTAAGTTATGTTAAGTCCATGGAAAACTTGGCAGATCATCTGACCAAGGGCTTGTCGAGAGGACAAGTACAATTTGCTTCGAGGGGGATGGGATTAAAGCCTATTATTTTAGTTACCGTTGGTAGCAACCCAACCTATCTTAATGGTTATCCCATGATGAAGGTTCAATGGGTAAAAACAAGCCAACTGAGTAACTGGTAGGAGCACCAAAATTAGTGAATTTATTCACGCCCCATCTCTAGGAAGTTGGGTGCTCAACCGCAATCATTTGAGGTTGGTGAAAAACCTTAATGATATCGAGGCTATTATAGCAGGGTATAGAGATGCAGTATACCCTTAGAGATATCACCGAATGTGAGTATGACTGTGGGGCCGCAGTCTATAAGAGAATTTGGGCTTATTCTCTGAAGAGATATTCACATCACAAGATACTTGCGCATGGCCGTAACGTGCAACCCTGATGGAACTCATATTTCAGAACCAACTCTTGGTTGTTCGGTGTTTCTAAAACCTGTATATAAAGTCTAAGTTCAAGATTTGTTCACTTAGGACTGTTATGGGTAGCAAAACATCAACTAGACGAGGGTTCAAGTCCGCAAGACACCTTTCGTCGAAAGCTAATGAGTACTGACTGGTTTTCCATTCTGTCGAGTTATCTTTCTTGTGTTATGTCAGCTTGTCATTCTTGTGTCATGTCAGTTATCTCATCATTTTAAAATGGTGAGGAATGTTGTGTAGTTTTAAAATAATGTAATTCATTTTAATTTATTTTCTATAAGTTTTATCTTATTTCCACAATTGAGATGTATCTCAGATGGGAAAATGCTTGATTAGTATATGAGAGGTCCTGGGTTCGAAGCTCGGCACCTCCATCTGAGATTCATTTATTTTATCAGAGATGAGTTCGATATGATCGTTGAGATAGATCTAGATCCAGACCGTTGATTGACACGGTCATTGATCTGATCCATCAGATCAAGTTGGTTATAGATCGATGGTCAGATCGGAGTAGTTGCAGATCTGAGATCTGATTGGACAGATCAGATCAAGTCGGTTACAGATGAACGGTCAAATCGGACTGGAGGGCAAAAGTGTCTTTTCACACAAGGTGCCCAGGGAACCCTTCCATGAAGTTCTCGTTTGTGGAGAAATCAGAGATATTCTCTGGTTGATCCAAGTTCCGAAACAGTTCGTGTTCAATCCGGAAAAGAGTTCGAGAGTTGAGTCAACTCGGTGCACGAGTGGGTCAACTAGGTCCGTTGTATCTTGGGGAGAAGTTGCCAGTAATCCTAGTGCACAACAGGAGGCATATTTCTTTCAAAGTCAGTGACTACACGCCTTGGACCAGGTACATTTGGTTTCTGGTTGTGTAAATTGTTCAATTGCAGTTATTGTATCTTGAGTGAATTGTGCACATTATTTTCCAACAATAGCAACTATAAGAGTATCAAACATAAAAACTTATTGTCTTATTCATCCTCTAGAAGGATATTTACTGGTTCCTGAAAACCTTTTAGTAGTTGGTCATACTTTTGTAAGAGTCTATGTTTCAGTAGTAGGTCATGCTTTTGTTAGAGCCTATGTTTCTCACAATTTGGTTTCTTTTTGAGTTTCCTTGTTTATGGCATGTAAATATATGTACTGCATTTGTGTTTCTGGAGCCTGCAATTGCTATTGCTATTAGGGAACAACATTCTGAGGTTAATTTTGTGCATTTTATCTTGAAATTAGGCATCACTAACATGCTATCTCTGATAGAATTCACAATAGAAAATTGTTTGGTTGGTTATATAGCTAATATCTTCTTTTAACTATTTATTGGAGTTGAAAAATTATTAAAGATCGATGTTTGGGTTATGTCTTTCCTTCACTTTAGAGTTAAAGAACTGTGTAAAGGAAGAAATTAGTGGATTATCTTTTTACATCAATCCACATGATATTCTACATAGACTATATCAGTTATGAAATTGACTGAATTATCCAAGCAACTCAACAGAACAAACAGTTCAAATTCACATGATTGAATTATCCAAGCAACTCAACCTAACAAACAGTTCAAATTGACATGACTGAATAATACTTTCATGTAATAAGTTGCAATTCAAAATGTGACATTAGCTAGGGAAACCATAGTTGGCAAAAAAGGTCGTTGAGGATCAGAATTTGTGACAGGTAGGTGTGTTTCACTTGTCCTCTAGCTTCTTTCTTCATTGCATTGATCAAATCCTTATGATCATTGTATCTTTAACTTGATAAGCAACGTATTGCCATAACATTTATCATATATCGTTTTGAACTTAGTTATCTGTTTTTACTGTAAGCAGCAAATCCAATCTCAGACATTTGTGATTCGTTGGTCTCAAGGTCCGATATCACTTTGGTTATAGATTACTTATGCTACTGCTGTTTTAGATTATTTATGCTACTGCTGTTATAGATTACTTATGCTACTGCTGTTATAGATTACTTATGCTACTGCTGTTATAGATTACTTATGCTACTATTGTTATAGATTACTTATGCTAATGCTGTTATAGATTACTTATGCTACTACTATTATAGATTACTTACTACTTCTGTTATAAGGGCTTGATACATAAAGAGAAAATAATTGTTATAATATGTGTTATAGTTTGTTGATTCTTTTTTTTTGTTGTTTGTCCATCTTCAGAATTGACAATTGGAAGCGTGAACACATAAGGCAGTTCCTCCAAGAAAAGGTTAGAGCTGGTGCATCAACAAGCTGAGAATAAGATTCCTAAAGCTGTAAAAAATATTGAGAGCACCCAATGTTGATGGTCTTTGTAATATAAAAGATTAGGCATTATCAACTAGCTAGTCAAATGGATGTTTTCCTCAAATATTCTCTATAAAAGAAATTTTTTATGATTTTGTATTTTATTGTATAATTCAGTTGTAATATTTTATTTTTAATAATCTTTTTGTACTTCTATTATTAGATTTAGGCTGTTAACAGGTTTTAACATTGATTTTGGAATAAATAGAGAAAGAACTTATGGCGAGGGTTTAGACCGTCACCATTTTTCTATATATATGGCGATGGTTATAACGCTTGCCAAATAAGTATGTATGTGGCATAAATGGATGTCACATACATGTTTTTGTCGACGGTCCATGACCTTTGCTAGAAGACTTTTGGCGAGAGTTCTTAACCGTCGTTATTAAAAAAATTTTTGGCGACGGTTTTCCCCTCACCTTGTACTTATGGCGAGGCCTGCTGACACGACGCTCCTATGGCGACGGTTCTTCCTCGCCAAAAGTGTTTGGCGAGGGTTGCCATTAATTTGTTATACTGTTATGGATGCTGGTCAGCCTATAATTTAGCTAACAGGGGAGTCAGTCTCTGACATGTTTTTATACGTCCCCCTTCCCCTAGTTTCTTTCTTTAATTTTGTGTATGTCTATCCCTAAACAATGTTTAAATGTCTTCCTGGAAGAAATTATATGATAAGTGTCTAAAAGACATTATTTTTAGGCCTCAATTGGGATTAGAAATTATATGTTGGAGTCAATATTCATCATAAAATCATGAAATATATCTCAGATTCATCTTTTATCTCTCAGGAGTCCAACACAACAAGAATCATCGAAATCGGAGCTAAAATGAAGAAGATATGACGATTTTAGTGCATAAAGGTACAATGTTGCAGAGACCGGCGCGACCGCACCAGTTTGAATCTAGCGCGACCGCGCCAGAAAATGGCGCTACCGCGCCATTTTGGATCCAGAAAGCTGCCAAAATCGACCATAACTCTTTCCAAATCAAGTACTCTGCTCGAGTGGCGCGACAACGCCATTTTAAGGCTTATTGTGGCACGACCGCGCCAATTTCTCAGCCTCACTAAGTTTCAAAAATCTCGGAACCTGACATCAAATCAATTCCAAGCTTAGGAGAAGGAGTCTCAGACGTCTAAGGAAGGTTCCCACGAAGAGTTTAAGGCAATGTACTTAAGTCCAGGTGCATTAAATGGTCCAAGAGAAGAAGTTAACTCAAAACAGGAATCTGCTGCTAAAGGAAGGAGATAAATCCAAATTTTGTGAGGATCATGGAGGGAGTTTTACAATTCCAATTGAAGCCAAACTTGGAACTAATATTCCTGATACTACAGAGGATCTTTTCACGAAAAATCAAGCCAATCAAAGCCAGGCTTCTCGAGTTGCACATCTCCAAAGTGGTGGACCCAAAGCAGAAATTGGCAGCAGAAATCAGGCAACTTCCTTCCCTCATATCTCGAGTTTTCCAACTCAGAATGGATTCAAACTTTGTGAGCAAGGAAATAACCACATAAGTAAGCTTCTGATATAATTTCATTCAATTATGAGGTCAGGAAGTCATAATTCACACCCCTGGACAGAAGCTGAAATTACAAGTCATAGACAGAGTTTCAAGTATAAAAAGGGGTCCTAGGCAGAGCTCGAGACATCGAGTTTTCCATCCAGATTCAGTTCTAGTTCGAGTTTTTGTATTTTACATTAAGTTTTCAGTTTAATTTAAGTTTAAGTTTAGTTTAGAGAGAGTCTTGAGAGGCAAAGGAGACGTCCTATTGAAGCTTTTGAGGCAAGGAGGAGGAGCAGCCATTGGAAGTCATTTTCAACAAGTAGATCCTTCTCAAGGGAAGTTTGTACTTAGTTTTTCTTTTCTTTTCTTCTTCATGGTTGTATTCAAGACCTTGTTTTGTTCTTTAATGTTCAGCATGGAGTAGTCTTTTATATTGGGAGTCCATGACTCCCTAGGCACGTAATGAGATTGATACTTTATACTCTATTTGGTTTTCAATTTGGTGCATGAATGAGTTTTCCATGTTGTTA
The DNA here is from genome assembly GCA_019845555.1 of Aristolochia fimbriata. Classification (NCBI taxonomy): domain Eukaryota; kingdom Viridiplantae; phylum Streptophyta; class Magnoliopsida; order Piperales; family Aristolochiaceae; genus Aristolochia; species Aristolochia fimbriata. The sequence goes on from CM034079.1 coordinate 9,956,562, forward strand.
ATTCTTGATTCATACTTACTGTCTGGCTATGTATTGGATATAAGGTGACGCTAAGCTTAAGGTAAGACATGGTGATAGGATTTTACAAATCTTTATGAGTTTATGCACTAGGTAGATCACTAATCCTTGGGTTAATCCTCGACCTTAAAGTAATACCCTGTTGGATTAGTTGATCTGCCTATGACACAATGAGCTTCATGTTTATGCTATCAAGTAGAGTCAATCATGCTAGCTAGGTTTACTCTAGGAGATAGAAACAGGTGATGCCGATGCGGATTGTAGCCATGGTTTTATAAGTTCGTCAGAAATTGGTTTCCAAAGCTCAACTTCTATTCAATCTCAGAATTGCCTAGGGACGGAATTGGATTCCCAATGCCTTTTCCATACTAATTTTATCAAAAGCCCTCTCTTGATCTCTATAGGATTAGGTAGATTAGTTTATTTTCTGTTTTCAAAACTCCTTTCCAATCGATTTCTCAAACTTTGGTTTTTAAACTAGAAAAGCAATTATCTATTAGCTTGGTCCTTGTGGGACGATATTTGGACTTGCATAAAGTCTATATTACATTGATTAGTCCTCTTGCTAGTGATTAGCTGGGATCGCATCATTATACTAACTGCAAGTTTGAGTGTCTAATAGAGCATCTATAGTAATTTCTCATGATATTTTGCTCCCATGGGATGTCAAGCAGCGTTCTTGAATGAGGTCTTATTAAATTTTGATGGTATTCAAATTCTTGATGACAAATCCAATTGAGCAAATTTCTTCTGAACCTGAACAGAACCAGGGGCCAGGGCTGATTTCCACTTGAGCAGTTGAGCTAGAAGGAGCATTATGTTGGTTTAAGAAGACCAACAAAGGTGTTAAATTCTCCATGCTTACTTTGAAACCTTAAGTAGGTTTATTTGAAACTGGCCTACATTATAATTTAAAACCTTAAGCTACTGCTGAATTAGCCTTAAGAAATGACTTACGTTGCTAGCATTATGCAGGCCAAAAATGAGAGATTTAGCTATGTGTATCTACCATACTCTTAAAGTTGTTTTTCATTTTCAGATTTACCACCTTTTTTTCAATATCAATTAATAGGAATCTAGCATTACACAAGTACATATTTTCCCTACTTGAGTAACGATTCCTTACCTTTCATTTTGATCTTTCAATCTGACAACTATAGTTTCTGATCTGGAGGTTGGTGAGTAAAAGTATTCTTCTCTTTGGCAACCTAGAGCTTAGAATCTAGTTTTTTTTCTGCAATGGGTACTACTGCAAGTTTGGACTAAAGGGTCTCTTTTTCTTGGCTGCTATAGCGAAAGACCATGAGAAGAAAAAGACCAGCGTTTTAGGTACAGGTCCCCTCACACTCTACCTGATTTAACCTCTATCGACCCTTAGTCCCTTGCTAATAAGCCAGCGAGTAGAACCTTTGCTTGAACAAATGAATCTCAAAGCCAAAATTGTTTAAAGTGCATTAGCTTGCCCCTCCATCAAATGGGCTTCAACATACCTCCCACTTTCTGAAAAAGAGTAACTTGATTTATATTCCTTTATTTTCTCATCAAGCAAAAATTTTAAGATGTATTGCTTCTAATTTTGTGCAATTTTCTTTCTGCATTCTCCATTTTGATACATCTCTGATCTTTTTATACTTTATTTTTAGTTGATGGCAAACAATTTAATTTAACTGCATAATTTTCTATTTGAGTTTGTTTCTTATTGTCATTGTTTTGTTTTTGAGTTGATGACATGATGGTCACAATCTTGTTTTTGCCAGTTGTACAACATTGTCAGAGGATTGGCTCCAGCAAGAGGAGGTAGGTGACTTATCCAAACTTGCTATTTTACCTAGTTTTTTAGGAATTATTGTTATTACTTAATTTTTTTTTCCATAGATTGCACCAACTGTTTTTTGATTTTCAGTTTTTCAGGAATTATTGTTAAGCACTGCTTCAGTGTAAGTGTTACTGGCTTTTTTATTTTCAATCATTGCTCACCTTTTCAATGACATATCATTTGACTTGCTAACGAGGAGCTGGTTATAATTTTGCTTATTAACATGGCTATAAGTGATTTGTTTTTTCTTTAAAGATACTTTTAATGCAGGTAGTTCTACTTCTCTTGCTGACTGAAGATTTTTATTTGTATTTTCCGTTATTTTTAGAATTAGAAATTTTTTAAAGATGAAGCTACAGAAGAGAAAGGAGAACGTGCTCGAATGGTATGTACATAGTGCTGTTTTACTTCTTTCTACTTTTAATGGTTGATCTTTGGTGCTTGGTGCAAAACTGTGGTCTTTTTTATCCCAATCTTCTATTTATCTCTTCATTATGTGTCCAATCGTTGGAAGATCTCTTTGCTTCTTTTCAGGCTTCTTTCGTTGGTGCAATGGCCATTGCAGATTTGCTTAAGACCACTTTGGGTAAAAAAGGAATGGTAAATTTCTATTTGTATCTATTTAAAAAACAAAAAGTTTTGTTTGTTTCTTGTAATTTTCTTTTATGATCTAGTTGGACGTTGGTATTGGAATATCTCTGTAGGATAAGATCTTCAGTCAATAGGAAGAGGAAGAAATGTAACAGTAACAAATGATGGTGCCACAATCTTGAAATTTCTTCACATTGACAATCCTGCTGCTAAAGTTTTAGTTGGTATGCAGATGCTTCTCAAAAGTTGAAGGCATTCAATCTTCTAACCATGTGCATTGCCTGCCTTGGTTATTCTTTTTGTATCTGGTGTGAGCATGTGAAGTATAAACGTTAAAGGAAGGAGGTGACAAGTTTTACATTTAAAGTCGATCAAAATCTTGAATGGCTGAACTCTTTTGTTTGCATCAACTTGAGTTATTAATGTTTGAGCTGATTTTGCTTCATGCGTAATTCTTTCAAGAGTTGTGATCTTAAAATGCTATATTTTGACTGTTGTATATTGTGTACATTTTTTAACTCCTTATTTTGAGAATCAACCAACATTTCAAAAGTACAAGATGATGAGGTTGGTGATGGGACAACATCTATTGTTGTTTTTGGTTGGGGAGCCGCTAAGAGAAGCTGAAAGGCTTATAAATGCAAAGATTCATCCAATGACAATCATTTCAGGTAGGATATTATTTTTTACTTCAATTTTATGTTATAATTAAGATTTATCTTTCCCTCTAAAAGTTCGTTATGGTACTAAGGACCACGTTTATAGTGATATTTTTAACTACGTGCAAAAACGTTAGTAGATGTTATCGCAGTTCAGAACCAGAATAGTTCCTAATTTGTGGGGATGTGTAGCCCAGGATGGTAACGATCCACTATAATAAGTTGTGTTACAAACCTTCTCTACCTAGGTTTTACAAGAGTGTTAAAAACACCTTAGTCAACATACTTAATAGTGAATACCTTTTCAAGCTCCTTCCTTGAATTACTTACTCAGGGTGAGTAATCTTGTTACCATCCACACTAAGACTCCCCCTCAGTGTATGCCTTCGACAAGAAAGCTTTAGTTTGTCTTCACCACAGACTGCACCAATGTTAGAAATATCGCTTAACACACCTTCATCTTCACACAAGCTTCTCAGGAAAACAGATTGATGAAGACTATTTAACTCTTCATAAATACGAACTCTCTCTCCAAGATACTCTCAATTGCTTCCACAATTCGTGCTTTGTGCTCAGACCTCAATGCCTTTAAGTAGTCCTTCGTTGTGTTCATACACAGTATGAATTATGATGACTCTTCTGAATAAGGATTCTGATTGCAATCAATCTATCTGTCCTTCCTTATACGAAGCAGCCTTTTGTTATAATACTTAATTTCACCTTGATTAATTGCTTGCAGTTATTACAATCTTGATCTTTCCGTAAATAATAGATATGCCAGAAATCGTATCAAGTCTTCCATCATACTACATATAGTATCCGCTCCAGATATCATATCAATTCATGTTTTGTCAAAGAATGACAAGTATACCCTCATACGAAGACACTAAGACCCTCCTTTTTTTAAAACTTGAATGTCTATATCCTAATCACGACAGCGTTTCCTGCTCCTGAATTTTGTTGAAGTCCATAGCGTAATTGATCTTGTTTTCCATAAGCACATAGACTTAAAGCATGAAGAGGAAAGTTCTCTCCAGCTTTAAGGAAGGATTAGTGCATAGAGGAGCTAGAGTGCTTTGGGGGAAGAGAATAAGTTTATTTGGGGGAAATCTACTGTATATAGTGCCTTTATATTTGATGCCATAGAATTAATACATAATGTATAAAAATACATATGGTGAAGGTCGAAACCATCGCCATATCTCAATATAGTAATGATTTTGAACCCTCGCTAAAAGCCTTTTTGGCGAGGGTTCTTAACCTGGGCCATTAAGAATGCATTTTTGGCGATGGTTCTCAACCTTTGTCATAAAAAAATTTTTTGTGACACTTCTTCCCTTCGCTATATACTTATGGCAAGGCTTCGTGACATGATGCCCATATAGTGGTGGTCCTTTGTAGCCAAAAGTGTTTGACCTTATTTCTACGGGCGTGGAAATGGAAGAACCCAAAGGGGGATCCCCTTCCGTTGGTGCGGACTCGATCAGAACTTTTGTTCTTGATTTTATGAGTGTATAATCAGCCTTTAATGGTCTGAACATTGCATGAACAAATGACCAAATTTAAATTCTTCGAAAAAGGGCTCAATGGCTCTTAACTATCCCAAACTTTGGCATTTTGGAAAATAAATAAAAATAATTAAAAACCCAATGACTTGTGTGTGTTTGCTTAATATTATTTTTTCAAAGAAACAAACGACAGAGTACAACAAAAACACACTCAATTATAGAGGACCCACACGAGAATGACCCTTTTTTTTTTTTTTTTTTATTTGTTTTTTATGGATTCCAGCTGAGCATGACTGAGACTGGTCTTCGGCTCAAAGTTAAACTCCAGTCGTTCGTTCGTCGCCCGCCGTACGGCTGGATAAACCCAGCGAAGAGGAGGGAGGGTGAGAGAGAGAGAGAGGAAAATTAAAGAACATTTTAATATTTAATAGTTGATTATTAGTTTGGTACTGTTTCGAGTCTGGGACGACGGAATATATTGGCCCCAATTCGCCGCCTTTTGTTTTGGACTAGTCCATTCGATATATCGTCTTCATCAGCTACTTACATATAACATATATACAGCGATTCAAATGAGCCATTGTTGACGGAAGATTATTAACGATGCCGACACCGACTCCGTACCAAACTGGGTTGGTGATGAGGTAGAGCACTGTAGACGAACAAGTCTTCTTTTGTTTCTTGTCGGCTTCATACTTTTGCATCATCAAATTCGCTAAACTTAATTAACCAGTTTGGCTATCTAGGGTGTAAACGGGTAATAAATAAAACGGATAAGGGTTATTTTGTTACCTATTTTGTTTACCTTACCTGGTATTCTGTTACTCGTTTTGCCCGAATAAAAACTAAGTATTACGTCACCTGAATTTCTTACCCATTACCCGCGGGGGTAATCGGGTAATTTGGTAAATAAATAGATAATAATATTTTATTAATATCTTATTTTTATAAATTTATAAAAAATATTAAAATTAAAATCATATAAAAACTATATTTAAATTCTTAAATTTATCTAAAAATAACTCAAATAAACGTACACCACACATATTATATAAAAATAATATTAATTATATTAATTTTTAAATATTTACCAAATTATTATCTGGGTAATCGGGTAATCGGGTAAGAAATATTCATTATTCATATCCGTTTCGATTAAGAGTCGTATAATGGAGTAACTTTTTAATTGGGTAATCGGGTAATCGAAATACAATAAATTTATTTATTTATCCATCCAATTACTATTCGGGTAAGCAGTAATCGAATAATCGAGTAATCGGGTAAAATTGTCAACCTTACAGCTAGCTAATACAATTAATAATCCGGGGGGACACTACAGCTAGCCCACAACAAGCGCACGTTACTTATTTCTTTCGTCATTTCACGTATTTGTGTTTTAATTGATATCCTCTTATCACCACAAACATATATCACTTCATACTATATTGGATGACAATCATTTACTTTTGTTTCCTTTTTTTTTTTCGGGCGATTTGACTGGGTAGGCACACTCATCCTGGATGTACAAAAACGACACGAGAGGTATATATAAACCCGAGGCGGGCAATCAGTTCCATCGGGGTCGGCAATGGAGGTCGAACTTGAGCGGAAACAGAGCGACTCGACGAAAGCCGCAGACGACGAGGATTGGGTGTACGACTCTTCCGTTGATTATAAAGGGAGGGTCCCTCTTAGATCTTCTACTGGAGCATGGAAAGCATCCTTCTTCATTCTAGGTAACTAATTAACCATCGAAGTTCGTACTAATTTGATTCAGCTGCTCTTAATTTCTACACTTTCTTTCTTCCCCAGTTAGTACTCAATTGTGCATCAGAGTATATATATATATATATACCTTCAATTCTCTTCAAATATATTAACATAATTCTTCTCCTGTTTTATTAGGCAAAAAAGTAAATGGGTTTTCTCAAGTTTTGGATCTAATATTGCTTCTCTATATATATGTACGTTGATTTTTTTTTTTTTCCTGTATATATATTATATAGCACTTGAATTCAGCGAGAGGTTGAGTTACTTCGGGATCATCACCAACCTCATCATCTACCTCACCCAAGTCCTCAATCAAGACCTGAAAACAGCAGTGAAGAATGTTAATTACTGGTTCGGGGTGTCCTTGACGGTTCCGTTGATCGGAGGGTTTCTTGCGGATGCCTGTTGGGGACGATTCAAAACAGTCGTCCTCGCTACCCTTCTCTATCTTTTGGTGCGTGTTGTAATTACTAATTTCTCTGCACTTTCCTCTTTTATCGTGCCCCTCCACCTCTTTAATTTCCTTGTCTGTAGCTCTGCAGCTCCCGTACGTACTGAAATTATCCAAGCCTTTAATGTGTTTCAGTACAGAGATCATCTATATTATCAAGTTTTTAATTTTCAAAAAAACAGGGTTTCGTTCTCTTGACGTTGTCCCAGTACGTGCCCAGCCTGAAGCCATGCGAGTCATCATCAGATGTTTGTAGCAATCCGAGGAAGTCCCACGAGATCGTCTTCTTCGTTGCCATGTACATGATCTCCATCGCCACGGGCGCCCACAAACCTTCCTTAGAGAGCTTCGGCGCCGACCAGTTCGACGAAAACCACGTTGAAGAGAGGAAGAAGAAGATGTCCTTCTTCAACTGGTGGAATTCTGCGCTCTGCTTGGGTCTACTGCTCGCGGTCACCTTCCTCGTTTATGTTCAGAACTACGTGAGCTGGGCAGTTTCGGATGTTATCGTTCTGTCGGTCATGGCTGCAAGTTTTGGGATATTTCTTGGCGGCATCCGACTTTACAGATATACAATTCCCAAAGGGAGCCCATTGACTCCACTAGCACAAGTTCTAGTGGCAGCTTTTGTGAAGAGGAATCTTCCCCTTCCTCAAAGTCCCGACAAACTCTACGAGCTGCCCGAATCACGAGGAGGAGATTCGAGGATTCTTTGCCACACAAACAATTTAAGGTAGTATATATATAATTAGAACAAGCGTTTACAAATTGATAGAAATAAGATGAAATATATATCTATATATATATATATAGAACCCTAAGTGCTATACTTAATTTAATTCACTTATGTTACAGGTTTCTGGACAGAGCAGCTATTGTGGAGGACCATGATTTAGAGAGCAGCGAGTCAGCACTTGAGAAGAAGATCAATCCATGGAGACTCGCAACCGTGACCCGAGTTGAGGAGACCAAGCTCGTTCTCAACGTCTTTCCCATATGGTTAGGCACCATGGTATTCGGCGTCGCAAATGCCCAAGGAACCTCCTTCTTCATCAAACAGGGGAACATCATGAATCGGAAGCTCTCCCGCGACTTCACCATGCCAGCTGCATCCATGTACTCTTTCACAGCCGTCGCCATGATGGTCACAATTGCAATCTACGACAAGGTAGTAATCCCCAGACTGAGGAGGCTCAGGAACAACGACCGAGGATTGAGTATTCTCCAAAGAGTGGGAATCGGCCTCGGAGTCTCCATACTCGTCATGATCTCCGCAGCTTTGGTGGAACGCAAGAGACTCCATTCCCTCGACCCAAATCAGCCTAGGGGCGGTCCTCCCATTAGCGTCTTTTGGTTGACTCCTCAGTTCATCTTCCTCGGCATAGGTGATGCTTTCACTTTGGTAGGATTGCAGGAATACTTCTACGATCAGGTGCCTGACTCCATGAGAAGCCTGGGGATGGCACTCTACCTTAGCGTGATTGGAGTCGCCAGCTTCCTCACGAATCTCTTGATTACGATAATAGATCGAATTACGGAGAGGTTCAGTAGCAGTAGCTGGTTTTTGAGGGATTTGAACGAGAGCAGACTCGATAACTTCTATTGGCTGTTGGCTGTTCTTAGTGGGATCAATCTTTGTGTGTATGTGGTTTTGGCTAAACGGTATTCTTATAAGAATGTCCAAAAGAGCTGATAGTGTATTGTAATGATAAGTATGTAATATTTTTTTTGAATTAAATGGACTTACTACGTACCATCTAATAACTTTTGAAAAAGCTTTGGTGATATAGGTTAATTAAATGTACCATATAGGTTAATTAAATATACCGACATTTAACACTCCTCTTGAAACACTGACTCAAACATCATGCAAATGTTATATATAACAAAAAATACACTCAATATGTTACCACAGTTCGGAACAATTATTCCTTATATGCCCGGGATAATAACCATCCACTAAGTATAAGCTGTTATAACCCTTCACCGAGGCATTACAAGAGTTTCACCTTCATTGTTAAACAGTGTAACAGGAAGTGTAGATTACCTTCAAGCTCCTTTTTGACCCACTCATGCAATGTGAGTGGTCACATTATTATCCCAATTGATGCTTCTCGTCAGTACGAGCTTCTAGTGTGGAAGACTAAATCTGTTTCCAGCACAGATTAGAATTCTTGTTGCAACGGCGGTAATAGCGGTGATTGCAACGGCGGCTGCAGCGGCGGCGGCTACAACGGCGGCGGCTACAACGGCGGCTGCACCGGCGGCGGCTGCACCGGCGGCGGCTGCAGCGGCGGCTGCAACGGCGGCTACAACGGCGGCTGCAACGGCGGCTGCAACTGCGGCTGCAACGGCGGTTCCAACGGCGGTTCCAACGGCGGTTCCAACGGCGGTCCAACGGCGGTTCCAACGGCGGTCCAACGGCGTCCAACGGCGGTTCCAACGGCGGTTCCAACGGCAGTTCCAACGGCGGTTGCAACGGCGGTTGCAACGACGGTTCCAACGGCGGTTGTAACGACGGTTGTAACGGCGGTTGTAACGGCGGTTGTAACGACGGTTGTAACGGCGGTTGTAACGGCGGTTCCAACGGGGGTTGCAACGGGCGGTTCCAACGGCGGTTCCAACGGCGGCTGCAACGGCGATTCCAACGGCGGTTCCAACGGCGGCTGCAACGGGCGGGCGGCTGCAACGGGCGGCGGCACCAACGGCGGGCGGCACTAACGGCGGGCGGGTTGCAACGGGCGGGCGGCACTAACGGCGGCGGGTGCAACGGGCGGGCGGCTGCAACGGCGGGCGGCTGCAACGGGCGGGCGGTTCCAACGGGTTCCAACGCTGTTGTAACGGCGGTTGCAACGGCGGTTGCAACGGCGGTTCCAACGGGCGGTTCCAACGGCGGTTCCAACGGGCGGTTCCAACGGCGTTCCAACGGGCGTTCCAACGGCGGTTCCAACGGCGGTTCCAACGGGCGTTCCAACGGGCGGTTCCAACGGGCGGTTCCAACGGCGGTTCCAACGGGCGGTTGTAACGGCGGTTCCAACGCCTGCCTAACGCTGGTTCCAACGGCGGTTCCAACGCCGATTCCAACGGGCGGTTCCAACGCCGTTCCAACGGGCGTTCCAACGCCTGCTCTAACGCCGTTTCCAACGCCGGGTTCCAACGCCGGTTCCAACGCCGGTTCCAACGCCGTTCCAACGCCGGTTCCAACGGGTAGTTCCAACGCCGCCGCAACGGCGGTTCCAACGGCGGTTTGCAACGGCGGTTCCAACGGCGGTTGCAACGGCGGTTGCAACGGGCGGTTCCAACGGCGGTTGCAACGGCGGTTGCAACGGGCGGTTCCAACGGGCGGTTCCAACGGGCGGTTCCAACGGCGGTTCCAACGGGCGGTTCCAACGGGCGGTTCCGACGGCGGTTCCGACGGCGGTTCCGACGGCGGTTCCAACGCCCGTTCCAACGGCGGTTCCAACGCCGGTTCCAACGGCGGTTCCAACGCCGGTTCCAACGGCGGTTCCAATGCCGGTTCCAACGGCGGTTCCAACGCCGGCCGCAACGGCGGTTCCAACGGCAGTTCCAACGCCGGTTCCAACGCCGGTTCCAACGCCGGTTCCAACGGCGGCCGCAACGCCAGCCAGCGTTGGCCATCAATCATTGAACATATAACAATCACAAAATTCTATCCCAATTAAACCTTGCATGTCTGTCTCCTTCTTTTCATGCGCCAATTTCTTGTCTTTTTTTTTCATATTTTTACACTCGTTAGGCATCTTGATGTTCTCATAAATAGCATGTGAGATTTTGTTCAAAGATAGTCAACTCATCATATGTTGGCACTAACAATCCCCCCATTTGACTTTCTTTAACAAAATATACTTCACTTTTGCATAGCTATCTGAAACATTGATTGAGACTTCATCTGAAACTTCAAATTGATATTAATTAAACATAACAGATTATGAAGTATCAACCTCATAACATAGCTTTGTAAGATAAGCAGCAGAAGCACACAAAAAAATACGTTGCAAAGAAAAACACACTTTCTCCCCCTTTTTGACAAAGAAAAGGCAAAGGGCCCAAGTTTAGACATTATCACCATCAAGAGTACCTTCATCACTAGGTATATCCAACTGATTCGCAAGAAGAGTGCAAAGCTGATGTTTCCCATGATAGTGAATAGCAAGGAGTTTTTAGAGCATAGGGATTTCAGGTTCCAAACTTTTTAATCACTTGAGATAATACTCTTGTTGCCGCTTTGAGTAATCTTTGGAAAATTTGGGGCTAGTAGTACCACGTTCTTCATCAGTGTCATTAGTAACGCCAATTAGAATGAATGTTTCCTTGGTGTTGAGCTTAATCTTTGGGAACTTGATACACAAAGGTTTGGGTGGCATAACGAACTCCTTCTGAGACTGAACTATGCTATAAACTGATCTTAAAAACATCATGCTAGCATAGTGTTTGGGATGTTCAGAAAATGTGGCCATGTGGGTGTAGATCAACTGTCTGAGATTGATAGGAATTGTCTTGTTGATTTTGTAGAGAAATTAAGCTTGAGATTTGTTCATTGTGGTGTTGTGGCTTGTAGGCATCTAGTGAGATATTGCTGCTTTGTATAGATCATAATATTTGGTCATCAAATCAGACGTGGAAAACCTCTTGTGAGAGACCCACTTCTATTTTTGTCCACCGGTCAATTCTTTAATGATCTCATTGAGGTCTACAGGAATCTCAGTCTCCTCTATGGGTGGAGCATCAAAGAAGGCAATAATGATATCATGAAAGAAATCATAAAAGTGTCCTCGAATCCATACCTTGTAAATGCCTGGCAGCACCGGTAGAATTTGTCTTGTTTTTGAAGATCCATTTCATTCCGATCACATTACTTTTCAAGGGACGTGGTACCAAAATCTAGACTTTGTTTCTTGAAAATTGATGTAGTTCCTACATGGCTTTCGCCCAGTATTCATCTTGCAGGGATTCCTCCACCATTTTTTGTTCCTAGGATGAAGTATAACACACAAAATGAACTATATCCGGTAATTAACTTTAATTTATCTGCCTTTCGTACCCTCATCTAGTTCTCCGATAATCACTTCAACTGGGTGGTTCTTTTGTACTCTAGAAGAAGGTTCTCGGACTATAGCTTGAGGAGTTGCAAGTTCTGTTTCAACAGGAGTTTTAAACATCTGAACAGAAATTTAATCAGGAATTGCAAGTTCTATTTCAACAAGAGTTGCATCATCAGATTGTTCTGGAACACCATTTGCATCCGGTACTTATTCAGTGTGAACAGGTGTCTGAGTACTGTAAATGTCATCATCAGCATCTTGATTTTGAACATCACCATCAATCACTGTGACATTCACAAATTCCATAATAAAACATGTTATTTTGTTATATACCCGATGTGCTCTACTATTATTAGAGTATCTAAGAAATATGCCTCCATCATTACGAGCATGAAATATTTCTAAGTGGCTCTGTATCACACAGAATATAGCACTTACTTTCAAGTTATGAAAATAACTTACCGTGGGCTTTCTACCTTAATATAGTTCATATGGAGTCATGTGAGTAAACGGATGAAAGAAGACTCTATTAGAATTGGAATTTTGAACTCCTTCCAATTCTCTGTGACAACCTTTAAAAAAAATTCTCTTACTAATCTTCAATTAATATCTTGACTTTTTACTCTTTTTAAGAAAATCACATATTGGCATACTTCTTCTCAAACTTATCAAAAACTTATTTTTCTACTTTTTACATAAAAAATAAAATATTTTTAAAATTGTATATATTAACTCTTTTATGTTTAAAAAAATAAATTATTTTTAAAATTTTATATATTACCTTTTTTTTATGTTTAAAAAAATAAAATAGGTTTAAAATTTTATATATTACCTCTTTTATGTTTTGAATTCCTTTTAAATCTTTTCATTAAAAACACACTTAAAAAAAAAATATTTTAATTTTAAATTTATATAATATATAAAAAAGTTATATAATCTTTGAATGATTAAAAAATATAAAAGACAAATCTTTTTTTTTACCTAATTTTTTTTTATTACAATTTATAAATATAAAATATTTAAAATAATAAAATGTGAATCTAATAAACTTAATTTAAATTTGTATTTAAAATATGCTTATCATTTTCATAAATTGTAATCTTTAACTTATTTATTTTTTATGGTATACTTCTCATGAACAACCTTTTGGGGGGGGGGAATTAATCAATGATCACATGACAACCAGTGCCATGACCAATAGCCTTAAGCCCAAAATTTTTTAGGCCATCAAGTACCTGCTACTGTTGGATTAGGGTGTCATTGAACCAACATGCTATACGAAGGCAACTAAACTCTCTGAGTGGCAAGATAAGATGCATGCCGAATTGTTGCTTTAATGGCTAACAAAACATGGTCTTACGTCTCTCTTCCACAGGGTCGCAAAGCCAATGGTTGCAAGTGGGTCTATTGAATTAAACGCAAGCCAGATGGCTTGATTGACAAATACAAAGCTTGTTTTGTGGCAAAAGGCTTCAATCAGAGAGAGGGGTTTTACTACTTTGACACATTCAGCCTAGTAGTCAAACCCATCACAATTCGCACCATTCTCACCTTTGCCTCCAGCAAAAATTGGCCACTTCGTCAACATGACATAGCCAATGTTTTTCTCCATGGCCACTTAGAAGAAGAGGTTTACATGCAACGACCCCTTGGGATTAAAAATCCAGCCTTCCCTTTTGTTGTGTGCAAACTGCAAAGGTCTCTCTATGTCCTCAAACAGAGTCCCCATGCATGGTACCACATGCTGACCTCCTATGTCCTTGATGTCGGCTATACCATGTCTCAGGCCAACACGTTGTTGTTATACAGGTTTGGTCCTTTAGGTTAGATCTTCATCCTTATTTACGTTGATGACACAATAGTCATGGGAAGCAACTACTCTGAGATCATGACTCTAGTGGATAGCCTGCAGAACGAGTTCTCCATTAAAGATCCTGGTGACTTGCACTACTTTCTCGGCATTGAGATCTTACGTGATGGTTCTGGTCTGCACCTCTCTCAGAGCAAGTATGCCACAGATCTACTTGCTCGCATGTCACTTGTTGTCGTCAAGCTGATTAGTATGTCGGTTCCAACTGGTTCCAAACTGTCAAAGCTCTCTGGTCACTCATTTGGTATTTAAATATACCATTCCTCCTAGGGCCTCACGGTAAGTTAAAGATCTGGGACTTTCCTTTGAGGAGCCCTTAATGAGTGCAAATTCTCGGGACTGCATGACTGTGTGATTTATTGGCAGATTTTCCAAATTACCATCAAGATTTCCTTCTGAGCGTGTAGAAAATTGCATGAAAGTTTGACCATCACCGTCATAAATTAATGCCCCTAGTTCATTCTCATCAGTGGCAAAAACTTTGTCATTTACGCTACCGTCCTATTTGCCAAATTTTGTGGTCCCTAGCCTTGATGGTTGTTAGACTGCCCTAATCGTTCAAAATTTGAAGTTAATGGATTAATGTTTGTGTTCCCGGAGGGAAAGCTCAGAGGTTGCGCTAATTGCACTGGGACGATCACGACTGCCCCTCCTCTCCTGTTATCGGTGGAGGGGCTTCAAACTCCAAAGGATCTGAGCAGAAATAGAAGATGAAACTAAAATCCCCTTGTGATACATGCGACCAACCTTCCCCTATGCGTTTTCCTCTAGTATTCACCAGTATTCTTCCCTAGTCCACTCTGTTTGCCTGCTGTGTTCTGTTATCGATTTGGTACAGAGTTCCCTATTGACTAGGGTGTAAACGGGTAATAATCGAAACGGGTAAGGGTTATTCCGTTACCCGTTTCGATTATTCTACCCGCATTCCGTCACCCGTTTCGCCCGAATAAAAATAAGCCATTCCGTCACCTGAATTTTTTACCCGATTACCGACAGGTAATCGGGTAATCGGGTAAGTAAATGGAGACCAGCAACAATTAAGAAGGAGAAGCAGAGGAGTCAACAGCTTCGAGATACCCTGCATAGAACCAGAAACTCACTTCCTTAAACAGTTTCCGATTTCCTCCATCAACACAGAAAAGCAGTCATTGACAAAAATTTCCGATCACTTCACCAGAAAAAAAAGACGCGACGACGCGACCGACAACTTCAAAAACGATTATTAGTAGATTACAATCAAAAGAAGAAAAGGAGAAAGAAGCAACCGACCCAAAATAAAGGCCTTGGGCTTCGTCCGAGACTGCCGAGAAGACGTCCCAGTCGCCCCGTCCCGACGAGCAATGAGCACGAGAGAAAAAACACTACGAGAGACTTGTCGGAGAAAGAAAAGCCGACGAAGTTAGGGTTTTTTTCTTTTTCTTCCCGGTCTTTTTTCTTCTACTGCTAAGGAGGGAAAGGCATCGAGAGCGGAGAGGAAAGAGGGGGAGTTGGGGAAGAGAAAGAGGGAAAGAGGGGAGTCGGAAAGAGGAGTCGAAAGAGGGGAGTCGGGAAATCGGGGAGTCGGGGAATGGAAAATCGGGGAAGGGAAAGAAGTTAGGGTATGTGTAATATAAATAAGGGCATAAAGTTTTTAAAATTTACCAAATTACCATTCGGGTAATCGGGTAATAGGGTAAGAAATACCCATTATCCATATCCGTTTCGATTAAGAGGCGGGTAATCGGGTAATCGGGTAATCGAAAACATATTATTTTGTTTCTTATCCATCCGATTACCATTCGGGTAATCGGGTAATCGAGTAATCGGGTAAAATTGTCACCCTTACTATTGACGTGTTATAGTGTCAAAAGTGCAGTGTCAAAAGTGCAGTGTCAAAAGTGCAGTGTCAAAAGTGCAGTGTCATAGTTTTCCCAAGACCGCCAAGTTTGAGGGGGAATTTTAGTGATTCCTCTAAATCCTCATAATCCCCAATCAACCGATTAGGATTACCTTCTTTGTATAGAGTTGTTTGAGATTTTTCTGAATCCTCAGAATCCTCAATCAAATGATCAGATTAGGATTACCTTCTTCTAAATCCTCAGAGTCCTCAATCAACTAATTTGATTAGGATTAATAGATTTAATCTAATCCCAATCAAATTGGGATTCACAAATGGGTTGTTGCCCACATGTATAAATTCATACCCTAGTCAATGAGAAAATCATCGCAGTGTTTTACAATGCCCCCACTCGAGATCAGATTGCCAACATATTTATGAAAGGCATCCCTCGATCACAGTTCGATTGGTTTATTACCAAACTTGTCGTCCTCTATTCCGCCAAGTTTGAGGGGTAGTGTTAACCAGCTATTAAGTCCGACCTAATTGGACTCTGATTGATACATGTAATATTTATATTCTATTAGAAAACTTAATACACATTCCAATAGGATTGTAATCTTTTGTTGTCTTATCTGTACACCCTAAACCCTAAAACACATTGTAACCCTATATAAAGGGATCATTGATATGATTAATTAATAAAACACTTAGAAAATTATTCTCTTACTTACACTATACATGTACCTGAACGTGGCTAGCTAGATCACCGTTGACTTGAACACATAATTTTTTTATTTGAGGAACGTGAAGTATCTCCCGATTCTTTATTTTGCCTGAATTTCGGACATTAGAGATGAATATTAAAGGCAAACAGCTAGCACCGTTTGATATTAATTTAATGGACCAATTATTTATTCTGTCTCGAGAAATTGCATGCATTTGATTCTTTTGCCATCCATTCATATATATATATATATATATATATATATATATATATATATATGATTTAGAATTCTCTCAGGGACTTCACAGCATCAAAAGTACGTAGCAGACGATCAGCTACTCAAAAGGAATAGATAATTAATTAGTAGAATATGAAAACTTCTGTCCTTTACGCCTCGATATTTCCACTATTTTGATCTCTCAAGTGTCAATATTAGAAGTCAAGGATTCACGTCTCTGTCACTAAATTCACAGCTACAAAAAGTATATTTTTAATTTCTCCCCAATAAGGGATATATTCTAATCGGACATATGTTCAGTAATTTAAGTACAAGTGTACAACCCACTCTGGACACCCAGTCTCGACACTCGGACATATATATTAATGACATATGGACGTAGACTTTGGGTTCGGATCAGTTGGCCACCATAGGTGGTGGAGCGCGCACCCAACCTCTTGAGTGATTAAGTACTAATTGACCTGGATGTTGAGTGATTAATTAAGTACTAATTGACCTAGATGACCTCTTTGGAAGCTAAAAAACAATATCAAATGTGGCCACATCATGAGTTTGTGACCGAGCTACTTTTAAATGTCAAGTCCAAGTTAAGAAAGTTAACGTCTTTGAATTACTAGACCATTCCTTTTATGCACGCCTCGGTTTGGATTAGGGTTTTAGAAACCCGAACCCAACCCAACTTAAAACCCGAAACCTAAACCTGCAAAAAAAACAAACGGCTTTAAAAACTTAAACCCGAACCTGACCTAAACTATGTTTTTTTTTCAAACCCAAACCCGACCCAACCCAACTAAAATTCAACGGGTTTTGGTAAAACCCAAACTCAACATTTTTACACTATGTTTTAATAATAAAACCCAAACTCAACATTTTTACACTATGTTTATATAATGAAACCCAAACTCAACATTTTTACACTGTTTTAATAATAAAACCCAAACTCAACATTTTTACACTATGTTTTAATAACTAAAAAATATATATCTTGTAATTTGGTACCAGGGGCATGTGAAAAGGCACAACCATTTAGTGCAAGATTAGTGAATAATTCAAATTTACAAATTATGTGGGTTACTCTCTAGTTGTTCCTTTAATTTGTTCTCCAAGTGTCAACTTGCGTTATGACGACGACTTGTAGTCCCAGACTTGATTATGAACTGTGCCTCAAACTCGCTAAAGTTGATCCTAAGAGATCTACGTCGAACTTAGAATGATTATGTAGTGGCAGATGATCTGCTTGTTGTTACAATGTTCTTTGATAGTTCTTTAAGAGTTTTCAAAGATCTTATCTGAGTTTTGGGTCTTCAGCATAGCTTCGTTTTGATCTTCGATCTCCAATCTAAAGGTCCTTTTAGCTTTCAAATGAACTGTTATTAATAAGGGAGGAGATTAATTTAATTTTTCCCATTTACCCTTTTTAATTTGAATTTCAAGCAATGAGGGAGCACCACATGTCAAAGGCAATCTTTGTTTCCCTAATTCACTCAGATTGCGCCACGTATCGGAGGTTAAGTCCAGGCTTCACCAAATTACGCCACATGTGCAGAGCTGAGTTAGCTTGTGGGTGAGTCATCCGTCCTGCATGTCGAATTTTGATGGGACATTGTTGCCCAATCAGCAATGACGCGTGCGCTAACGGGTCAAACTCAAATGGGCCTTAATTGGGTTGGGTCAGGCTTAGATTGATCTGATTTGACTTGGATCGGGCTTAATTGGGCCCAATTGACTTGATTTGATTTAGGTTGGGTCTGATTGAGCCCCTTTGGCTTGTTTGAGCTTGATTTAATTTGAGTCGATCTTTATCGCCAATTTAATTTTGCCGATCAAATTGAAATTAAACCCTTGACCGGAGATCCAATTCTGATGATTGACCAATTTTGGATCAATCCTTGATTTGCGGAGGTCAATTTTGGGAATTTTCCCAATTGACTATGAATTGGAATGATCGTAACCATAGATTTGAGATCGTCGAACATATTAAAATTGGGCCTTCGATGATTTGACTTCACCAATTTGTCAATCTCTAGCCAATTTTTTATTTGTGAGGGCCAATTTGTTGATTTTATCCTCAATTGACGAGAAATTGAGTCCATCAGAATTATAGATAGTAAGATTGATTTCTAACTATCGGATCTTAGTTTGATTAAATTTCTAAGTATATTGTAGACGTCAAAATCTGAATGACTAATCTACTGTAAGTCCATACATCGACTCATTCACAAGTCCATCATCCATTTGTCGTAAGTTAGGTACCATTTTGTCCATCTTTCGTCCGTCGTAGGCTTACCATTGACTTATCCATTTGTTCGCTCGTCTCAGGCCCACCAATGGCCTGTCCATCCGTTTGCTCATCACTGGCCCGCCAATAGCCAGTCCATTGACTCACCGAGTCATCTTCACATCATCAGCCATGTCTTCGCCGTCACCACCAAATTAGCAGACCACCTATCTTCATCAAGATCGACTAGGTCCTGATCTAACACAACCAAAGGAGTCAGAAAAAGAAAGTTTTCTCCCCGATCCCCCGATCCCCCTTCTGAGGATCGAGGGAGTAAAAGAAGGACATCAAGTCGTCACTCCCCTTTTTGGGGCGCAGGAAAAAGAGGTCAATTCCCTTTCTGAGGGTCGACAAAACGTTGGCCAGAAATTGCCAGAAAGTCCAACACCCAAGGTGGAGATCCAGGAGTTCAAAAAATCTCAGTGCAGAGAAACTTTCACTCCAGTAACTCCACCAACTGGAGGTTCATCAAATCGCACTTAGTTCATTGAGAAACTCCATACAACTGCGAAAACGTCATCAAGCTGAAATACATGAAACACAAATATTTTTGTCCGCCTGATTAAATCTATTAAAAGTTCGTGTCCCCTTTCTCGGAGTTCATGAGTACGTCTCTGTCGAATCTCTAGGAGGCCTGAACCTCACCCATACGGTTTCGAAAATTTCTCTAGTCTAGAAATTTTCTCAAGTCAGAAGTACATTCGCTCAACTTGCTAGTCCGTTGAAGTTTCACCAGTTCACTGAAGAAGCTCTGCACAACCGCCGGTAATGTTACCAGGCTAGAACACACGGAACAAACATACTTTCGTCCCACCAACTAAACCCGACGCTCGTTCTTGTACACTCACTCGGAGACTCGAAACTCGTCATCAAATAATCGAGAAGTAGTAACTTCAACAACGCACCAAAATCCAATCAGAGGAAAGTTAGGAGATCACAACTGCACAATTTCCTAATTCACACCCAACTTGTAATTTTCTCTTTAAATTTGTCGATTTAATCAATCAGGCGTGCCGCTTCGCGGACCGGAAGATTTTCGAGAAAACATCTACATATGTAAAAAAAGAAAAACAAATAACCACGGGTGGGATTTAGCTAAACCCAAACTCGACCCGACGTCGGGTTTGCAATCTCAACCTCGAACTCAACCCGGGTTGGATTGTGGGAATCCAGACCTGCTTTTTTCGGGTCGGATTGGTTCAGGTTGGCTAGAAAACCCAACCCGATAGCCACCCTAGTTCCTTGACAAATGTATGAGAAAATTATATACGATCCAGCAAGGTCATCAGCCCAGGAAGGCTTACTAGTCTCCTAGTAATTTTAGTTGTTACAGTTTACCAAATCATCTCTATGGTGGGTATATAAGCCTTCGTTTCCCTTCTTCTAAAAATAAAAGAAGAGATAAGAAGCTGAATATATCGCTTTTAAACTGTTTGAATTGTATATGCTTTAATTTAGCTAGGATCCATTTGCTATCTCTGTATACTGTTGGGACACAGTCTCATCAATTAATGGAACTTTGGAATAAGTCCAATATCCTAAATTGAAATAGACTAACAATTATTAAACGTTAATTGCTGGAAAATTACAAAGATGAAGATTTCAAATTAAATACATAATCCACTGAATTTAAAGTGAGAAATCAATGCATAGGAAAATTTTAAAAGTAATTGGCATTAAATTTTAGGTAAATAAAATTTCATATTTAATTTTATCAATTTATAGAATTTAAGAGAATTAATTTTAAGGAGAATTCGATTAAGTAAAATTTGACATTGATATACTTTTCAAATTGGTGGTTGCAGCTTTTGACAAGAAAGAAATCTTCCTTACCCAACCAAGATCACTTTTCCTCATCATCCCTCCAATTTTGTGGTGGAAGAGGTAGCTACCAACCTCGTCACTGTGGAGGCTCAATAATGTAATATTCGTTACGGCGCCATGGCCTACCTTCTAAAGAACTTCCCATTTTGCATCTCAACTAGTAACAACTTACTCTAACAACTCATCGTGTGGCGAACGCTGCGAGACGCGCTCAAGTTTGTTGAGTCTTGTGGCTCTCATGAGCTCAATAAGTAATTGCTTGTCTTCTTCGATATGTGTATGTATGTCCTGCAGCGAACACAGGATCTTTTCGTCTCTCGCATGTCATTAATTAAGAAGAGAATACATAGGGAAAAGAGGGACGGGGGAGTAGTACTAGCTATATATAAAAGTTAGCGCCACTAACATCTGATCATCACAGACCTCTTCAGAACTCTCGGACGGTCGAATCTGGTTTGTGGTTCAACTTTCTATAGC
Source organism: Aristolochia fimbriata (assembly GCA_019845555.1). Classification (NCBI taxonomy): domain Eukaryota; kingdom Viridiplantae; phylum Streptophyta; class Magnoliopsida; order Piperales; family Aristolochiaceae; genus Aristolochia; species Aristolochia fimbriata. The sequence goes on from CM034079.1 coordinate 9,977,668, forward strand.
AAGCTAGCTAGGGACCCAAAATCTTGTTTGTATATGGAGAATCCACCTGAAGCTGAGACGACTAATAAGGTCGTGGACAGGGAGAAATGGGTTTACGATTCTTCCGTTGATCATAAAGGGAGAGTTCCTCTTAGGGCCTCAACTGGAACCTGGAAAGCAGCTATCTTCGTTATAGGTACTGGTCCTGTTTCTCCTTCATCGCTCTTCGAATTTCGATCTTAATATTGTAATCTTCGTTGGTACGTACTCATCATGGTCTATATATATATGGATGTACATATATATATATATGTTGTGGTTGCAGTAATGGAGTTCAGTGAGAGGTTGAGTTTTTTTGGGATCTCCACAAATCTCATAATCTACCTCACGCAAGTACTTGATCAGGACCTCGGAACTGCTGTGAAGAACGTGAATTACTGGGCGGGAGTAACGACCATTATGCCATTGATCGGAGGGTTTTTAGCCGACGCTTATTTGGGCAGATTCCGAGCCGTCGTCCTCTCCACCATCATCTACCTCTCGGTAATTAATTAACACTACTAATTGATTAATTAATTAATCACAGCAAATTAAAACAATATATGAACAGAAAGTAGTATAATATCGACAATTAGTATATCCTTTTTAACCTTAATGCACGTGAATTAATTAAACAGGGGTTGAGTCTGATGACGGCGTCGCGCTTCGTCCCGAACTTGAAGCCGTGCGAGACGAACGTGTGCGACAAAGCATCAAACATTCACCAAGTCGTCTTCTTCGTTGCGCTATACTTGATCTCGGTGGGGACTGGAGGGCACAAACCCTCGTTAGGGAGCTTCGGGGCGGACCAGTTCGACGAGGAGCACCCAGAAGAGAGGGTGAAGAAGATGTCCTTCTTCAACTGGTGGAGTTTTGGAGTCTGCTGTGGCCTCCTCCTCGGTGTCACTCTCATCGTCTACGTTGAAGATTTCCTGAGCTGGGGACTCGCTTTTGTAATCCTCACATCAGTCGTGGCCGTCTGTCTCGTTATATTTTTGCTGGGAACGCCGTTTTATCGATACCCGCTCCCAAAGGGAAGCCCATTGACTCCAATGGCCCAAGTTCTGGTCGCAGCGATAGCCAAGCGAAACCTGCTCCTCCCTCCCACTCCTGCGCTTCTGTACAACCCCCCAATTAATGAAGGTTCTTCTTCTTCCAGGCGACTTTGCCACTCCAAGAACTGGAGGTTTCTGGACAAAGCGGCCATCATCGAACAGAACCCAAGTGAGGACACGGAGGCCCAAATAGCAGCAACAACAGTTAATAAGCATTTCAATAATAACAGACGGTGCAGGAGACTAGCGACGGTGACCAAAGTTGAAGAAACCAAGCTCGTCCTCAACATCATCCCCATATGGCTAGTCTGTTTGATGTTCGGCATCAATAACTCCCAAGGGACGACCTTCTTCGTGAAACAGGGGAACATCATGAACAGGAAACTGACGCACAACTTCACCATCCCCGCGGCCTCCATGTACTGCATCACCGCCGTGGTCATGATCGTCATCATCGTGCTCTACGACAGGACTGTTGCACCTTTCTTAAGGAGACTCAAGGGCGACGACAGGGGCATCAGCATTTTACAGAGGATCGGGATCGGGATGGCCTTCTCGACCCTGGTCATGGTCTCGGCGGCCCTCGTGGAGCGGAAGAGGCTCGATTCGCTCGCGGAGGGGTCCGTCGTGAGCGTGTTTTGCTTGCGCCGCAGTTCGCGCTCCTGGGCGTCGCGGATGCGTTCACCCTCGTGGGTCTGCAGGAGTATTTCTACGATCAAGCGCCCGATTCCATGCGTAGCCTGGGGTCTGCCTTGTACCACAGCGTCATGGGTGTGTCCAGCTTCCTTAGCAGTCTTCTCTTGATCGTCGTGGACCGAGTTACGTCCAAGGACGGGCATGGAGGGTGGATCAGTAGGAACTTGGACGTAAGCCGGTTGGATAACTTCTACTGGCTGCTTGTGGTCATGAGTGGATTGAACTTGTGCATTTATGTAGTCGTAGCCAGAAGGTACGAGTACAAGAACGTGGAGAGGAGCACTACTGTCAAGTAATGGTGATTAATTCGCACCAGCAGCTGTTTGTATTTGATCTGGGATGTCTTTGTTGGGTGATAACTGATTATATAGTAATATATGGCTTAATAGGCCCAAGAGACTGCTCTAGTTTCTGCAATTTGTGTCCCTATTTAGCCAACTTATTTCAGTACCAACCACCATGGAGGTACGAAACCCGTCAACTATATGTATAACTATATATACACACACCTATGGGACTGGTTACTAGTCCAATTGACCAACTTATGCGAACTGAAATCAATCACCACATATGCACATCTATGGCGACAATGATCACCTAACCAGCAACCATTAACCAACCAATCGGGACCGACAAGGTCGCCACAGATTGTCAACCAACTTAGGGGGACTGATCGCCACATATGCACTTCATGGTGACAAATAATTTAAAAAATATGAATATATATAAATATACCTATATGATTATATAAAACTAAATTAATATGTTTTAGGTGATTTATTTTGGTTTAAATAATTATTTTAAATATTTAAATTGTTTGATTAATAAAACCACCGGCATCTTGAATATTTCATTGAGCGGCTTCTTGCAGCGGGTGACCAGGATCCACCCTCCCTCGTCTTCTTTGGCGGCTTCTCGAGGCGTCAACTTTGGATTGTCTGTTTTCCTCTGCTGTGCAGGCACTCTATTGGGAGGGCCAAATTTGGGAAGATATCTTCTTTCCCCCTCGGTTTGAGGTTGGTTGAGCTTAGTCTTGGGACTAGGCTTGACCTAGACAAACAATGAACTCATAGTTGGAGTGTTCTCATCTTTCTCAATAATTATACGACCTTAAGTCCCCACCTCTAGAATTTTGTCCTTAAGGACGAAATCTTTTTCTGTTGGGTGTCCAAGTAAGCGATGGTATTTGTAGTAGTTGGGGTCTCTGGTTTTCCTAACATCTCCGAGTCTTTTCGCTTCTGGTAGCTAGAGCAGATTGGTCTCAAGCTGTTGTTCGAGCATCATAGATATGTCGGATTCTAAAAATGGGTACTTCTTTGCATGTTTCTCTTTCAGCGTCTGCCTCAGGGAGGTTGCTCCGACGAGCAGCCTCAAGCCGTTGTTCTGCCTCGGCTTCCCTCCAACTTTGACTGGATTGATGATGTTCATTGTATATCACCCTTTCGTCGTCTCTTTGGGGTTCTTCTTCATGGCTTTCCATTTTTTATTCCGCTCGTTTATCGAAGCATTGCCCTTACCTTTCTGTTCGATGAGGATCTCCATGTCGTGGGCCTCCGTCGCTAGTGCCTAGAAATATTTGGGCTTTTGACTCTCCAGGAAGTACAGGAGTCCCCAATTCATCCTGTCGAGGCACATCTCAATCTCCGTCTTGATGGATAGAGAGGTGTTTTCCTGTTATTCAGGTTGAGGTCCACTGATTCATGTAGTCAATCACCTTCTCGCCATTCTTCTGCTTCAGGTTCGTGAGCTCTACTAGAGTCACGGTCAACGGGTGTTGTTGAACTGACAGAGGAATTCATGCTCCAGCTACTCCCAATTGTCAATCAATTCCTGAGAAAGTTCAATGAACCAGTCGAATGCGTTCCCCTTCAAGGATCGCCCGAACTGCTTGACGAGAAGGTCGTCGTGTGTGCCGAGGTTGTTGCAGGTTTCGATGAAGAGTGTGATATGCTTCTTTGGGTCGTCATCTCCATTGAAATACTGAAATTTGGGCAGGTGATACCTGAGCAGCTTGTGTAGAGTCTGAATCCACATGGAGTATGGTCATTTGTATGCCTGAGATTGACTATCCCCGTCGTACACATTGTTTTGGACGGCCAGGTTGATCATTTTGTTGACCGCATCCATCGTGAGGGTGCTCTTCGAATCGAAGCTCCCTAGTGATCAACTAGACTTTGGGGTCCGGTTCCTCTAGGTGTGGTGTCGTCGATGTTCTTGTACCAATTTGATTTTTCGACTTCCTGAGAGATATTTCCCATGTTGGTCGTGATGATCTCAAGTTTCTCCATCATCTTGGCTATTTGTGCGTCTCTGGCCATGATCTGCTCGCTCTACTCCCTCATTGTGGCGGGCAGTTATGCGAGCTATTCCTCCACCATCTTGTCCAGCGTCACCATAGCTGCAACTTTGGTACTGAGGAGATGACCACCGGTGAATGTCGGCGTGGGGAGATAACCACAGGTCATTGAGCTCCATTGGTGCTAGTTGGAGAGGAGGTGTAGCCATGTTTGTTGAAGTGCTTAATCATGGCCAAGACAAGTATGACTTTCAACACATGGGGAGATTTGGTCGGACTAACCACCAAGAGTGGTTGCTACTGGTCAAAGTAGCCCGGCTTTCTTTGGGGCACTACTACTTGAAGTTAGAAAACGACGCTTTGGCGATGGTCCTCCCTCGGGGACAGACCTATCTGGTTAACAGACTTTTTGCCCAGGCTCGCATCACTGGACCCGCGCAAACTGGCGGCGGGGAAGTTGGAGAGATCCTCCTTCCCAACACGGTTGTTGCACTTGGCCTTGTGGTTGTGACAGTAAGTCGTAGGTAGACTGGGTTGGCGGGGGTAAGTTTCTTGGTGTGGTTGTCAGAGTTGTTGTCTACCATTTTTTCGGTGTCGAAGGAGTTGACAAACAAAGATATGAGAGGTAGAAGTGTCCTACCGGGCGTGCCAAATCTGCATTCACGTGAATACGCCGGTCTGCGAAACGTCACAATCACTAGTACAAAATACAGAGAAAAAATTATAAGTGTGGGAAAATTTTGAAATTTCGCCAATGCATCTTTTAATATTCCTTTGATTCGATCTGTTTGTGTGTGAAATTTGCTCCTAACGATCCAATTGTGAATCACAACCTCCAAGAAGAAGTACATGAACTTACAGCAAATTTAGTCGGCTGGACGAAAAATTTGGTATTTTGTGTGATCAGTTTGATGATGTTCTTTGCGTTATGTAGAGTTCTTGGACAATTTGGCTGCAATTCGACAAGATCTTCAATCAACAGAGCTTCTAGACTTGGAAAATTTTCTTAACCCGTTCTTTCCTTCCTCCTGGCAATTTGTAATTTTTTTCTTCTTTGTTTTCTCTCATTCGATCCACTAAAAGAGGATATGTAACTTCTGATTTTTTAATTTCAATTTTGAATTCCTTGACCAAATCCGACTGGTCCATGTGGTAGTCCCATGTTGCTAACGTGATGGACATGTGTTGGTGATGTGTTGATGTCGTTAGGCTAATGTGTTGATTACATGGCTCATGCGGCGTGTCAATGATGGGCCCATAGGGGAATTTGAATCTCATTATGTCGATTTGATCTTGGAGATGGGTCGATCAGGATATGTCTTATCGATGTCTGATTTGACTTGTTCATGCTCCAATCGCCGGCTTTTGCTTCTAAAGGTCAAAGACTTTGACTTGCATCTTATAGGAGTTTGACTTGCTCGATCGTTGTCATCCATTATACCAGTATAAGTCAGAATAATAAATACTAATTTACAACAAATTTTGGTGCCAACAATCAATCAAATACTTTGAATAAGTAACTACTTTATACTAAATAAATCACCAAAAAAAATTCATTTCGTCAAGTACCTATATTATATCTCCCATTTAGTCAAGTACCTATATTATATCTCCCATTTAGTTAAGTACCTATCTTATATATCTCCCATTTAGTCAAGTACCAATAATATATCTCCTATTTAGTCAAGTACCTATATTATATCTCCCATTTAGTCAAGTACCTATCTTATATATCTCCCATTTAGTCAAGTACCTATATTATATCTCCCATTTAGTCAAGTAATGTCATATTTAAATCATCAAAGAAATTAAGATAAGAATTTTTTCATTATATGCATAAGAAATTAAATAAGACCGCAAGTGAATTTTAAATACATTTTAGTGTAATTAGTCTTTTTGTAATTTTAACTACATGTAATTTAACAGTCAGTCTATCGGGACTCACAACCAGTCTCCATAAGTAACTCTATGAGGATTGGTTACCCGTTGCCACATGCATCAATCTATAGAGACTGGTAATCAGTCCCCATAGACTGCGGTGTAGGGACTGGTTATCAGTCGCCACAGGCATCAATCTATGGAGACAGGTAGTCAATCCTCATAAATTGGTATGTGGGAACTGGTTACCAGTCACCTCAGGCTTCAATCTATGGAAATTGGTAACCAACTACAATTAGGTGCATGATTCCCATGAGAAGCCTTGGGATGACATTGTACCCCAGCATGATTGGAGGCTTGAGCTTCCTCACGAATCTCTTGATTACAATAATAGACCGGGTAGAGGTTTAGTAGCAGTAGCTGGTTTTCGAGGGATTTGAACAAGAGTAGACTCAATAACCTCTATTGGTTGTTGGCTGTTCTTAGTGGATCAATCTTTGTGTGTATGTGGTTTTGGCTTAGAGGTATTCTTACAAGAGAGTCTAAAAAGAGCTGACAGTGATTAGTGATGATTCACTATCACTAGTAAAACCAGTCATTTGGCGACTGTCACAAATAATCGCCAAAGACAACGAAACCAGTCCCTAAAGGGTAGCAACTGGTCCCCCATCGCTAAAACATGGTACCAAAAGAGTTTGTAGCCAAACAGTTTATGGCGACGGGCATCACTGGTCTCTATTCGAAGAAACTTTTGGCGACTGTTAACCGGTCCCCAAATTCAACAAATCTGGTGATTGTTAACCGGTCCCAAATTCTGCCAATGTAGAAGGCGAGCTAGAAGAGATGCAGAGCGAGGGAAAGTCACGAGCAGGAAGGGAAAACCGCGAGCAGGAAGGGAAAGCCACGAGCAGGAAGGGAAAGCCACGAGCAGGAAGGGAAAGCCACGAGCGGGAAAGGAATTAGCAGAAATAAGCTGGAATTAGGAAAATAAACTAAGGGTCACATGTGCCCTTACATGTCCTTCCAAATATATCTTCCAATAATTTTTATTTTTACTTTGATTTATAACAAGTCTCTATGATTCTTTGATTTATATATAACAAGTGCCTTTCATGTCCTTATATAATTAATTAACTAAATTAATTATAACAGTATATAGAACAAGTCACTTTCATTTATAAAGAGTATTTACAATCGCTAAGAGACTACGTTTTGCCCCATTTGCTACATATATTTTTTAATTATGCAGCATATAATATTATATTAGCATTAGAATTGAATAAGTCCTTTTGATTATACATTTATTGAATTATTGATCAATTAAAATATGTTCTTTGTAAATATTTTTGTGATCGTACAAGTTGAAGAAAAACTTCCAACTATAATTCAGATTTATTAAGTTACACTAATGTTTTAAAAACCGAACCGGCCATCCAACTGGCACTATGTCTGATTTTGGTTGAACCCAGTATGACCGGGTTGGACAGTTTGATATTATATATCATACTTTACATATATGTAATATTTAAATAAGAAGAAGACAAAAATAACGCTGGTATATATACAGTGAACCAGGGCGAGTCAGTAAGAACTAGACTGGCCTTCGATTTTGGTTCAATTGGGCCAAACCGGTCGATTCGGTTCGGTTTTCAAATCATTGAGTTAGAACTTAAGTTTTTATTTCATTCAAATATTTAAATGCTCATTAAGTTTTATTAATGGAAAAATGTTGATAAATTAAACAACAAATCATATTTGGTAAATAAAACTGGAAATAAAATTTAGTTAACATATTTTAATTAATCACCTACTAATTGAAAATCAACTAATACACACATTGGTACGTACATAGTAACTAAAACATTTTTATTTACTATATGCTTCTCAATTAATGACCCAAGTGGATATTATATTTAGTAAATCTTATGAAATTAAAATTTTTAGTAAAACCCAAATTTAAAATTTTTATGTAAAAACATTCATATTTTATATAATTGGTAAAAATCTCAGAAAATATATTAACTAGTTAGTTAGTTATATATTTCATCCTTGCCATTCCTCTAATTTGTTGGGGCGTGGCTATTAGTTGATCAAGGACAACTTGTCAAATCAATCTCTATTTGTCGATATTTAGAGTATCCACCGGTTAAGCCAAAAATGAAACGACTGTCTCTAGTGGTTGGTATACTCTAATGTATATGGAAACTATTACATTAGTTAAGCTAATTATTGATAATAAGGACTGTCTACCGGTAGCCATACTTCAACATTTAGGAGGCTGTTTTCACGAATCCTTATTAGACAATATTTAGTGACTATTTACCAGATAGTTATCGGGTATCCAAAAACCATTATTTATGGCGACTGTCTACCAGCTAGAAGGGCTGAAATTATAACGACGGGTAGTCAGTCTCCAATAATTTTTAGGCTATAGCGACTGATTTAGTCAATCGCGATAGCTTTTATCAATTACTATAAAATATTTCTAGCGACCAGCTACATTGACCCGTTGCAAATAGCCGAAACCAGACACCATTTCTTATTTATTAGCGACTGGTCCATCTACAACAATTGCCAAAAATGCCTTTTTTACTAGTGTATGTATGTATAACATCGAACATTGTTGTATCATACCTGAATAAACTTAATTTTTTAGTTGTATTTAATTAAATTAACTTTGTCAATGGATAGTTAGAGGGGATACATTAGGCACCTATTATATAAGCTTATTAGATGTTCTTTAATGACAAGTGAAAACCTCAATTAATAAGCATAAATGGTTTCTTAATAGAGACATTTTTTGACATTTGATAGCTTTTAGCCTTCCACAATGCAAACAGGTATGAACGTGACTAGCTAAATCACCTTTGATTTACACATAACTAGTCGAAAAGTTATGCGATGCCGCAACGCGAATAAATTAAAATATATATATTTTCAAAAAATATTAATTAGAATATGGTACTGTCCCACCCCTAGCCCCACCTCCCCCACAACACACAACCTTCCTCCCCTTGGCTCCCTTACGGGTTTGCTCCCTCGCTCTCCCACGCGGGATGTTGTGCCCCATGGTCTTCCCCCCCGGACTACCCCTTACCCCGTGGTCTTCTCCGCCCGGTGGCAGGTGTGTCGGTGATCACATTGTGTCCCATTGTCCACTGTTGATTCACATTGATCCGATACATTGTCCCACGGGTTGATGCATTTTGTGATCACATTACATTGATTTGTTGATTGATCACATTGTTCACATTGTTTTGATCACATTGTTCCACATTGTCCCCGTGATCACATTGTGTTCCCCGGTGTTCCCACACGGTGATTTGCCACGGTGTCCCCGTATTGTTATTCCCCATTGTTCACATTGATTTATTGTTGGTTCCTTTGTTGATTTGTGGTGATGGCATTTTTATTTTTTTCCTCCGTTCGTTGATCCCCAGGTGTGCATTGTTTGATGCCCATTGATCACACGGTTCACGTTATTGTCCACCCCGTCCCCGGTCACGGTGATCACATTTGTTCACTCGGCGTGTTCCCCGTTGGGCGTTCACATTGTCGGCGTCCTTTATTGTTCCCGGTGTTGTTCCCACATTGTCCCCGTCCGTTTGTTCGGATCACGGTTGTTCCCCACTGCGGCGTTGTTGTTCCGTTGGCGTCCCCGGATCCCCGGTCCCCGTCCCCGTTCCCGATTCCCCGTTCACAATTTGTTGTGTTCCCGGCTTCCCATTGTCCCCCATTCAGTAATTTACAGCATTTAATGTTTGTCCTGGTTTCACCCTGCGTGGTCCCACGTATTGTCCCTTATTGGTTCCGGTTATTGTCCCCATTGTTTTCACCACAGTTTTGGTTTGTTGATGTTTGTTGATGGTTCACGTGTTCCCAGTTTGTTCGTTCACGTTTTCCCACCGTGTTTCCCCACAGTATTCCCCGTTTTTTTCCCATTATTGTCCCCGTGTTCCCCAGGTGTTCCCCAAGTTGTTCACAGTGTTTGTGTTCCCCTGTTTCCTTTTTGTCCCCAGGTACATTGTTCCCCGTTGTTCCCCTGCGTTCCCCGGTGTTCCTGGTCCCAGGTGTTTCCCAGGTGTCCCCACGGTTCCCCAGGTGTTTCCCCACACGGTCACATTTTTCCCCCGATCCCCAGTGTTTTCCCACTGTGTTCCCCAGTGTTTCCCCCGGTTCCCCACGGTGTTTCCCCGGTGTTCCCCGGTGTTTCCCAGGTGTTCCCCAGGTGTTCCCCGGTGTTCCCCGGTGTTCCCCGGTTTCCCCGGTCCCCCCGTGTTCCCACGGTTTTCCCGTGTTCCCCAGTGTTCCACGTGCGGTTCCCCGGTGTTCCCAGTGTTCCCAGGTGTTCCCAGGTTTCCCAGGTGTTCCCACATCCCGTCCCCCCAGGTGTTTCCCAGGTGTTTCCCCAGTGTTCCCAGGTGTTCCCACAGTGTGTTCCCCAGTGTTCCCAGGTGTTCCCCAGTGTTCCCAGGTGTTCCCACAGTGTTCCCAGGTGTTCCCCCAGGTGTTCCCAGGTGTTCCCCAGGTGTTCCCAGTTTGTTCCCATGTGTTCCCAGGTGTTCCCACGTGTTCCCAGGTGTTCCCACAGTGTTTCCCGGTTTCCCAGTGTTCCCACAGTGTTTCCACATGTTTCCCAGGTGTTCCCCTGTGTTCCCCCACCGTGTTCCCAGGTGTTCCCCAGGTGTTCCCCAGGTGTTCCCCACAGTGTTCCCAGGTTCTGTTTCCCACAGTGTTCCCACAGTGTTCCCACGTGTTTCCCCAGTGTTCCCCACATTGTTTCCCCCCCATTCCCCGTGTTTCCCACAGTGTTCCCCGATTGTTCCCACAGGTGTTCCCCACAATGTTTCCCCGGTTTCCCCTGTGTTCCCACAGTGTTCCCACATTGTTCCCCACTGTTTCCCAGTGTTCCCCACAGTCCCCAGTGTTTCCCCACCCCTGTGTTCCCCACAGTGTTCCCCACGTGTTCCCCACGTGTTTTCCCTGTGTTCCCACGGTGTTCCCCAAGTGTTCCCACAGTGTTTCCCCACAATGTTCCCCTGTGTTTCCCCAATGATGTTCCCCTGTGTTCCCACGTGTGTGTTCCCAGTGTTCCCACAGTTTCCCCATGTTTCCCACAGTGTTTTCCCACAGTGTTCCCCAGTATTTCCCCTGTGTTCCCACGTGTTCCCCAGTGTTCCCCCTCCCCACTGTGTTCCCCACAGTGTTCCCCTGTGTGTTCCCCCAGTGTTCCCCTGTGTTCCCCCCAGTGTTCCCACAGTGTTCCCCAGTTCCCACAGTGTTCCCCAGGTGTTCCCCAGTGTTCCCCCCATTGTTCCCCACAGTGTTCCCCGGTGTTCCCACAATGTGTGTTCCCCACATTGTTCCCCCAGTGTTCCCCTGTGTTCCCCAGTGTTTCCCCATGTTCCCCTGTGTTCCCAGGTGTTCCCCCCCAGTGTTCCCACAGTGTTTCCCACAGTGTTTCCCCTTTGTTTCCCATTGTGTTCCCAGTGTTCCCCCCAGTGTTCCCCAGTGTTTTTCCCCTGTGTTCCCAGTGTTCCCCACGTGTTCCCACAGTGTTCCCCCATGTTTCCCCTGTGTTCCCAGGTGTTCCCCGTGTTTCCCCACATTGTTCGTTTCCCCAGTGTTCCCCAGGTGTTCCCCAGTGTTCCCACAGTGTTCCCCGGTGTTCCCACGTTCCCTTTTGTTTCCCCAGGTGTTCCCCCAGTGTTTCCCACAGTGTTCCCAGGTGTTCCCCCACCAGTGTTCCCACAGTGTTCCCCAGGTGTTCCCCAGTGTTTCCCCTGTGTTCCCCCAGTGTTCCCAGTGTTCCCACCAGTGTTCCCCAGTGTTTCCCACAGTGTTTCCCACAGTGTTCCCCAGTGTTCCCCTTTGGTGTTCCCAGGTGTTTGTGTTCCCCTGTGTTTCCCCATGTGTTCCCCAGGTGTGTTTTCCCCCAGGTGTTCCCACAGTGTTCCCCCAGTGTTCCCCTTGTTCCCCACAGTTCCCAGGTGTTCCCCTGTGTTCCCTGTGTGTTCCCCAGTGTTCCCACAGTGTTCCCCACAGTGTTCCCCCCATGTTCCCATTGTTTCCCCCCAGTGTTCCCCTGTGTTCCCCAGTGTTCCCCTGTTCCCATGTTTCCCCATGTTCCCCACGTGTTCCCAGGTGTGTTCCCCAGTTCCCCAGTGTTCCCCCCCCAGTGTTTTCCCCTGTGTTGTTCCCCACCCAGTTTCCCACCCAGTGTTCCCCCTGTGTTCCCAGGTGTTCCCCAGTGTTCCCCCCAGTGTTTCCCCAGGTGTGTTCCCCTACAGTGTTCCCCCCAAGTGTTCCCACAGTGTTCCCAGGTGTTCCCCAGTGTTCCCAGGTGTTCCCAGGTGTTCCCCAGGTGTTTCCAGTGTTCCCAGTGTTCAGTGTTCCCCAGGTGTTTTCCCAGTGTTCCCAGGTTTTTCAGTTTTTAGGTTTCCCAGGTGTTCCCAGGTGTTCCCAGTGTTCCCCTTGTTCCCAGGTGTTTCCCAGGTGTTCCCCAGGTGTTCCCCACCAGGTGTTCCCACCCAGTGTTCCCAGTGTTCCCCAGGTGTTCCCAGGTGTGTTCCCCAGGTGTTCCCCATGTTCCCCCTGTTTTCCCCAGTGTTCCCCCCAGTGTTCCCCCCACGGTGTGTTCCCCCCAGGTGTTCCCAGTGTTTTAGGTGTTCCCAGGTGTTCCCCAGGTGTTCCCACAGTGGTTTCCCACAGTGTTCCCCAGTGTTCCCACAGTGTTTCCCAGGTGTTCCCAGGGTTCCCAGTTTCCCCAGTGTTCCCAGGTGTTCCCCAGTGTGTTCCCCCGGTGTTTCCCAGGTGTTCCCCCAGGTGTTCCCCCAGTGTTCCCAGGTGTTCCCCCCAGTGTGTTCCCAGGTGTTCCCACAATGTTCCCCTGTGTTCCCCAGTGTTTCCCCCCCAGTGTTCCCCCAGTGTTCCCCAGGTGTTCCCAGTTTCTTATTTCCCCCGTGTTCCCCTGTGTTCCCAGGTGTTCCCCAGTGTTTCCCCAGTGTTCCCATGTTTCCCACAATGATTTCCCCATTTTCCCAGTGTTTCCCAGTGTTCCCCACATTGTTTCCCACAGTTCCCCACAGTGTTTCCCACAATGTTTTCCCAGGTGTTTCCCTGTGTTCCCACAATGTTCCCCACTCCCCAGTTTTCCCCCTGTGTTTTTGTTCCCCCTGGTTCCCCTGTGTTCCCCACGTGTTTCCCACCCTGTTCCCCACAGTGTTCCCCGTGTTCCCCTGTGTTCCCAGTGTTTTCCCCCTGTTCCCCTGTTTCCCCTGTGTTCCCAGTGTTTCCAGTGTTCCCCCCGTGTTCCCAGGTGTTCCCCACAGTGTTCCCCCTGTTCCCACGGTAACTTCCCCGTGTGTTTCCCAGTGTTTCCCCTGTGTTCCCCAGGTGTTTCCCCTGTGTTCCCAGTGTTCCCAGGTGTTCCCCCGACGTGTTCCCCACGTGTTCCCAGGTGTTCCCCAGTTCCCAGTGTTCCCCAGTGTTCCCCGTGTTCCCCGGTGTTCCCCTGTTTCCCCTGTGTTCCCCAGGTGTTCCCAGGTGTTCCCAGTTGTTCCCAGGTGTTCCCAGTGTTTCCACAGTGTTCCCAGGTGTTCCCCGTGTTCCCAGTGTTCCCAGTGTTCCCCGGTGTTTTAGGTGTTCCCAGGTGTTCCCCGTGTTCCCCAGGTGTTCCCAGGTGTTCCCCAGGTGTTCCCCAAGTGTTCCCCACAGTGTTCCCCGTGTTCCCAGGTGTTCCCCACAGTGTTCCCAGGTTCCCCCCACAATTCCCAGGTGTTCCCCGGTGTTCCCAGGTGTTCCCCAGGTGTTCCCAGGTGTTCCCAGTGTTCCCCCCTGGTGTTCCCAGGTGTTCCCAGGTGTTCCCAGGTGTTCCCAGGTGTTCAGTGTTCCCCAGTGTTCCCCGTGTTCCCCCAGGTGTTCCCAGGTGTTCCCCCGTGTTCCCAGGTGTTCCCAGGTGTTTCCAGGTGTTCCCAGGTGTTCCCAAGTGTGTTTCCCAGGTGTTCCCCAGGTGTTCCCCGGTGTTCCCCAGTGTTCCCCGTGTTCCCAGGTGTTCCCAGGTGTTCCCAGGTGTTCCCCAGGTGTTCCCCAGTGTTCCCCGTGTTCCCCGTGTTCCCCAGGTGTTCCCAGGTGTTCCCAGGTGTTCCCAGGTGTTCCCAGGTGTTCCCAGGTGTTCCCAGGTGTTCCCCGGTGTTCCCAGTGTTCCCAGGTGTTCCCAGGTGTTCCCAGGTGTTCCCCAGTGTTCCCAGGTGTTCCCAGGTGTTCCCCAGGTGTTCCCCCAAGTGTTCCCAGGTGTTCCCAGGTGGTTTCCCAGGTGTTCCCCGTGTTCCCCACAGTGTTCCCCAGGTGTTCCCCCGTGTTCCCAGTGTTCCCCGTGTTCCCCGTGTTCCCCGTGTTCCCCAGTGTTCCCAGTGTTCCCCGTGTTCCCCAAGTGTTCCCCAGGTCCCAGTTTCCCCGTGTTCCCAGGTGTTCCCAGGTGTTCCCCAGGTGTTCCCAGGTGTTTAGTGTTCCCCCAGTGTTCCAGGTGTTCCCCAGGTGTTCCCACAGTGTTCCCAGGTGTTCCCAGGTGTTCCCAAAGTGTTCCCCAGTGTTCCCAGGTGTTCCCAGGTGTTCCCCGTGTTCCCCGTGTTCCCCAGGTGTTCCCCAGGTGTTCCCAGGTGTTCCCCAGGTTTCCCAATGTTCCCCAGGTGTTCCCCTGTGTTCCCAGGTGTTCCCCGTGTTCCCCAGTGTTCCCCCCGGTGTTCCCCGTGTTCCCCGTGTTCCCAGGTGTTCCCAGGTTCCCAAAGGTGTTCCCCCAGGTGTTCCCAGGTGTTCCCCGGTGTTCCCCGTGTTCCCCGTTCCCAGGTGTTCCCCTGTGTTCCCAGGTGTTCCCAGGTGTTCCCAGGTGTTCCCCAATTGTTCCCCAGTGTTCCCCAGGTGTTCCCAGGTGTTCCCCAGGTGTTCCCAGGTGTTCCCAGGTGTTCCCAGGTGTTCCCAGGTGTTCCCCAGTGTTCCCCGTGTTCCCAGTGTTCCCAGTGTTCCCAGGTGTTCCCCGGTGTTCCCAGGTGTTCCCCGTGTTCCCCTGTTTCCCAGGTGTTCCCCAGTGTTCCCCAGGTGTTCCCAGGTGTTCCCCAGGTGTTCCCCGGTGTTCCCAGGTGTTCCCCAGTGTTCCCAGGTGTTCCCAGGTGTTCCCAGGTGTTCCCCTGTGTTCCCAGGTGTTCCCAGTGTTCCCCGGTGTTCCCCCCCGTGTTCCCAGGTGTTCCCAGGTGTTCCCCAGGTGTTCCCAGGTGTTTTCCCAGGTGTTCCCCGTGTTCCCAGGTGTTCCCAGGTGTTCCCCGTGTTCCCAGGTGTTCCCCGGTGTTCCCAGGTGTTCCCAGGTGTTCCCCCACAGTGTTTCCCCGTGTTCCCCGTGTTCCCGGTGTTCCCCAGGTGTTCCCCCGGTGTTCCCCACTGTTCCCAGGTGTTCCCCAGGTGTTTCCGTGTTCCCCCATGTTTTCCCGTGTTCCCCAGTGTTCCCAGGTGTTCCCAGGTGTTCCCAGGTGTTCCCCGGTGTTCCCCTTGTTCCCCAGTGTTCCCAGTTTCCCCATTGTTCCCCACATGTTCCCATGTGTTCCCCGTGTTCCCACATGTGTTCCCCCCATGTGTTCCCTGTGTTCCCACAGTGTTCCCAGTGTTTCCCACATTTCCCCACAGTGTTCCCACATTTCCCAGGTGTTCCCCTGTGTTCCCACTGTGTTCCCCCTGTGTTCCCCCGTTTCCCAGTGTTCCCACATTGGTTTCCCACCCCAGTGTTCCCCGTTTCCCACATTTTGTGTTCCCAGGTGTTCCCAGGTGTTCCCCAGGTGTTCCCAAGTGTTCCCCGTGTTCCCCCCATGTTCCCCAGGTGTTCCCACAGTGTTTTGATGTTCCCCCAATGTTTCCCAGGTGTTCCCCAGGTGTTCCCAGGTGTTCCCAGGTGTTTCCCCAGGTGTTCCCCCTGTTCCCACAGGTGTTTCCCCAGTGTTCCCAGGTGTTCCCCCACGGTTCCCAGTTTCCCACAGTTCCCAGTTTCCCCTTTGTTCCCCAGGTGTTCCCAGGTTTCCCCAATGTGTTCCCTTATGTTCCCCGGTGTTCCCCCCTCTGTTCCCCAGGTGTTCCCAGGTGTTCCCAGTGTTCCCCGTGTTCCCAGGTGTTTCCCAGGTGTTCCAGGTGTTCCCCTGGTTCCCCCCCCCCCAGGTGTTCCCAGGTTGGTGTTTCCCAGGTTTCCCCACAGTGTTCCCCCGGTGTTTGGTGTGTTTCCCCAGGTGTTCCCAGTTTCCCACAGTGTTCCCCAGGTGTTCCCAGGTGTTCCCCCAGGTGGTTTCCCCAGTGTTTTCCCCAGAGTTTCCCCAATTTTTCCCAGGTGTTCCCCGTGTTCCCCGTTTCCCCATGTTCCCCATGTTCCCACTTTGTTCCCCCCCGTGTTCCCCACATTTCCCAGGTGTTTTCCCCCCCGTGTGTTCCCAGGTGTTCCCAGGTGTTCCCAGGTGTTTCCCCACAGTGTTTCCCCCTGTTCCCAGTGTTCCCCAGTGTTCCCACTGTGTTTCCCATGTGTTCCCATGTGTTCCCATGTGTTCCCACGTGTTCCCCCATGTTCCCAAAGTGTTCCCCAGGTGTTCCCAGTTTCCCCAGTGTTCCCAGGTTTCCCCACATTCCCCTGTGTTCCCACAGTTCCAGTGTTCCCCACATTGTTCCCCTGGTTCCCCAGGTGTTTTCCTATTGTTTCCCAGGTGCTGATTTCCCCCCAAAGTGGTTTCCCCCTATTGGGTTCCCACAGTGTTTCCCCACGTGGTTTCCCCACGGTGTTTCCCACATTGTTCCCCACCATGGTTCCCACAGTGTTCCCCTTGTTCCACAGTGTGTTCCCCTGTGGTTCCCCACATGTGTTTTCCCGCGGCCCCACGTATTCCCATGTTTCCCCACAGTGTTTCCCACAATGTGTTTCCCCTCGTTTTCCCCCTGTTTCCCACATTTTCCCCAATTGGTTTCCACCCTGTCCCCGCGGTTCCCCATGTCCCCACCCGTGGTTTTCCCCGTGGTATCCCACATTGTGGTTTTGGTTTCCTATGGTTCCCATGTTTCCCCACAGTGTTCCCCTGTTTCCACAGTGTTCCCACAGTGGTTTCCCCCGTTTTTCCCACATTGGTTTCACGGTGGTTTCCCCTCCCCTCCCTCCTCCCTCCTCCCCTCCTCCCCCTCCCCTCCCCTCCCTCCCTCCTCCTCCTCCCTCCCCTCTGGTGGCCTCCCCTCCCTCCCTCCCCTCCCCTCCCCTCTTCTTGGGCCTTGTTCCCTCTTGGCTTTTAATGTCTGGGTGTCTCCCCCCTCAACCCGGCCCCTCATCTTCACCCACCCCTTGTTCACTACCCATCTTCTCCCGCCCCTTGTTCACTCCCCCATCTTCACCTGCCCCTTATTCACTCCCACGTCTTCACTTGCCCTTTGTTCACTCCCTCATCTTCACCTGGCCCTTGTTCACTCCCACGTCTATGGTTGGTCGAGGAAGACATGGACTTGGGAGGGATGGTGGAAGAGATTAAGAGAAAGGCAAAAGGCCAAAAACAAAAAAAAAATTCTTTTTGTAATTGAGGTAACAGATGCGCCCTTGGGGGTTAAAAGACATGTTATAATAGGAGAAGAGGAATTTAGTAGCTTCCTGACTTGGCTTGCCCAAATTCATTATTCCCCAACATATTAAAGTTTTTTAAAAAAATGATAAATTGCCTCATTATAGTTTTTAAAAATATTATATAAAACATATGAAAGAAATAAGTTAAATTTTAATAGGTTTATAATATAAAAATGTTAATTAAACTGCCCCATCTTCGCCTGCCCCTTATTCACTCCCCGGTCTTCACCTGCCCTTTGTTCACTCCCTCGTCTTCACCTGCCCCTTGTTCACTCCCCTCTCTATGGTTGGTCGGGGAAGACATGGACTTGGGGGGATGGTGGAAGAGACTAAGAGAAAAGCAAAAGGCCGAAAACAAAAAAAATTTCTTTTAGTAATAGAGGTAACGGACGCGCCCTTGGGGGTTAAAAGACATGTTATAATAGGAGAAGAGAAATTTAGTAGCTTCCTGACTTGGCTTGCCCAAATTCATTATTCCCCAACATATTAAAGTTTTTTAAAAAAATGATAAATTGCCTCATTACAGTTTTTAAAAATATTATATAAAACATATGAAAGAAATAAGTTAAATTTTAATAGGTTTATAATATAAAAATGTTAATTAAACTATGAAAAAATCTTATAAACCGCTAACATGTTTTTTGTTTTATTTTAATATGGTATCATTACAGAAATCAAGCTAAATAAGCTACACACATGATATATATTTAATACGTTGACATGGATATCTATATTATTTTAATTATAAAAAAAACTAAAAACAATGGCATGACAAATTATAAGATAAGTAAATTTACTAAGTAAATAATTATATTCATTCTCTCATACTATAACCTACCTTGAAATTAACTTAAATTTTTGTCCCAAAAATTATAGTTAGAAATTATAACTTTTGTTTTCCATTTTCCCAATATATAGTTGTGATACTTAGTTATTCAATTGTATTTTTGGTTAATAATTGATTTGTATGTAAAATAATAAAAAATTCATTAAAAATACAAATATTGAAAACTATATTTTTTTTCAAGTGTAGTAGTTCTCAATGTAATTTCAATAGTATTTCATTAATTGAAAGTTAAATTAACGGAGAAGCTTAATAGCCCCTCATATAATAATGTAAATGGAAACTCTAATTACTGTTAAGAAAATTAAGAAAAAGTTACTTCACAAATAAATAAAAATATAAATGTTTAATCTGATTGCAATTGACAATCATACACTCCCTTCAATTAAGAAAATATAAATGCATAATCTGATTTCGACCATCTGTCATGCTTGCAATTGATAATTTAGACCGAGACTTTAAGTCTTGTTCTTTTGGAGCCCGGATCCGTTAGGCCAAAATGTAGCGTGGCCAAAGCGATTCACGGGGTGCCAGCGGAGCGTCGCACGGTCCCGTGTCTGGGCTCCCTGTGATTCGCTTTGGCCACATTGGCCACAGATCCGGGCTCGTTCTTTTGGAGCAAGGACAAGTATGCTTGAAGAAAGAATCAAAATTTTTATATACCTCATTCATTTTTTTTTCAAAATTTTATTTTCTCTCTTTTTTCTCTTTTTGTTTTTAATTTGTTGACTCTGTCTGAGTTGTCTCGTCTTGTTGATTCGGTGTGTTTGACTCGGTGTAGGACCTGCCGGGTTGACTCGGTGTGGGCCCGCTTGGTTAACTCGTCTTGCCATCCCGTCCGGATCCAACTCAGTTACCCAGTCAGATCGCTGAACCGAGCCCGGATCCGCGGGGCAAAATGCAGCGTGGTCAAGCGAATCACGGGGCGCCACCCAAGCCCCGCACGGGTAGTTCCGTGTGGTGACGCCCCGTGATTCGCTTTGGCCACGCTGCATTTTGGCCAGCGGATCCGGGCCGTGCTGAACCTACCTCTCCATCTGTTGCCTCAAATTTATGAGGAAGTTCGGTGGAATCCCAATCTCTGAGGGATTACATATTTCATGTTTCTTGCGTTCTTTCACTTCGACCTTCTCTTGACTGTCGTCCTGCCACTGAGCTTGCAAACGCCTCCATCAACCTTGCGCTACTGGCCTCTGTCTCTGCGCGACTTTGCTTCACTCTGTTGCATCCGGTAGTGCTAATGAATTGCTTGCCATATAAATTTCATTTGGTTGATAAATGTCTGTTGCCGGCGATTATGAATCCGTGAACTATGACGAATAATAGATTATGCCTATGAATGATTGCCGATTATTAATTGTTGTTTGTGCGGAACCCACATCTCTCTGTCACAATTTTTATTTCTGCTCCTCTCTTTATTACTGCTGGAATTCCGCCCTTCTCTTATGAGCATGCCGTAGCCCGTAACAGAAATGGAGCCATGTCCTCCTTTTTTTTTTTCTCTAAACATGCCGTCGCCCTTTGCCCCTTTCGATTAAGCGCCTGAAGGAAAAGGGGTAATTGGGAAGACGAGCGTCCTTGCCTCGCGTGAGGGAGGCATTGGCGCTGCGGTCCCCGACCCGGAACCGCGGGATCCGCCAATGGATCCGCGCGATCAGCCAAATAGATCCGTGGACCGTGGATCCGTGGACCGTGGATCCGTGGACCGTGGATCCGTGCACCGTGGATCCGTGCACCGTGGATCCATGCACCGTGGATCCGTGCACCGTGGATCCGTGCACCGTGCGATCAGCCAAATGGATTCGCGCACAGGCTTCGCGGTCCCTGATCCGGACCCGCGCGATCCGGCTAACAGATCCGAGATGAACCTTTTGTTCTAGCTTTTCCGATTACTGGATCCGAACACCAAATCCGGATTTTTATATTTTTTATATTTTTTTTATTTTTTTATATTTTTATATTTTTTTATTTTTTAAATTTTTTTCATCCTTTCAATATTTTAAAAACTGAAGCGGTCATCCAACCGGCACTAGATTTTAGTTGAACCCGGTTAAACTAGGTTGGACAGTTGAATATTATATACAATTACATATCTTTAATATTTTATAAAAAAAAGACAAAAATAATATTGTGTAAAGTTAATCGGGCCAAGTCAATAAGAACCGGACTGGCCTCTTAAGGATCATACCGACCAGTTTGATTCGGTTTTTAAAACTATGCTTTCTTCATTTCTTTTTCTTTTTTTTCTCTCTTTTTTTTTAATCTTTTCTTTCTTTTCAATTTTTTTCTTCACTCTTTTTTTTTCTTTGCTCTTTTTTTTTACTTCCTTTTTTTTATTGTTTATTTTTATCGCATTTTTTTAAAATTGCTTAAAAAATTTTGAGTTATTGTTTCACCGAAAATTCGCCGATCCGTGAAGAGGCGCGACCCAGAGAGTAATTCATTTTATAACATACAATCTGTGTTACAGTTGTGTTTGAATATCAAGGAATGCGAGTATAATCTCCTAGGCTTCCTCTGATTCGATCTCCGTATGAATTTGGTGAAGTTTAAGCTTTTGACGAGGACGTCGAAATGTGAGTTCTGGAACTAGTGTACATGAACGGTGACGGCTTTGGTCGATCGGACGGAAGTATTTGTATTCCGTGTATATCGACTTGTTGATGTTGCCGGCGAACGTGTAGAGCTGCTCCGGTCGAACTGTTGAATTCCGACGGACTGGAAGTTGCTAAACTTCTTTGGCTCGAAAGAGTCTCTGTGCGCGAGTGTTGCTCGACACAAGATTTCTCTTCACAAAGGGATTTCGAACTCCAGTTTTTGAACCCTTGTGACAGAATGTTTCTGGCTATTTGTAGCCGATTTTGTCAGTTGTTGAGGGTCGATTCTTGGAATGGGGATCACGATCCCCTTTCTGTTGCTTCTTTTGAGAGAGGAGGAAGACCGGGAAATTCCTCTCCTAGATCCCACGAATGAGGATGGTGGGTGTATTCTTTCTTGGCTTCTTCGGTTGGCGACCGGGCTTGGTCGTTTAACTGCTGGAGAAGCTGACTCATGACTCGGTTGTTGACTGTTGCTGACGCGGCAGTTCATTGCTGATGAGGGCGACATTATATCGATGACGTGACGACGCGAATGGACTTAGCGATGGGCTGCGATGAGTGACTTTAAGAATCGACCGAGCCTACCCACGACGATCGATTGCTAGATCGGTGGATTTCTGGGCTCATCGAAATTGGGCTGGTCGCATTTTAGTGCATACAGATTGCCCCCTTCCAAACTTGACCGTTCAGAGACAACGATCAAGTTTCGAATGTGAAAACACACACACTCATGCACTCAACACATATTTTTTTTTTCTTTTTTTTGGACCCTCTTACTCTTTTAGGGTCGTTTATCTTTTTGTGTACGTATCATTGTCTGTCCTCTTATTTTTTTAGGACAGTGTGTATTTTTGTACACTTGTATATATATATATATTTTTCTTTTCATTTTTTTTGGCTCTTTTGCTGTTTTAGAGTTGTTTGCTTTTTCAATTTTCTTTCTTTTTTGTTACGCGTACATATGTAATGTGTACAGTATAGAGAGATGATGAATACCTGAGCAGAGAAGTTGTTCAAGTTGAGTAACGATGTCGAGTTGAAGTCGACTGAGCAGAGGTTGTAGCTTGCTTGGATACTGTGACCGAATGATGCTTCGGATGAGTTGGTTGCACGGAATGGTACTTTAGAGAAAACTAGTCAATTGGCCGATCCTCATGGCAATTGTGACGAATTTCGGTGATTTCGGTCCATTTCGGCTACTTTGTGTGTGTCCTTGGAAAAGTGCGGTTTCGGTGGCTTGATGGTTTACCGGGAAGAAAGAGCAAATTTTGTTTCGACGAATTGCGGCCACCTCAATTTTGACGATACCTCTTCACGCTGTGTCGAAGGATTGGCGCAGGTTGAATGAAACGCGATGGGCTTCAGTTCAGTCTGCGCAGCTACGTTGCTTTTGTTCATCGCGCCGAAGAGGAAGAGCTCGAACTGAAGTGAAATACAAAGATTTCGCTCCAATTCGACCCATCTCTTGGCGTGACGAATTGTTTCCAACAGGCCGACACCGTTGTGCAGTTCAGGTTTCGGCTTCCTCCAGCTCTGCGTCATACAGTCTCTCTTATGCGCCTCTATTTGGTGCACCGGGGAGAGAGTGCGCATAGAACTAGGCATAGTGGGGCCCATCTTGGCTGAATTGAGCCTCCTCGGCGAGTTGTGATGCTTCTCCCGGCTTATTTCGTTGGCTTTTCATCTTTGTCCACGATTTGGCTTCAGCGCGGATCGCAGAGGAGTTGAAGTGAGGGAACGTGGGTCTCACCTTCCTGTGCAGTAGGCTTCCTTTTGAATGGAGAAATACTAATCCATTCCCAGCGAGTTTGGGATAATTAGGTTTAAGGGTTCTATCCTCTTCTTCTGGTTGTGCTCTGCGAATTTGGATCTCCTTCCTATCTGCGAATTTGGCTTGGAAGACTGTCTGCAAATTTGGCTTGAAAGATTGTTTGCGATTTTAGATTTCTGCGACCTGGTTCTGTCTGCGATTTTGAACTGTGATCTGCTTCTGTCTGCGTTTTTAGGTATGGGAGACTGTCTGCGACTTGGCTGCGAATAGGAGACTGCAAATTGCTATTTACTTCTTGTCAGCGATTTTGGCTTGGGAGGATGCCTGCGATTGCGACCCGGGAGGTTGTCTGCGACTTCCTCCGATTTGGCTGTCTGCGATTTGGGAGACAACATGTTGAGAATTTGGGAGGCTGCGAATTAGGGAGACTGTGATTTGGGAGGTTGTGCCCTGCTTCGAATTGACTGTCTGCAAATTTGAGATACAGTCTGCGAATTTGACCTTGTAGTCTTCTTCGAGCCCGAGCTTGCATCAAAACTCTCCGCGAGTCAGAATTTAAAGGTATTGTATGCAAATTTCTTCTCTCCCGGCAGTATCTGGCTGGATTCGAGTCAGCTGGGGTCCCCACTCTCTTTTCTTTCTTCTTCTCTACCTCCCTCTTTCTGCTTCTCTTCCTCCCTCTTTCTTCTTCTCTTCCTCCCTCTTTCTTCTTCTCTTCCTCCCTCTTTCTTCTTCTCTTCCTCCCTCTTTCTTCTTCTCTTCCTCCCTCTTTCTTCTTCTCTTCCTCCCTCTTTCTTCTTCTCTTCCTCCCTCTTTCTTCTTCTCTTCCTCCCTCTTTCTTCTTCTCTTCCTCCCTCTTTCTTCTTCTCTTCCTCCCTCTTTCTTCTTCTCTTCCTCCCTTTTCTTCTTCTCTTCCTCCTCTTTCTTCTTCTCTTCCTCCCTCTTTCTTCTTCTCTTTCTCATTTTTCTTCTTTTCTTTTCTTCTCTTCCTCCCTCTTTTTCTTCTCTTCCTCCCTCTTTTTTCTTCTTTCCTCCCTCTTTCTTCTTCTCTTCCTTTTCTTTTTCTTCTTCCTTCCTCTTTCTTCTTCTCTTCCTCCCTTTTTTTCTTCTTTCCTCCCTCTTTCTTCTTCTCTTCCTCCCTCTTTTTTGTTCTTCCTTCCTCCCTTTATTTCTTCTTCTTCCTCCCTTTTCTTCTTCTTTCCTCCCTCTTCTTCTTCTTTCCTCCCTCTTTTATCTTCTCCCTCCCTCTTTCTTCTTCTCTTCCTCCCTCTTTCTTCTTCTTTTCCTCCTCTTTCTTCTTCTCTTCCTCCCTCTTTCTTCTTCTCTTCCTCCCTCTTTCTTCTTCTCTTCCTCCCTCTTTCTTCTTCTCTTCCTCCCTCTTTCTTCTTCTTTTTCTCTCCTCTCATTTTCAACTTCTCCCTCATTCTCTCTCTTTTTTTTCACGATTCTCTCACACTTTTTTTTTTCTCTTTTCATCTGTCTCGATTTTTTTCTCTTTCTCGCGCTCCAAGTGTCTGTCAGTTTGTCGATGTGATAGACTAACAACTTTTTGCGCATCATTTGGCCCAAAAGTCGAACACTGTAGTTTTGTGTCGCACTTGGCTCTGTCGCCGGGCGCAAGGCCTTTGCTTTGCGTCCAACTCTGTCGCCGGAAGACTATGTTTTCGTCTTGGCTTGGTCACGGAGAGTTGCAAGTCTGCTTCAGTTGCTCCCGACTCGATCGCCAGGAGTGCAGTTCTTGTTTTTAGTCGCGTCTGGCTCGGCCGCCAGGAGCGAGGCTTTTGTTTTGCGTCCTGCTCGGTCACCAGGCGCTGAATTTCGCTTCAAGTGATCCTGGCTAGGTTGCCGGGGTGTTTGATTTCCATGCGGTCGAATTCGGTTTGGTCGTCGGGGACTGAATTTCTATTTCGGCTGCGTTCGGATCGGTCGCCGGGCGCAGAAGTTTTTTTTGTCTTGACTCCTACTTGGTCGCCGGGCGTCGAGATTTTGATTCGACTGAACCGGCGAGTCGCCAGGAGGCAGAATTTCTGCGCTAGCGCACCCGGCTTGGTCGCCGGGTGCTGTTGTCACAACTGACTCAAGCGGCGGGTGCGAGCTGTTGAGTGGTCGCCGACAACATTTTTTCTTTTCCGACTGCTTTTTGTCGCTGCTTTCTTTTTGTTTGGCGCCTGCTTCTTTTTGTCGCTGCTCTTTTTTTTTGTTTGGCGATTGCTTCTTTTTGTCGCTGCTCTCTTTTTTTTTGTTTGGAGAGGAGTTACATACTTGGCTCTGATTGGATGCGTCCGGCTCGGTCGTTGGGTGTCGAATTTGGTGATTTGGTCGTGTCTAGTTCTGTCGACAGGCGAAGCTTTTGAACTGTGCTCGGCTCGGTCGGCGGGCACAGGAGTTTGCTGTTTTGATCGCGGCCGATTTTGTTGCTGGTCGCGAAGCTTGAATTGGGCTCAGCTCAGCCGTCGAGCGCAGGAATTTGTTGTTTTGATCGCGGCCAACTTTGTTGTTTGTCGTGAATCCTTGAATTGTGCTCGGCTCGGTCTCCGAGCACATGAATTTGTTGTTTTGATCGTGGCTGGCTTTGTTTCTTGTTGCGAAGCTTTGAACTGTGCTCGGCTTGCAGTGTTTTAATTTCGCAGTATTCGGCTCCCATCCGGCTCAGTCGCCAGGCACTGAGATCGAATGTGCATCATCTAGCTTGGTCACCGGTTGCTGGGTTCCCCGTTTGGTTGTGTCAGGCTCGGTCACCGGGCACTGGAGTTTGATTTTGCTCACATCTGGTTTGGTTGTTGGGCAAGGCTATTGTTTTGGTCACGCCCGGCTCTGCGCGGAGCTTTTGAACTGTGCTCGACTCGATCGTCGAGCACAGTGTATTTTGTTGCCGCATCCGTCTTTGCTGATGGTCACGAAAACTTTAAATTGTACTTTGCTCGGCTTGGTCGCCGAGTGCAGTGAAACCTCGTTGTTTGCGTTCGTCTCGGTTGCCCGATGTGAAGGTTTGCTTGTCGAACCGGTGAAGAAGATTGCTATGCCTCGTCGGTTTACCCTCTCTCCTTTTTTTTGTTTCTTCGTTCTTTTTTTATCGGTGACTGGTCTTTTTTTGTCACCCCTTTTTTTTTACTTGCGCTTTTTTTTTTTTTTTTTGCGACCTTGACTTCTCCATCTATGGTCGCGGGTATATTTTTTTTTTTTTTTGAATTGGGGGAATTGCGTGCGACTTCTCTTGTTACATCGCGGATGCCTGCTGTGCCGACTTCTTTCTCCTTCCTTGGTCTCACCATCACAACCATCAAGACTGTTGTGAGGGGCGCCCTTCGGGACTGCCTGCGGATTCGTGATTCTAAAGAGGAATAGAGGCCACTTATATTAGCTCTTGGGGGACCATCGGCCTACAGCGGTTGTGACGTAACTGCGTCCACAGTCAAGGCTGTTCACGACCTGTGGAGTTGCCCTGTTGTCGACGAGGACGACCAGATTTGTTATCTCCCGAGGGTTGACGAAGCCTTGTCATCTCCGCATCAAAGGCAACATCTTACTGAGTCTGATGCATGATCAACTGGTCCGTTTCACGGCGCCAAAACTAAATATCGATAGCGACCGGTTCGACTCTTGGGAGAGTCAACCGGAGGTGAACTTCGCCCCATGCCTTTCTACTTCGAATGGGCAGATGTCCTCCGTACTTATCCCGAGCTATTGGCCGCGGCAGACCTTACTCAGGTACTTCGAGCCTCCATGTTTTCATATCGGTGTTGCAGCAACGTCATTCATTCTTTTCTTGAGGTCTGGTGTTCCTCTACCAACACTATTTTTACTCGTGAGGGAGAACTATCGATTTCTCTATGGGATATGCACCGGCTCAGCAGACTGCCCCTCACCGGGAGCATCTACGATGAAGTGACTCCAACGCTTGCAGATTTCACTCAGAGTCACTCTACGCCGCTACCCGAGAGTATTTGATACCTCCTCCTTGCGTACTATCGACTTTTACGTCATCAGGGGCTTTGGCCCAGTGGAAGGATTTTTCGAGTTTCAATGTCCGAGTGGGTATCCTTCTGGTTCCGTACCGAAGGGGACGCGCGACCTATAGAAGACCCGTAGGCTGATCGTGGGAAGACGACAGGTTCTCGAAGTCGCGAGCGGTCGGCCGTACAGAATCAACCCCTCCAAGCTGGGAGTTCCTGACGCCCTCGCAGATGAGGTCTATTTGGCTGCCTTTTTGTCACTGTGGCTCTGTCGTTTTATCTTGCCTTTGCCGGGCAACATGCTGAGGTTAAGTGCCTTCAAGATGGCCTATTTCATGGCCAGCGGTAAGAAATGTAGTCTGGCCAGCACGACTTTGGCCAACATTCATCTGGGACTCAACGGCTTTTCACCAGGGAGGGTTTCTTGGTCATTCGTCTATGCATGGCTTGCCCAGCGGTTCAGCATCCACGAGGCTGACTCTGAGTGATGGGGACAGGCCCCTCATGATGCTCTACCGTAATCAGGGAGCTGCCCGCGTTTGTACTTTCGAAGGAGGTGGTTCTTTGTTTTGGCGCGGGCGGTCGCGATGTTGGTACCCTCGGTTCGATCCTTGACAAGGCTGGTCGCCGGCGTCTCGGGTTGAAGTGGAATACTTCCGTTGCCTGCGGGTGGCATTTCTAGTCTTGTGGCAGCGTGACATTCTTGTGGTGGAACCTTACGGTCCTCACCCGGTTTGCTTTCGTCGGTTCGGGTTCTGCCAAGACTTAGCCGGTGTGTTGTTCTCTCCACCAAAAATGCGGCTACGGTGAAACGCCTTTCGTGGAGTTATGGCGGCTGGGACTGCCTATCCCCTTGGCGCGTGGAGGTTCACGCTTTCATGAGTCCTGCCTCGACCACGGTGTTCACGTTTTTTTTTGGGAGTCCTGGTTTGGGCGGTTGTTCCACTCTTCAAGGTAGTACCTTCCCCCCTTTTTTTTTCTTGTTTCTATTTTGTTTTCTTTTGCGTCTTTTGATCTTTTTTTTGTTTCCAGCGTGCGTGGAGGCAGTTCACTGGTGCATCTGCGCCGAAAAAAGCCTTGACGCATGCGCAAGGTGATGACGACGCGACGGGTGGCAGCCGAAAGAGTTCGAAGCCTGCGGCTTCTCCTAAGGCGAAAAAGAGTAAGGCTGCAAAGAAGCGAGCGCCACGGCCGAAGGTTGCAAAGGACAAGTTGCTGGCTCCGTCCCAAGCAGCGCCGACAAAGGGCATCGTGGTCAGAGAGCCTTCTTCGACTGAGGGTGAGGCTCGACCAGTTGTATTGTCTTTTTCAACGGCCAATGTTTCTGAGGCAAGGGGAAAGGGTTGGCTCAGTCGCCGACCTCAACGAAGAGAACTGCTGCGAAAGGGAAGTCGACGGCTCCGGAGCCAGAACCTGTCATTTTCGTTCCTCCTTTCTTCAAGAAGCGACTCGAACCGGTCTAAGTAAGCCACTAACAAATTTGGGTCCTCTCGCCGTTGTTCAACCTTCGGAGACTCCTCTGTTGGGATCATCCGGGGAAAAGGTTAAGGAGCCTGAGAGTCGCGACCAGTCACTTGTTTTGCCGACTGGAGGGACTACTGCAGAACCAGTGGTGGCACCTGCGCAAGCAAGCCAGATTGAGTCGCAAGCAACCCAGGATTTGGGCGTCGTACCTTCTGATAAGCTCGCAGTCGTACCTTCTGATAAGCTCGCAGTCGTACCTTCTGATAAGCTCGCAGTCGTCATAGCGCCATCCTTGGACCAGCCCATCTTTCGGCAAGAGGATTTGTTTGACCTTGCCAAGTTAGAGACTACTCAGCGACTGGAGTGGGTCGGGGAAGAAGCACATCATGTTGCTTTTACTGACGGGCTTACAACAGGCGAAGCCGAGTGCCCGATGGCCATCGCGGAGGATGGTGGAGCGCTCTTTCAACAGTTACTGCCGTTGATTTCTTATTTGCGGCGGTGGCTGCTTGCGTGTTCGCAAGAAGTTGGGCCCCGAAGCTCCTGGTTATGGGGAGAGAAATTTGGGGTAGAGGCTTTCCTTCATTCATCGTGCCTCTGGTAGCTACGACATTTGCTATGTCACCCAAAGCTCGCCGGTTTCTTCCATCGGAGGGCTTTGGCTTCCCAACAGCTGCCCTCACTCTTTGATGTTGTTGAGGCAAAGCAGCTCTCATTGCCATTTCTTCTTCGCTCGATCTGTTTGATTCTTTCCGATGAGTAGGAAAAACCGTGAGAACAAAGATCCGACGAATGAGAAGCACAGAGAAACGCTCTCCCCTTCTTCTTTTTCTTCCTTGTTCCCTTTTCGCCTCCTTTGCCTTCCCTTCTTCCTATCTCTTCTGTTTTTTTTTTTTCTGGTGGGCGCAACGGTGGGCGCAACAGAAGGCGGGAAGTCGCGATTTTTTGTTATCACGGCTTCCGTCCGTCTTATCCGGCAACGTCGCTAAGACTGCAGTCGTGCGGTTTCAATTTTCTTTTTCGGCGACGGAGCTTCGCGGGCAGTGTTGGAGTGGTGAAAGAGACGCTATTGACGTAGTAGTGGAGCTTCCTGTTGGTCACGTCGCAGTGGTACGAGACCTGGGGGTTGGGCAGGGCCGCACTAAAACCTGGAACGCCCCCTGGCGTAGAATTTTATCTCCTCGGACTCGTCGGATTCCTCGAATCGAAGCTTGACTGTGTCCCGCATCCAGATGTCTCTGGAGAGCATCATTAAGCGCGATGTCCTCCTCCGCGACCTCTGTTGCTCTCCGTTCGCAAATCCGAACCCTCGCTGTTTCATTCGCGATTACAGTTCTAGAGCGTCTTTCTTCTAGTGTGCGACATCGCAGAGCCTGTCGTCGACAGGTAAGTTTTCTCTTTTTTTTTCACATGTGTTTTTTTTTCATTGCTGGCATATGCTACGACGTTGTAACTCGAAATATTTCTGAAGCTGGTCTGATGGAAGTTGATGATCTTGAAATTGCCAGAGTCGTCCTTGGCGACGACGACATCAGGGTGGAAGGAGGCGGTGCTGAGGAGTCTCCGGCCGGTATCCGATAGTTAGTCAGGGACCAAGGAGGACTCGAGGAGGCGGGCGATGGAGGAGGGCGGAGGTCGAGCTCAAGATGATGGTCGAGATCTCGGTGGCGTTCAGAAGGGCATTGACATCTGTGAAGAGGAAGCAGCGACCCTTCAGGCTCAATCGGTTTCAGTTCGCTTGCGCCCGTCCTTGATGACACTGAGACGAGGGAACTTTCTCAGACTCGTGCTGAGGTGATTCGGCTGCAGCGACAGGTGGCCGACCCTGAACTCCCACAGCTCTGATGTAGCTTTCTTTGTATTTTTTTTTTTTTGACTTGTAGCCTCTCCTTTTGTTTTTTTTGCAAGGCTCGCATTATTCCCATTTTATTAAAATGAGAAACATTGGCTCCTTTTATTCGACTTTTCTCTTCTTCTTTTTTTTCGATGCCCCCTCATGCGTAAAAGCGTTTGAGGAATTTACCATTTGTTATCGGCAGCTCCGGGCCGTTTAACGTTACGAGCTTGTAGACGCCATTGGTCGTCTAACTACTAGCACCAAGTTGCCTTTCTCGAATGTAGTCAGGGCCTCTTTCGAGACGAACTCATCGTCTTCTTGGTTGTCGTCGGCGACGAAGATGTGGTTTACCATGACCGAGTCGTATGCGCGAGCTCGTGTAATGGCTGCTTTCAGAGTGTAGATGACCAACGGGGCATCGCTTTTCTTTTGCGAGCTCTGGTCAATGACAGCTTTCGTGTAAATGATCACCGGGGCCGAGGTCGCTATCTTTTTCGCCCAAGTTTGGCCGACTGAAACTTGGTGGACGTCGGTCAATGTTTTTCTTGTAATTTTCATTGGCTTTTGAGCTCCATAAATTCGGATTGGCTTCTCCTTCTTATAGCCAAGACCTTGGCGACCTTGCGTAATTCGACGACCCTCCTTTCTCAGCTTTTCTTGTTGCGGAGTCTGCGAGCCGGCAAAGCGGCGGGTGGCTTCTCGTGAAGTTGGTCTTTTGTGAAATTTCCCCAGCTCGGCCATCGGTCGGTATCGTTGAATTGACAGCTTTCGTCCGGCGAGTTGGCGACAAGCTGCTCCTGGTTTGGGAATTGTTTAATTATACTCCTTTCCTTGAGTTTCGGCAGTGGGAGAGTGACTTTTTCTGCCAAAGGGGCCGGCTGGATTTTGTGGCAGACGACCAAGGGAGCTGCTCCCTTCTTTCTTTGCGACTGCGGGATGTACCGTAAGATAGGAACATTACGCTGTGTATTATTATTTGGAGTTGTTGCGGCCAGTTTGTGGCCGTGTGCCAGCTGTTTGTTGTGTGCCGGCTATTTAGGAGACGCGACTTGCGTCGAAGTCTATTTTGGAGACGCGGCTTGCGTCGATTGTTTAGTAGATGCAGCATGCGTCGGACTCTGTTTTGGAGACGTAGCTTGCGTCGATTATTTAGTAGATGCAACTTGCGTCGGCTGTTTGGGCGATGCTGCTTGCGTCAGAGTGTTCTTGGCATTTGGCGCCTGGGTAGTCGAGGGTGACAATTTGACTATCGGTCTGGTTGTTAGATAGAATTTTGCATCTGCGAATGATGCCTCTGCCTTCGTGAACGGACTTTCATCGGCGTACATCGTCTTTTGCTCGTCGTTCTCTCAGTACTTGAAGCACTGATGAAGTGTCGATGGCACGACCCCATTTGCGTGAAGCCATGGTCGACCCAAGAGTAGATTGTAAGATGTTCTTGAGTCGATGACTTGAAAAGGGGTTTCAGCCACCATGTCGTCGATATGTAATTTGAGATTGATCATACCGAGCGTCCTTTGCCCTTCCTAGTTGAAGCCTTGGATGAGGAGAGATGGGGAGAGGTCGCCCGGCAGAGGCCGACATTCTTCATTGTGCGAATCGGCATAATGTTGACTGCGGATCGACAATCGACGAGAATACGATTGATTTTGTGGTCTCTGATGTAGCCGGAGACGAACAGCGGCCTGTTGTGGTTCTTCATCCCCAACTGTGCATCTTCTTCTCGAAATGTGATGCACGGCGAACATGAGACGGCGAGTGCTTCTTTCGACTTTGCCAGCTGCAGGGTGGACTACGCATCTTCTTCCTCCTTTCGGTAAGGTGGAGTTAGCCCAACTTTCGGCAAGTCGTGCTTCCTCATGAGCAGCATCTCGACTTCGGCTTGAAGTTCCTCTAGTTTGTCGAGGACTCGAATTAGAGCTTGTCTTGACCAAACGGACAAGTCGAGGTCATCTTCTATCTCGTTAAGTGACTAGATTTGCTTCAGTGACGTCTCGAGGTCGTCGCATTCGACGACCGGCCGTTTGCCTATCTTTCGGTGTTGTTTGCTCGGGAGGAGCTGTCGAAGAGGTCGCCACCATTGTTGGCAGCGCGAAGAACTCCTTTGGAAAGAACTCTGCCAATGTGACAGGTCTTCTCTTCTTTTTATTTGCTCCTTGAACATTGGTCCTGTGAGCTTTCATTTGGCGCTTCGCGACTTTTTTGTTTGGCCGCTTCGCCTTTGTTTTGGTGTTCGCCAGCGTCGATTCGAGTTCTCAAATAGGCTTCTTTCGTCGGGTGACCAAGATCCACCCCTCTGCGTCGGCTGTAGCTGCTTCGCGGGGTGCCAATTTTGGTGCGACCTTAGCAGGTGGTCGTCTGTTGTTGTGCGGTCGGTTGGAGGGACCGGATTTTGCACGGTACTCCTTTGCGACCTGGTGTTTGTTCTGTCGAGCTCGCCGATTTGGCTCGGATTGGATGGAGATGACATGTGAGGATGTCGTGTTTTCGGCTCCTTCGATTTCGATGCGGCCATGAGCCGCCAGCTCCATGATCCTGTCTTTGAAGACAAAGCACTTCTCGGTCGGGTGCCCGACCAAGCGATGGTACTTGCAAAAGTTCGGATCTTTACTCCTGGACAAGTCACCGGGTGTTTTGACTTCTGGCAACTTGAGTAGATGGTTGTCTAGGAGCTGGTCCAGCATGACAGAAACGTCCGCATCGGCAAACGGATATGTTTTGGCCTGTCGTTCCTCCAGCGAAGGCCTTCGGTATGTGCCCCCGGTTAGCTGTCGTGGGACGTAAGTTGCTTTGGCCTTGCTCCCGACCTTGATTGGTTCGAGAGCGTTTGTCGCGAAGGATGCTTTTGTTTCTCCTTCACGTCTTTGGGCGCGGGCGGGGCTGCCTTCTCTTTCTTGCCAGGGTCAGTAGACGAGGAAGTTTCTTCTCCTCGCTCCTCCATGAGGTTCTCCATATTGTGAGCTTCTGTGGCAAGCTCTTGAAAGTCGGCCGGCCTCCGACTTCGAATGTAGCGTAGGAGCTCCCATTGCATCCCTCGAGAGCACATTTCGATTTCGGCTTCGAAGGATAAGTTTGAGCTCTCCTTGCAATTGAGGCTCAGGTTCCTCCACCGGTTGATGTAGTCGACGACCTTTTCGCCCTTCTTCTGTTTTAGATTGGCGATTTCGACCAGAGTGACGGTGCGCCGAGTGCTATAGAATCGGCTGAGGAACTCTCGCTCCAATTGTTCCTAGCTGTCGATTGACTCCAGGGCCAACTCGATGTACCAGTCGAAGGCATTTCCCTTCAATGACCGGCCGAACTGCTTGACCAGCAAGTCGTCGTCGGTGTCGGCGTTGTTGCAGGTCTCAATGAAGTGGGCGACGTGCTGTTTGCGATGCCCGTCGTCGTTGAACTGCTGGAATTTTGGAGGATGGTAGCCGACCGGCATCGGGTTGTTTTGAATTCTCTGTGTGTAAGGCCTCCTGTAGGCGACGGATTTGCTGTCGCCCGAGCTGTTCCGTACAGCGCGGTTGATGAGTTCGGTGACTGCGTCGAGTGTGAGAGCAGCCGGCTCTGCTTCGGTTCAACCTCTGTGAATAGCTATTGGTGCGACGGGTGGCAGCTCGTCGTCGGAGGCGGGATCTTCTCATGGTGGTTCGGTCGAACCACTGGTAGTCGGCCGTTTTCGGTCGACCTCTTGAGAAACGCCGCCGGTGTTGTTGGTGGCCGCGCCCATTTCGAGGCGCTCCAATATCCTCGCGTTTTGGAGATCACGAGCTGCGAGTTGCACGTCTTTGATGCGCAGCTGTTTGCTTTGATCTTTAAGTGCAGCTTGCATTTCAGCAAGCTGCCCTTCTACTGTTTTGGCCGATGTTGTCATTGCGGCCATCTTGACGGTCAGCGTCGACGGAGATGTTCCCGACGCGGGTCAGAGTGGTGTTGGCGACCACATTGCGGAGACGGTCATCGGTGTTCTTGGGTGTGGAGAGGTCGCGGTAGGCGACCGGTCAGGAGAGCCGGCCTCTGTCGGTTGAACGCGACAGGTGGTTTAGGCTGGTGACTGGCTTGCGGTGGCAGCCACCGGTGAGGTTCGGCACAATGAAATGGGTGATAATGCCGCGGGGGAGGTCGCTGGTGTCTATCGGTGAGGCGAGCGGACAGGTGGTGGACCGGCCGCTGCGGTGAGTGCGGCTAGGAGATCGTGAGATATGGTCATGATCAGAGATTTGTCCTCGGTCATCGCTCTCTGTACGGAGGAAGCCGGTGACAAATACGTTCTTGCCACAGAGGAGGAAGTCGTGCCCCCATGTTGTTCATAGCGTTGTACCAAGGCAGGGACGATAGAGGTCCTTCGCGATGGTGGTGATTGAACCGGGCTGACCGTCGGGCTGCGAGGAGGAGGAGAGGCAGCAACGGCCAAGTATGTTGGTTTGGCCATCGCTGGAATTGGTTTGGCTAAGGCCGCGATTGGCTTGGCGGAGGCCGCGGTAGCCTGTGGCACGAATACGGCGCTTGGGCGACGTGCGTCGTGCATGAAGGGAGCTTGTCCGGTGGACAAACTCCTGGCCAAAACCCCTAGTCATTGGGCCAGTGGCGGTGGTGGAGAGGTAGGGCCGGGAGGTCGGCTGGAGATCTGACGGCAGCTGGTCCATGAGCTCCTACGGTTGAGCTTTGTGTTCGTGGCGGCGGCTGGGTGAGCAGAGCTTCGAGGTGGCAATTTGCTTGCCCCCTTGTTGTTGTTGTTGTTGTTGTTGTTGTTGTTGCCCGTTGTTGTCGTTGCTGGCCATGGCTGAGATTTTTTGGTTGAGCGGAGAGGGAGATGAGAAGTAGGAAATGTCCCACCGGGAGCCAAATTTGTTTCACGAAAATCCGCCCGGCCAGAAGGCGCGACAAGAAGTAATTCGTTTTATAACAGAGAATTTGTGTTCTGAGTTGTGTTTGAATATCAAGGAATGCGACTACAATCTCCTAGGCTTCCTCGATTCGATCTCTGTATGAATTTGGTGAAGTTTAAGCTTCTGGCGAGGACATCGAAATGTGAGTTCTGGAACGAGTGTGCACGAACGGTGACGGCTTTGGTCGGTCGGACGAAAGTATTTGGATTCCGCGTGTATCGACTTGTTGACGTTGCTAGCGGACGTGTAGAGCTGCTCAGGTCGAACTGTTGAATTTCGACGGACTGCAAGTTGCTGAACTTCTTTGGCTCGAAAGAGTCTCTTTGTGCGAGAGTGTTGCTTGACACAAGATTTCTCTTCACAAAGGGATTTCGAACTCCAGTTTTTGAACCCTTGCGACAGAATGTTTCTGACTATTTGTAGCCGATTCCGTCAGTTGTTGAGGGTCGATCCTTGGAATGGGGATCACGATCCCCTTTCGACCGCTTCTTTTGAGAGAGGAGGAAGACTAGGAAATTCCTCTCCTGGATCCCACGAATGAGGATGGTGAGTGTATTCTTTCTCGGCTTCCTCGGTTGGCGACCAGGCTTGGTCGTTTAACTGCTGGAGAAGCTGACTCATGACTCAGTTGCTGATTGTTGTTGACACAGCAGTTCATAGTTGACGAGGGCGACATTGTATCGATAATGCGACGACGCGAATGGACTTAGCGATGGGCTGCGACTAGTGACTTAAGAATCGACAGAGCCTACCCACGACGATCGATTGCTGGATCGGTGGATTTTTGGGCTCGTCGAAATTGGGTTGGTCGCATTTTAGTGCATACAGCTATATACCGCTTTAAGGCCCGTTTAGCAAAGTTGACGTCGATCGCAATCTTTTTACCGATGCCAGTGGAACCATCGCCGGATCTTTTAACTCAAACCATCGTCTGCCGCCCAACTACTTCACCCACGTGGCCGCGTGGCTGCGTTGTCATTCGCCATCCGATCATTCCAGTTGCAATGACTTCTGCAGCCCACCGCCTCAGATGAATCGCCTTCCCGGGCCAATCACCTCAGAATGTTGATGCCTAGATAGGTTATGACTTAGTCAAATTCCAAGCCATTGAGGTTACTGAAAATGACTTCATCGAGCTGCTTGACTGTCCCTGGCTTATCAACTCTGAGCCAAACCACCTTCCACGGGCCCATTGCCTCAGTTGAATCACATGGCCAACTACCTCAACGAGCTGCCTTCCATAGGCCCATCACCTCAGTGAGCTGCCTTATGTAGGCCGGCCCGTTACCTCAACCGAATTGCCTTCCGCGAGCCAACAGGCTAAGCCGGATTGCCTTCCGCCAGCCAACAGCCTAAGCCGAATCCCCTTCCGCAAGCCAACAGCCTAAGCCGAATCCCCTTCCACAAGCCAATAGCCTAAGCCGAATCCCCTTCCACAAGCCAATAGCCTAAGCCGAATCCCCTTCCGCGAGCCAACAGCCTAAACCGAATCCCCTTGTGCAAGCCAGTAGCCTAAGCCGAATCCCCTTCCATGAGCCAGCGGTCTAAGCGAATCCCATTCGCGAGCCAGCGGCGTGCGAATCCCCTTCCAGCGAGCCAGCGGCAAGCGAATCCCCTTCCAGCGAGCCAACAACTTAAGTCAAATCCCCTTCCATGCGAGCCAACAGCCTAAGCCGAATGCCATTCGGCAAAATAACAACCTAAGCCGAATCCCCTTCCATGAGCCAACAACGGCGCCAATCCCCTTACGCAAGCCGGCGACCTAAAAGCGAATCCCTTTTGCAAGCCAACAACCTAACCCGGATGAGCCCGGATCCGCTGGCCAAAATGCAGCGTGCCCAAAGCGAATCACGGGGAGCCATGTCAGCCCCGCGCAGGTAAATTTCTGACATGGGGCCCCAGAATTCGCTTTGGCCACGCTGCATTTTAGCCAGCGGATCCGGGCTCTAGATCCCCTTCCGCGAGCCCACTCTCTCTGAATGTCTCTAGCTAGATAGAGACTATAGACGATGGACTTTGTCAAGCCACTTGAATGTCTTTGGCTTTTCGACTCGGCAATTGAAAACGAAATCACCTTACTTTCCTTTTTTGTTCTCTCACTTTTCTATCTTTTTTTGTCATTTTTTTTTTCTCTCTTGTTTTCTCTCTTGTTTTCTCTTTTCTTTTCCTCTTTTTTCGTAGCTTCCCAGTCGTTTCATTTGAACCTACATACCCGGCCAACATGACCCAAAACCCGAACCTGTATAAAACCCAACCAGATACTTCCTTTTAAAAAACCCCACTTGACTCGACCTGACTAAAACCCGACAAGTTTTGGTAAAACCCGACCGAACCCGACTTTAGTCCCATTAACATGATTTTTTTTTTAACAATTCAAACAAATTAGAAAACAACAAAAAAAACTTAAAATTACATAAATATCCTACTGTGGAAAGTAAATTTTCAGTAATTTAACCTTCAAAATTACAAAATATACATCCATTAATTTTAAAATGACTTTATAAATTGAAGAAATTTTTGTCTTAAAAAAACTTCATAAAGTCAAATAGGGTATTCAAATAAAAGTATAAAAACCCGCGGCCTGTAATCGGGTTTGCATTCCCAAACCCATACCCAATCAGCGGCTTGCATTTAGGAATCCATACCCAAGTTTTTCCGGTCGGGTCGTCAGGTTAACCGGAAACCCAACCTAATCCCACCCCTACCTGAATATCAGGTCTACCAAAGAAGGACGCAGAGTAACATATTGCAAAAATCAGTGTGTATTAGAAGGTGTGAAGACAGGTGACAACTGCTATCAAGTACTGTAGCAATAGCAGTGTAACTACACCGCAACGAACACTGCTCAATTGTTGCACAATCGAAGGGGACAGCTAAATGGTTGGTGACTGCAGGAGTTAAGTAAATAGGAAGTCGTTTGAGGTCTACCAAGGTCCAAAGCTAAATAGCAGTGGAGGAAATATATAATGAATGCATGTTGCACAAAACCTCTCATCCAGGTGTACAACACCTTACAACTCGACCTCTATCAAATGGAATGACATTGTATTGTGAAAAGTAAGTACTCAGAAGAAGAGACAAAAAAAAAAAAAAAAGACTGAAGGAGTGTCTACAACCTATGGCCAAGCTCGAGAGCTCAAACAAAAAATGGTGACCAATCTTCTTCGTGGTGTGACTGATGCAAGATATTTTTTTTTTTAACTAGTGAACCCCATTACCCAACCTAATGTCCCTTAGGAGACTCGAACTCGAGACCTACATTGATGAATAGAAAGATATGAAAGACTTTGCATAATAAATATATAATGTAATTTATATAAAATCATAATCACAATTTAATTGATGTGTACCTTTCACCATTAAGACTATGGAGGTTATTTATAGGAACCCTACACCCATATAATCGTGGTATTTTTAATTTGATTAAAATATTATTATTTTTTTAAAGCCATAAAATCTAACAACAGTATCTTATATTTTTATGTTGTAGTCTCGGTAGTTTAGAGTATATCATGACGATGTACATAGGAGAATCTCATGCAAATGGTGTCCATGATAATGTATTCTTCAAGGCGCCATGGCCCACCTTCCCAATAACTTCCCATTTTGCTTCTCAACTCGTAAAACCCTTATCGTATCACAACTCGTAAAACCTTATCGTATCACAACTCGTAAAACCTTATCGTATCACTACTCGTAACAACTTATCGTGTGGCGGACGCTGCGAGACGCGCTCTAGTTTGGTGAGTCTTCTGTTTCTGATCACCCCAATAAGTAATCGCTCGTCTTCTTCAATATATACATATGATAGAGAGAGAGGTCATAAAATATTGTCAGTTAGGATTCCAAGTTAGCGCTACAAACATCTGGACATCACACAATCTTGTTTTGCAGTGTATATGGAGAATCCACCTGAAGCTGAGACGATTAATGAGGTCGTGGATAGGGAGAAATGGGTTTACGATTCTTCCGCTGATCATAAAGGGAGAGTTCCTCTTAGGGTCTCAACTGGAACTTGGAAAGCAGCTATCTTCGTTATAGGTACTGGTCCTGTTTCTCCTTCATCGCTCTTCGAATTTCGATCTTAATATTGTAATCTTCGTTGGTATATACGTACTGATTCATATATGGATATATGTACATGTTGTTGATGTTGCAGTAATGGAGTTCAGTGAGAGGTTGAGCTTTTTTGGGATCTCTACAAATCTCATAATCTACCTCACACAAGAACTCTATCAGGACCTCGGAACTGCTGCGAAGAACGTGAATTACTGGAAGGGAGTGACGACCATAATGCCATTGATCGGAGGGTTTTTAGCCGACGCTTACTTGGGCAGATTCCCAACTGTCGTCCTCTCCACCATCATCTACCTCGCGGTAATTAATTAATTAACACTACAACTAATTGATTAATTAAATCACTGCAAGATAAAACAATGAACAGTAGTAGTAGTAGAAGAATCGATAATTACTATATATATTCTTTTCAGCCTTAATTAATGTTGTGAATTAATTAAACAGGGGTTGAGTCTGATGACGGCTTCGCGATTCGCCCCGAGGTTGAAGCCGTGCGAGTCGAATGTGTGCGACAAAGCATCAAACATTCACCAAGTCGTCTTCTTCGTTGCTTTGTACTTGATCTCGGTGGGGACTGGAGGGCACAAGCCCTCGTTAGGGAGCTTCGGCCCGGACCAGTTCGACGAGGAGCATCCAAAAGAGAGGGTCAAGAAGATGTCCTTCTTCAACTGGTGGAGCTTCGCAATAAGCGGTGGCCTCCTCCTCGGTGTCACTCTCATCGTCTACGTTGAAGATTTCCTGAACTGGGGACTCGCATTTGCAATCCTCACGTCTGTCATGGCCGTGTGCCTCGTCATATTTTTGCTGGGCATCCCGTTTTATCGATACCTGCGGCCAAAGGGAAGCCCATTGACTCCAATGGCCCGAGTTCTGTTCGCAGCTGTAGCTAAGCAAAACCTGGTTCTCCCTCCCACTCCTGCGCTTCTGTACAACCCCCCGATTAATGAAGAGGGAAGTTGTTCTTCTTCGAGGCGACTTTGCCACTCCAATAGCTGGAGGTTTCTGGACAAAGCGGCCATTATCTGCATCGAACAGAACCCATCAGGTGACGCAGAGGCACAATTAATAGCAACAACAACAGAGAATCTACTGCTCCATAATAAAAAACGGTGGAGACTTGCTACGGTGACCGAAGTTGAAGAAACCAAGCTCGTCCTCAATATGATCCCCATGTGGCTAGTCTCTTTGATGTTCTGCGTCAATGACGCCCAAGGCACGACCTTCTTCGTGAAACAGGGGAACGTCATGAACAGGAAACTGACGCACAACTTCACTGTCCCCGCTGCCTCCATGTACAGCATCAACGCCGTGGTCATGATCGCGACCATCGTGTTCTACGACAGGACTGTTGCACCTTTCTTCAGGAGACTCAAGGGCGACGACAGGGGCATCAGCATTTTACAGAGGAACGGGATCGGGATGGCGTTCTCGACCCTGGTCATGCTCACGGCGGCCCTGGTGGAGCGGAAGAGGCTCGACACGCTCGCGAATGGGTCGGTGGTGAGCGTGTTTTGGCTGGCGCCGCAGTTCGCGCTCCTAGGCGTCGCGGATGCGTTCACCCTCGTGGGTCTGCAGGAGTTT
Organism: Aristolochia fimbriata; assembly: GCA_019845555.1. NCBI lineage: Eukaryota > Viridiplantae > Streptophyta > Magnoliopsida > Piperales > Aristolochiaceae > Aristolochia > Aristolochia fimbriata. Next base: position 10,018,238 of record CM034079.1, read on the forward strand.
TTCTACGATCAAGCGCCCGATTCCATGCGGAGCCTCGGATCCGCCTTGTACCACAGCGTCGTGGGTGTGGCCAACTTCGTTAGCAGTCTTCTCTTGATCATCGTGGACCGTGTTACGTCCAAGGACGGGCATGGAGGGTGGATCGGTTCGGACTTGAACGTAAGCCGGTTGGATAACTTCTACTGGCTGCTTGTGGTCATGAGTGGATTGAACTTGTGCATTTATGTAGTCGTGACGAGAAGGTATCAGTACAAGAACGTAGAGAGGAGCACTACAGTTGTTAATTAATTCGCCCGAGCAGCAGTTTGTGTTCGATCCAATATGTTCTTGTGGTCTCTAGCTAGCTACCAAAATTTTTTCAGCAAAACCCGCCAACGATATTATATATAGACAACAAATTGCACCTTGAAGAGTTACAACATGTACTGATGTACGTACTAAAATTCATTCTATGGGAAATTTGAGAGACGTCCAGACGAAGATACCACCCTACTAACCAGGGTTATCCGTATCGGATTTTAGATAAGTATGAGAGTGGCCAAAATCGGATATGTATCGGGCGTATCAGGGAGACATATCGGCCGTATAGGCCGAGTAACATAAAACCTACGGTCATGGGCTGATACGGGCCTAAAAAATTCAAAAAAAATATAAAAAATTATTATAATTTAGTTTAGTTAATTTTCTATATACTCATGTAAAAAAGTTGTTAAAACAAATAGAAACGGATATATTTATATATATATTATGTTTTAAATATTTGCTACTTCTTTTAATTAATTACTTAGTTCAAATTTTAAAAATTAAAAGATAAAAATAGTATAATCAAATGACAATTTATCATAAAATTTCATAGACTCATATAGTTAATATAAAATCAGAATCATTAAAAATTGAATAGTTACAAAATGGATCAAAATCAAAGGTTATATGCCAAGACGAGTATAAAAATAAAAAAATAAAAAATATTTTATAATTTTGTTTACATAATTTATTATTTTTAGGAATTAGACGAAAGTTCACTCATATGTGGATCCACCTTCTCCAAGAACGATAAAATTATGTACACACGTTAATAATATCCATTATGAATATCTTTTTTACAAAATAAAATAATAAGAGAAAAAATAAAATTTATTGTAACAAGATAAATTCTAATATAATGAAAAAAGAATTATATCATATTGTATGCACCAAAATGTGAGCGGCCCAAATTCGATGAGCCCAAACGCCCACCGATCTAGCAATCGATCATGGTTGGGTAGGCTCGTCGATTTTCAAAACCATTAAATCAGAGCCCATTCTTCAGCGTTGTTAAGTCATCGATATAGTCGGCCTTGGTCCGAGGGAGTCGTCAGCGTCGGAACAATCAGCAGCCCACGTCAAGGTGCCACTCAAGCGGCGGTTAAGCGTTAAGTGATTAAGTCTGGTCCCCAAGTGATGGAAGCCAAGAAAGGACATTTGTGATCCTCATTCAAGGGGGATCCAACAAAGGGAGCTTTCGGTCTTCCTCCTCTCTCAAAGAGAAGCAGCCAAAAGGGGATCACGATCCCCATTCCAAGGATCGACCCCCAACAACTGCACAGAATCGGCTACAAATAGCCAGAAACATTCAGTCGCAAGGGTTCAAAAACTAGAGTTCGAAATTCTTTTGTGAAGAGAAATCTTGTGTCGGGCAACACTCTCGCGCACAGAGACTCTTTCGAGCCAAAGAAGTTCAGCAACTTGCAGTCCATCGTAATTCACCGGTTCTATCGGAGCAGCTCTACATGTTAAGCTCGACAACATCAACAAAGTCGATACCGCGAACACAAATGCTTCCGTCCGACCGACCAATGCCGCCACCGTTAGGTGCACACTCGTTCCAGAACTCAGATTTAGGTCGTCAACTTCGCCCGTTCGAAATTTCACCAAATTCACCGCGGAGATCGAATCGGAGGAAGCCTAGGAAATTGTACTCTCATTCCTTGATATTCAAACACAATTGTAACACAAATTTTCTGTCACAAATCGAATTACTCTCTCGGTCGTGCCTCTTCGCGGACCGGCGAATTTTCAGTGAAACACATATGACAGAAAATATTATATTTTATTGTTATTAAACGAGAATATAGTGTTAATCTAATAGCCACCCTTCATTATAAAAGTTAAAGCTTAATACTAACCCAAACTATGTTTATTTAAAAAAATAAACTATAATGGAAAACAAGTGTGCACGGCTTTTAAAAAATCAGATATGTGCCTTTAAGACTGAATATGTTAGTCGAGTCCTTAGTCTCCCTCGAAAACTAAAAACAAAAATTTATTTACTCCTTTCTTTATTAGAGGACAGAAAATTAAAGGGCAGTTACATAGCAAAAGGCCGAAAGTAAGTTGAAAATTTGGAATTCGTAAAGTTTTAATTTTTTTCCCTTCGTATAAATATGTGTATCGGCACGTATTAGCCCATATTGGCCAATACATTCATTTCCATAAGGGGTTACAAAACGTAACCCTGATACAGGAGCGTAACCTGTAACCCCTAGGACAAAATCTAATATGCATCATTCGATACAGGCAACCATGCTACCAACCTCAATCAGCAAGGTGTGTTGGGAGTAAATTAACAAGCAGTCCAGAAAGGAACTAGAGGTGGCTTGCAAATGACTTCTCCCTTCTTCGAATTTAGAGAGAAATGGGGGGGAGGGGTTACTTGAACCATTGTTGTGTGTGTTACAGTATGTAATTTTGTAATATATATAAAGGTATTTTTTTCATTCAAGTTATGTGTACCCTATGTATTTCAACTCCAGCTGATCCCTAACCAGAGAGAATCAAGCCCCTCAAAAAGGCCAGAAAGTAACTTTTGCACAGAAATGACAACCCAAAAACCTACCAAAGGTCAAAAAAAAAAAGTGGCAAAAATGTGGGATAAAGAGGGTTTGCAACAGTTGAGGGACACAAGAGATTCAATGAATTTTTGTCCAAATGCAACCTCCACATGGAAAGGGGATTCATTACGGATGAGCTCAAAAGGAAAATTATGGAGTCATGATAGAAGAGAGGAGAAGGACCCAATGGGTGGAAGCCCCTACACAAGCTAGCATCCCACTAGTTCAGGTTCTATGCCAACCTACCAGACCAAAGAAATTGGCATATCTTTGTAAGAGGGAAGTGGATTCAGCTTTTTCCCCATGATGTCAATAATTACTTGCATACCCCTGATGCCCCCACCCTTCCACTTGATACATTAAGAGAAGAAGTTAGTGCTGCAAAGATTGCAGAAAGGCTATGCCCCAAAGGGAGCCAAGTGGGAGACCAGAAAAAGGGACACTACTGCATTTTTTTAGAGACAAGACACGCATGTGGATGCCAAGGTGTGGTCCATGTTCTTATTTATAAAATTGACCCCTACCCCCACCTTGCTGAAATTACACCAGAAAGAGCCTATTTTCTCCAAGCCTTATTTAAAGGCATTCTCATCAATGTGGGGAACATAATTCATTGCCAAATCATGGCTATGACACACCACAAAGGGAAGACTCCCCTTCCCTCTCTCATCACTACCATTTGCTTGGCCAATGGGGTAGCACTAAGCCCCACAGAACCATTGGAGAAAGTTCCCAGGAGGATCTCAGCTAATTCAGTGAAGCAAATTATGAAGGAACACCTACCAAACAGATCAGTAGCAAGTGCTAGTAAATCCGAGATGTGTCAGGATGAGTGGGATAGAGAAAAGATGAAAAAAACTGACTACTTATAACAAGAAGATGTGGGAGTTGTGGGCCCAGCATGAAGGCATTCCGAGAGACCAACTGCCTACAGGAGATACCTCTGAAGAAGAAGGAGAGGACTCTGAGGAAGAAGAAGATGATGAGGAAGAAGAAGAATAGAAATTTAGTAGCTCTTGCTATATCTTTTGTACTTCTTTCTTTTGGTAATTCGTGTGTGAGCTTGATTTGTGTGTGCTTATGTCTGAGATTGTTCTTTTATGCAAATTTCATTAATATGTACTCAATCTCCATTCATGTTAATGAAATTTTGATTTTTACCCTCTCAATGATTTGTCTCAAAGCATGCTTTTAATTCTTCCAATGAAAATGTGTGAAAACTGACTCCGAATCTGCCTCTCACTGTTACTAACTTGTCCAAAGTGGAAAGATTGAATAATTCATTTAGGATCTGCAGATTGCATTTTTTTTTTTTTTTTAAAGCTGTAAATTTTAATCTAACACTCTTTCTATCCTAGTTCTACTCTATCAGTGAAAAGAAATCAAAATATCATTCAAATTTAAACAAGTCCTAAATTTTTTTTAAAAAAAAAAACATTATTCAAACCAACTCCTACTCCTATTCCAACACTAACAGAACTCTTATGGGCTCAATTTATCAAATGGACAACAGAGGTTTCAGCTGGAAACCTCTCTTGATAGAGTTTCAACCTATGCCCATTCACCTTGAATTTTTCTCCATTCTTTGGGTGTTGAATCTCAAATGCTCCAAAATTTGATACCCTAACCACTTCATAGGGTCTTTGCCATCTAGACTTCAATTTTCCAGGAAAGAGTTTTAATCTTGAATTGTACAGAAGGACTTTGTGGTCTACCTCAAAAATTTTCATCCTAATGTTTTTGTCATGCCACCTCTTTGTTTTAAGAGTCTAGCATTGTTATAAGCCCAGTACCTCAACTCCTCTAGCTCATTCAAATCCAGCAATCAATTCTCTCCTGCCTTTTTGCACATCAAAGTTTAAAATTTAGTAGCCCATACGCTTTTATATTCTAATTCCACAAGTAAGTGACATGTTTTCCCATATACTAATCTAAATGGTGTGGTGCCAATGGGGTTTTGTAGGCTGTCCTATATGCCATAGAATATCATCTAACTTGATAGCCCAATCCTTTCTTGATAGACTAATAGTTTTCTCAAGGATTCTTTTTAGCTCTCGGTTTGACACTTCAACCTGCCCACTTGTTTGAGCATGGTAGGGTGTAGCCACTTTATGCCTCACCCCAAACTTTTTAAGCAAAGTGGTGAATTGGGTGTTACAAAAGTGTTTCCCACCATCACTGATTATAGCTCTAGGTGCTCCAAATTGGGTGAAAATATTTTTCCTTAAGAATTCTAACACCTCCCTTGCATCATTGGTCTTAGTAATTATGGCTTCTACCCATTTAGAAACATATTCAATAGCCACCAAGATGTATTCAAAACCATATGAAGACGAAAATGGACCCATAAAATCAATACCCCACACATCAAATAATTTGCATACCAATATGTTAGTGAGAGGTATTTCATCTTTTCTAGATACATTACCAGTCCTTTGACATCTATCACAAGTGGACACATACCTCTTTGAATCTTGATAGAGTGTGGGCCAACAGAAACCTGATTGCATTACCTTTGTTGTTGTTGATTTGAGCTGAAGTGTCCTCCGGCTTCTCCATCATGGCAATGCTTTAAAATTGATTCAAACTCTGTTTCCGGGACACACCTTTTTATCACTTGATCAGGGACAGATTTTGTAGAGGTAAGGATCTTCCCAAAAATAATGTTTCACATCAGCAAGGAACTTCTTTCTTTGCTGCCAACTTAACTCCTTTGGGATCCACCCACCTGCAAGAAAATTTGCAAAATCAGCAAACGAAGGTGCTTAAAAAATATATTTTCCTTACCTGACATATAACCTCATTCGGAATAGTTCAGAAATCCCTTTTTCTCTACTTCCTCTGTCTCAAGCCTGGATAAGTGATCTGCTACCACATTCTCAGCTCCCTTCTTATCCTTAATCTCGATGTCAAATTCTTGAAGGAGAAGGATCCACCTGATCAGTTTAGGCTTGGAGTCCTTTTTTGCAAAGAGATGTCTAAGAGTTGCATGGTCAGTATAAACAATAACTTTCGATCCAATTAAGTATGATCTGAATTTTTTGAAAGCATAAACTACAGCCAATAGCTCTTTCTCTGTGGTAGAGTAATTCAATTGAGGCCCGGTGAGTGTGTGGCTAGCATAATAGATGGTGTGAAAAATTTTGTCTTTCCTTTCTCCAAGCACAACCCCTATAGCATAATCACTAGCATCACACATCAATTCGAATGGTATGGTCCAATCCGGAGCAACTATAATAGGTGCTGAAATCAATTTTTCTTTGAGGAGTTTGAAAGTATGCAAACATTCATCATCAAAATCAAATTTTACACCTTTCATGAGCAGATTAGACAATGGTTTTGCAATTTTTGAAAAATTTTTGATAAGTCTCCTATAAAAACTTGCATGTCCTAGGAAGCTCCTTATGCCCTTTATATTTCTAGGTGGGGGTAATTTTTCAATCACCTCTTTTTTTTACCGATCCACTTCAATCCCTCTTTCTGAAATTTTGCTGCCCAACACAATGCCTTCATTCACCATAAAGTGGCACTTCTCCCAATTCAGCACTAAATTGCTATCTTCACATCTTGTTAGGACTAAATCTAAATTTTTCAAACAAGTCTCAAATGTCAGTCCATAAAGAGTAAAAATCATCCATGAAAATTTCAATAAAATTTTCAATGAAATCATGAAAAATATCAATCATGCATCACTGAAAAGTGGCTGGTGCATTACACAATCCGAAAGGCATCATTTTATATTCAAAAGTTCCATAAGGACAGGTAAAAGTGGTTTCTCTTGGTCCTCCAGGGCAATAGGGATCTGAAAATACCTGAAATAGCCATCAAGAAAGCAATAGAATTTATTACCTGCGAGTCTCTCAAGCATCTGGTCAATAAAAGGTAAAGGAAAATGGTCTTTTCTAGTTGCTAAATTCAATTTTCTGTAATCAATGAAGACTCTCCATCCAGTCCACAGTCCTAGTGGGTATTAACTCATTATCTGAATTTTTTTATTACTTGTCATTCCACCCTTTTTAGGTACCACTTGGACTGGACTAACCCAATTGCTATCTGAAATTGGATAAATAATACCTGCATCTAACAACTTTACCACTTCCTTTTTACCACTTCTTGCAAGGTTGGATTTAGCCTTATTTGAGGTTGAATTGTTAGCTTGAAGGAGTCCTCCATTAGAATTTTGTGCATCCATGTGGTTGGGCTGATTCCTTTGATATCTGAAATTATCCAACCAATCGCCTTCTTATGGTTGCTCAACACCTCGATCAAGAGTTATTCCTCCCTGGCATTCAAACAAGAAGAGATAATTACTAGTTTGGAATCATCTTCAAGATAAACATATTTTAAAGAACTAGGAAAGGGTTTGAGTTCAAGTTAATATGGGTCTTTGATTTCAGCCCCTTTTTCCTCTTCTTTGTTTTCTTCAGCCTCTAGTTGCTCTACTTCTTGTTGCATGAGGGGATCATCATCTTCTTTTGTGCATGATTGAGTCAAACACCTTTCCAAGCTATCCTTCATCATGATCTCTTGCTGAACATTTTTTGCACATTCATCAATTACATCAATAAAATAACAGGTATCATCACAAGAATTTGAAGGTCTTTTGATAGCTTGTTTAATGTCAAACACTATCTCTTAATAAATTAATCTAAGGGTTAATTTCCCTTATTTGACATCAATTAAGGCAGCTACAATGGCTAGGAATGGTCTCCCTAAAATCAGTGGTAATTCCAAATCCACCTCCATGTCTAGCACCACAAAATCGCATGGGTATATGAATTTTCCAATTCTGACCAGCACATCCTCAGTTAGTCCATTGGGCTTTTTAGTTGATCTATCAACAAATTGGAGCATGATATTGGTCTCCTTGAGCTCTCCTAGATTTAATTTCTTGCAAATAGACAAAGGCATCAGGTTTATGCTTGCTCTAAATCACATAGCACTTTGTTAAATGTGAAATTTCTAAATTCACAAGGTATAGTGAAACTCCCTAGATCTTTAAGCTTGGTAGGCAATTGATTCTTCAATATTACACTAGAACTTTCAGTTAGCCTCACTGTTCCTTGCTCTTCAATCCCCTTTTTCCTGAAAGCACCTCTTTAAGAAATTTTGCATATTGTGGCATCTGCATTAGAGCTCATACAAAGGAATGTTAATTTCCAACTTCTTGAAAATATCAATGAACTTTAAAAATTTATCCTCTAATTTATCCTTTTTAGCTCGCTCGGGATATGGCAATGTGTCCAAGTTTATTTCAGCATTAGAGATTTTGAGAGGACTTACCTTTTGTTTGTGCTGTCTACTTACCTCTCTTCCCTCATCTTGCTCTTCTCTTTCTTTGTCTTGCTGCTGATTTGCTTTGTCCTCCTCTACCTGAGGTTGCTTTTTTTTCTTCTAATGACCTTCCCCGCTCCTCAAAGTGATGGCTTTGATCTGTTCTTTAGGGTTAGTTTCAGAATTGCTAGGTAAAGTACCTTGGTTCCTACCTGATATAACATTGGCCAGCTGTCCCACTTGTATTTTCAAATTTCGGATTGATGCCTCTTGATTCTTTAGGGAAGCTTCTTGAGTTTGAAACCTGGATTCAGTCCGAGCATCTCTTTTTTCTTGGTTTGCTATAAACTTTGAAAAGATGTCCTCAAGGCTAGCTTTTTGTTCCTGTTCTTTTGTTGCTCTTTGGAAACCAGGTGGTGATCTTGTTTGAGCATTGGGCTGTTGAGTGCTGGATTGTTGGTTGTTATTGTTGGACCATGAGAAATTTGGGTGACTCCTCCAACCAGGATTGTAACTATTGCTATATGGATCATTAGACCTGCAAAAATTTGAAACATAATTAGCCTGGTCTAAAGAACTTACAGCCTGAATATTACCTGGGCATATATGTCTATACGTGTATGTTTGCATCATTCCATACCCTCCATACCCATATTTGATATTTTATAGTTTGATTGTAGATAAAGCTAAAATAAGATGCTAGTGAGCAACATTTCCAAATTGAAGAGCCCACTAACACAAGTTGTGAATCAAGGTTGACTGACTGACTAGATTCATCGTCTATGCCTTTTCTTGTCAATTTAAAATTACTTTTGTTTTGCAATTGGGTTGAGAATTGTGTATGTTTATGCACAATATGTATTGCCTATTTTAGACCATGCTAAAAAAGTAGGAAATGAGGTATAAGTGGGAAACTACAAACATATGGGATCGACAAAGAAAGGGAGTTTCCAATACAACCAAGATTACAAATTCACAATCAAAATCAAAGACTACTGCAAAGCATGGAAAGAAATAAAATAAGGGCATAGCAACGGTGGAAACTAAAGTCCTAAAGGAAACATGAGCCCAGGAAAGACCGACTTTCATCTCAAGACCAGCTATTGCCCTATAAATAGGGATTCAGGTCTCTCAAGGAAGACAAGCAATTCAGCTAGAAGATCTATTGTGTGTGAAGTAGAAAAGAGAGCTTGTACAGGAGATTTGTCTATCATATTAAAGTAAGAAGTTAGAAAGTAATATATTGTGTGTATTTAATTGCAGTGATCAGGCTTGAAGCAAGAAATTATATATTAAAGGCCTCCGTCGGGAAGAAGACATCAAGGGGAGTCTTGGTGTGAGGAGTGTTGAAAGATATCTGTTGGGGTATTGCAACAGAGAAAATCCGGAGGGTATTATTAAAATCCTTTAGAGAGGAAACCTTCAATCTGAATAGGTGTGTGGTGTAAGTTTAGATTGATTACTGTAATCTATTTGATTAGTATTCATCACCACAGGCCAAGCATTAACTTCATTATAACACTTAACATGCAAGTGGTGTAAGTACAGTTGACTCTGATGTACTAAACTAATGATATTAGTGTAATTACACAAGAGCATACACTAGAGAGGGACCACGGTTCTTACAATTGGCATTAGAGTAGGCACTACATTAATTTGGTGGAGATCCATTGTACACTAGTGGTGTAATGCATTGCAATGGCTGATTTGTCTAAAGAATGAGCTTCAAGTACAATACCACCCCTACAAGGTGGTACAGAAGTTTTCATACTAGAAGGCTAAGATGCAAGCTTACATCAAAGCTTAGGGCGAGAGAGCATGGAATGTTGTAGTGCATGGCTTTTAAACACTCTTTAAAAGAAGGAGCTGATAAGACCTAAAACCAGATACCGAATGGACCAGGATGAAGAAGAAAAATTGTGAAGTTGCAATGCCAAAGCCCTAAATGCAATCTTCAGAGAAGTTGATGTAGAACAATTTAGACAAATATCTAGATGTGAAAGTGCCAAAGATGCATGGAAGATATTAGAGACTCACTTCAAAGCAAACAAAGTGTACGGGCGTCAAAGTTGCAGATGCTAACCACAAAGTTTGAGCTTTCACGTATGAAAGACAAAACTATTGAAGAATATGATGTCAAAATCATAGACTTAGCAAACAAATCATTTGCACTTGGTGAGAAAATTCCTGACAACAGATTGATAAGTGTCTAAAAGACACTATCTTTAAGCATGAAAATTGAGTGAAAAGTTTAAATCCAAATTAATTCTGAGTATAAAAGCAACACATTTGACTTAATTTCATGTTTTGTGCCTCAAATTACCCAGTGGAAGAAGGAAAACTGGATTTGGAGCAAAAGCGAAGGAAAAAGAGCAAAAGAAGCCAAAAAGAAGGATGGCGCTACTTGCTTGAATCAGCATACCACCGCACAAGATAAATATGCAAAAATTTAAAATAATGAATAAAATGCCCAACGACTCAGGGACATGAAAATAACGGTTGGGGAATGTGAAATGGCACTACTGCGCCATCGGGGGCCTTCTTTATAAAAGAGCTGCTAAAGAAGGAAAGAGAAGTTGTCGTTACGGGGAGCAAAGGAAAGTCTAAGTAGTGGCGCCGACCGCACCACTTCTACAAGCAAAATATGGCGCCGACAGCGCAAGAAGTCTCCTAATTCGGCTCAGGTTGAAGGTCGTCTCCAGACTTAGAAGGTACTCGCTCGATCCGTGACCACGCCCGATTCAGGCTTATTTTTCGCCGCGGCTGCGCCGATGACTCAACAACACAAAGTCGCAAAAATCTCGGGATCATGGCGTCCAATCAAGCCTAAACTTGGGAAACGAAGTCCTAAGTGTCTAAGGAAGGTATCCACGAAGATTTTAAGGAATTATATTCGAGTTTTTAAGTGCTTTGAATGACCAAGAAGTGAAGATCAATTCAAAGAAGGAAACCTACTGCCAAGAGAAGAAGTTGAGTCTCGAAATTTATAAAGAACATATCTGGAGTTCCGTGTTCCAATTGAAGCCAAATTTGGACTGAAGATTTCTGAGTATACTAAAGATCATATCCATGAAAATTCAGGCAAGTCCAAGTCGGGTTTCTCAAGCTCTATACTTCCAAAGTGGTGGACCCAGTTTTGGAATTGGCAGAGAATCAAGCAACTTCTTCACATCATATCTCGAAGTTTTCCAACTCAGATTGAACTCAAATTTCGTGAGCAAGGCAAGGACCATAGAAGGAAGGTTTGTATCTAATTTCAGCCAATTCTGAGGTCGGGAAGGCATAATTCATACCCCTGGACAGAGACCAATTTACAAGGCCTAGGCAGCAGGACAAGTATAAATAGGGGGTCGAGGCAAAGCAATCATCATCCAGTTTTACATCAGTTTTACATCTAGTTTTTTTACATTCAGTTTTGAGTTTAATTTTCTATTTTATTCATTAGTTTAGAGAGAAGAAGGTCCAGAGGGAGTCTTACGACCTCGGCCACTGAGGAAGAAGGTGAAGATTTCAGCTTAAGGAGCAAGGGTGACTTGGAGCAATCCTCTTCAAGGAGTTTCTATGCATATTTGTCTTTATTTCTTATAGGTGTTGTCAAAACCATGTTGTGTGTTTTTATTTCCAGTATGGAGTAGTCGTTTTTAGTTGGGGTTCCATGACTCCCTAGGCATGTAATGAGATTGATACTTTATAATCTATTTGGTTTTCAATTTGGTGCATGAATGAGTTTTGAAGTTGTTAATTCTTGATTCATACTTGTTGTCTGGCTATGTACTGGTTATAAGGTGGCGCTAGGCTTAAGGTAAGACATGGTGATAGGATTTTACAAATCTTTATGAGTTTATCGCTAGGTAGATCAACTAATCTTTGGGTTAATCCTCGACCATAAAGTAATACCCTGTTGGATTAGTTTATTTGTCTGACATATGAGCTTCATGTTTATGCTATCAAGTAGAGTAGATTATGCCGGCTAGTTTGCTCTAGGAGATAAAAAAAAGGTGATGCCGATGCGGTTGTAGCCATGGTTTTATAAGCTTGTCAGAAATTAATTTCCAAAACATTAGTTCTATTCAATCTCAGAAGTGTCTAGGGAGGGAATTGGATTCCCAAAGTCTTCTCTCATCATTGAAATTCCTCAAAAGCTTTTCTCAACAGTTTTCAAGTTCTGATTTAGTTTAATTCTCTGTTTTTCAAATCAGGATTCTCAAACTTCAGATTTTTTACTTTCGAAGCAATTAACTACTGGCTTGGTCCTTGTGGGGCGATATTGGGACTTGCATAAAGTCTATATTACATTGATTAGTCCTTTTGCTAGTGATTAGCTAGGATCGCATCAAGTTTTTTTGTAGTTACGGGGACCAAAGTTTCTAGTAGTAATTGCTTAGAGTTTAAAGATTTAGATATTTGAGTTTTTATTTTTATTTTTGCGGGGAGGTTCATGACCAGATCTCGAGTGGAATCACCCCAAGAGATTGATCCTGAACCAGAAAAGAGCTTTAAAGCAAAGGCTGAAGGAAAAATCAAAACCAGAGCACTCCTAAGGATCAAGAAGACTTGGAGAACATAGAAGGTACTCTTGAAAACAAAGACCAAGGAGAGCGATGGAGGATTATGTCACACGAAGCCCAAATACAAAACAGGGACAAGTATCATCACTCCCACTTTTCAAGCTAATAATTTTCTTTTTTTAAACCTCAGCTTCTTGTTATCTTGCAGACTCATTATCGGTTTAGTGGGTTGGCTAATGAAGATCCTAATGACCATCTTGAAAGATTTTTTGGACTTGTGTGCTACTTTTAAGTACAATGGTGTGTCAGATGATGTAGCTAGATTGAGGCTTTTAAGTTCACCTTGGCTAGATGAGCTAAGACATGGTTGAACACTCTACCACCCAGTTCTATTGCCACTTGGGAAGATCTGCAGAAAAAAATTCCTAGGTAAGTATTTTCCACCAGCAAAAGACCATTAAATTAAGGAATGAAATTTTCCAATTCATGCAGGAACAAGATTAACATCTTTCAAAAGCATGGGAGAGGTTCAATGGATTACTCAAAAGATGCCCAAATCATAAAATAGAACTCTGGAGCCATATCGAGATTTTTACAATGGGTTGAACATTAACACAAGAAGCATGGTAGATGCTGCATCTGAAGGATCGATCAGTAAAAATACTCTGAAGAGGTTCATGAGCTAATCGAGGAGATGACAGCCAACATGTATCAATATCAATAGAAGCGATCAGGCAAAGAAAGCTGCTGGAATTTACAAACTGGATTCCTCAACCACTACACAAGCACAATTAGAAGCACTTCAGCACCAATTCACAAATTTTCAGCAACAATCAAATCCTATGGTAGCTTCGATTTGCGGGAATATGTGGAGGGGACATACTGATTATGAATGCCAAGGTAATGTATATGCTTTAAATTTCATGCCTGAACAAACTAATTTTGTTGGAAATTCTGTTGGATGGACCCATACAGCAATACATACAACCATGGCTGGAAAAACCACCCAAATTTCTCTTGGAATAATGCAAATCAAGCAAGGCAGGAACCTCCTGGATTCAAACCATTACCAGCCAATGCACAACAAAAGGAGGAGCTGCTAGCCACCAAGGCTGAATTGGAGGAAAAAAAGAAGTTAAATCAAGCAATGTATGCAGAGTTGCAATCACTAAGGCAATCAGTCACACTTCTGACCACTCAGGTAAACCATCTTAATCAAGGTGCATATGAAAGACCTAGAGGAGCTCTACCTAGAACCACAAAAGTAAATCCAAAAGAGCAAGTCAAGGCCATAACACTTAGAAGTGGAAAGACTCTCGAGAAGCTCCAACCAAAAGAACAACCAACCATGAAGAAGAAAAAAATCAGAAAGAAGGAGAAGAGGAAGAAAAGAGAAAAGGTGGGAGTCCACCAGCTTCTCCAAGGAAGAAAAAAAGGTAAGGATGCACTTCCCTGTACTGATATTGATATAAGACATCTACCTTACCCCAAGTAGAGCTAAAAGCGGACATTTTAGAAAGTAGATTTGCTAGGTTTCTAGAAACCTTTAAGAATTGAAGATTAACATCCCACTTCTTGAGGCAGTAAAACAAATGCCCTTTATGGCAAGTTTCTTAAAGAGATCCTATCCGAAAAAGGAAGATGGAGGAGCAAGGTGCGGTTGTGCTGAATAAAAAATTGCAGTGCAATCTTGAAGAATGAGCTTCCAACAAAATTGAAAGATCAGGAAGTTTTACAATGCCTTGTGAAATTGGTTCAAATAAATTTGCAAATGCTTTATGTGATTTAGGGGCTAGTGTTAATTTAATGTCATTGTCCCTTTGCAGGTATTTAAAACTTGGAGAACCTCAAGAGACTAGAATCACTCTTCAATTTGCAGATAGATCAACTAAAATACCAGAAGGGAGTAATGGAGGATGTATTGGTGAAAATTCAAGATTTTATATATCCTTGCGATTTTGTAGTTTTAGACATGGAAGTGGACAAGAACCTGCCTATAATTCTTGGTAGACCATTCTTGGCTACTGCTGGTGCTATAATTGATTGCAAACAAGGGAATCTAACCTTAAGGCTTAACAATGATACAATAAGTTTTAATATAAAAGAAACCATGAAACAACCAGCCATCCCACATGATGATTTCTGTTTGAGTATTGATGTGATTGATTCTTGTATAGCAGAAATTGAAGAAAGAAGAAAGGATTTGAGAAGAAAAAAAAAAGGAGGCCTAGTCAATTCAGAGGAGAAGGAAGATGGAGATCCCATCATGGCAAGAAAGGTTAATGAATGGGAAGCTGAAAAAAAAAGGAGGAAGGAATAAAGGAACAAGGGGGCTTAAGAAGCTCCCAAACCTGAACTCAAACCCTTTCCTAATAATTTAAAATATGTTTTCCTTGAAAAGAATGATAAAATAGTGATTATTTCTTCATGTTTTACAGGCTTGGAGGAGAAAATGCTCATTGAGGTGTTGTCGAAACACAAAGAAGGCAATAGGCTGGTCATTATCAAACATTGAAGGAATCAGCCTCACAATTTGTACACATCGAATCTTGATGGAGGACAATTACAAGACCAGCATTCAACCACAAAGAAGGCTGAACCCTACATTACAAGAGGTAGTGAAAAGGAGGGTGATCAAACTCTTGGGCGCATGTATTATCTATCATATTTCTGATAGTGCATGGGTAAGTCCAGTTCAAGTTGTTCCTAAAAAGGGGTACCACTATTATTTACAATGAAAATAATGAACTGACTCCCCACTAGGGCCGGTCCGCGGGTTGGAGAGTATGCATAGACTATAGGAAATTGAATATAGCCACTAGGAAGGATCATTTCCCTTTACCATTCATTGATCAAATGCTTGAAAGGCTGGTTGGAAATAAATTTTATTGTTTCCTAGATGGTTATTCAGGATATTTTCAGATCCCCATAGCACCCAAGGACTAGGAAAAGACCACCTTCACCTGCCTATATGGAACCTTTGCATATAGGAGAATACCCTTTGGCTTGTGCAATGCACTAGCCACTTTTCAAAGTTGCATGATGGCTTTATTTCATGATATGATAGGCAAGATGATGGAGATCTTTATGGATGATTTTATAATTTATGGACTGACATTTGAAACTTGTTTGCAACACTTAGAGCTTGTGCTCGAAAGGTGTGAAGAGAAGAAGTTAGTCCTCAATTGGGAAAAGTGTCACTTCATGGTAAGAGAGGATTGTTCTTGGCCACAAAATCTCAGAAAAAGGAATAGAGGTAGACAAGTGAAAAATATAAGTAATTGAAAAGCTACCTCCACCCACTTCAGTCAAGGCCATTAGGGTTTTCTAGGCCACCAGATTTTTCTAGAAGGTTTATAAAAGATTTTTCCAAAATTACAAAACCTTTGTCAAACTTGCTTTTGAAAGATGTCAAATTTGATTTCAATAATAATTGCTTGCATGCCTTTAATCTTTTGAAACAAAAATTAATCTCTGCCCCCATCATTGTCTCACCTAATTGGAACCTACCTTTTGAACTCATGTGTGATGCAAGTGATTTTGCTTTGGCAAAAAAAAAAAGTTTTCCACACCATTTCTTATGCTAGTCACACACTCACTGGTCCTCAATTGAATTATACCACCACTGAGAAAAGAACTTATGGCTGTGGTTTTGCATTTGAAAAATTTAGATCATATCTCATTGGATCAAAGGTTATTGTTTGGACTGACCATGCAGCCCTTAGATATTTGTTTCCAAAAAGGATTCCAAACCAAGACTGATCAGATGGATCCTTCTTCTCCAAAAATTTGATATTGAAATCAAGGACAAGAAAGGAGCTGAAAATGTGGTAGCAGATCACCTCTCAAGGTTGGAGGCATAAAATAAAGAAGGGAAATTTCAGAACTCTTTCCAAATGAACTGATTTGCCGGGTTAATATTTTAAAAGTACCATGGTTTGCTGATATTGCTAATTTTGTTTTGCAGCAAATGGGTACCAAAGCACTTCACATACCAGCAAAGGAAGAAACTGATGGCAGATTCAAAGCACTACTATTGGGAGGATCCATTCCTCTACAAAATATGTCCAGATCAAGCCATTAGAAGGTGTGTGAAAGAGGAAGAAGCTCCACTCATTCTCAGCCATTGCCATGACAAGGAGGTTGGTGGCCATCACAGTGCAAACCGAACAGCAGCAAAGGTATTGCAATCTGGATTCTTTTGGCCAACACTTTTTTGAGATGCAAAGAGGTATGTCCAATCATGTGATAGGTGTCAAAGGACAGGTAATATCTCTAGAAGGAATAAAATATCTTTAAATAATATTCTTGAATGTGAATGTTTTGATGTTTGGGGCATTGACTTCATGGGACCCTTTCCACCTTCTTTTGGGTATGAGTACATTTTGGTGGCAGTTGATTATGTAACAAGATGGGTAGAGGCCATAGCAACCAGAACTAATGATGCCAAGGTTGTCATTGAATTTTTGAAAAAGAATATTTTTTGTCGTTTTGTCACTCCTAGAGCTATCATCAGTGATGGGGAAAAGCATTTTTGCAACACTCCTTTTACAAAACTTGTTGAAAAAATATGGAGTCACCCACAAAGTAGCCACCCCATACCATGCCCAAACCAATGGCCAAATAGAAGTGTCAATAGAGATCAAGAGAATTCTGGAAAAAATTGTTAACACTTCAAGAAGAGATTGGAAAACCAAGCTAGATGAAGCATAGTGGGCCTATAGGACAGCTTTAAAACCCCAATAGGTATGACCCCTATAGGTTGGTTTATGGAAAGGCATTTCATCTCCCTTTGGAATTAGAGTATAAGGCATATTGGGCAACCAAGTTCTTGAATTTTGATATCAAGGCTACTGGAGAATAGATTGCTGCAACTAAATGCACTAGATGAGCTTAGGTACTGGGTCCTATGAGAATGCCAAGATGTATAAAGAAAAAACTAAAAAATGGCATGATGAGCACATCTTACCCAAGGAATTTAAACCTGGTCAACTTGTCCTCTTGTTTAACAGTATACTTAGGTTGTTTCCTGGAAAGCTTAAATCAAAATGGACTAGCCCTTTTTTCAGTGGAAAGAGTGTTAAAATCAGGCGATTGGAAATCAAAATCAAAGATCAATCCACTTTTATTGTGAATGGACAAAGGCTAAAAGATACATCTCTCCTGATTTCCATCAGGAAAAAAGAACCTTCACAGTCCTATCTGACTAGAAAAGAGTCACAAAGTCGAGCTAGGACTATGAACCGAGAACTCCTTTACTTGTTTTTATAATGGGACTACATTGAAATTTCATGGATTTTGTAATTTTTTTTTAGGACTTGCATGATTAGTTGATTGATTTTGCATGAGTAGGATAGAATTAGGCTAGAAAGAGTTTTAATTCTTCACCATAAAAAAACAACAAAAAAAAATAAAAAGATAAAAAACCTAAAAAATTTTGGCCCACCACATTCGATTCGATAAATTTCCCGCGAATGCTTGAATCGGTCTCTCCTCTGAGAGAGAATATGCTTTGGTGTCGATGTATCAGATGTTTTAGAGTAATTTTTTTGTCTGCATTGTTCATTAATATGTACTCAATCTCCATTCAAATTGATGACATGATATTTTGCACTCTCACTATGTGTCCCAAAAGCATGATTTCTCCATTGAAAATGCGTGGTAATGGAATGACATCTGCATCTAGCGATAAAACTCTGTTCAAAGTGGAAATTTTCAAAAAAACATATTCAGGATGCTGATATTTGATTGAATTACTCGGCGTTCATACATTACAGCGCTACCGCATGCCAACTGTCTCGATAAGTTACAACCAATCCAGAACTCAGAAGCGGGGGAATTCCACTTTGCGGTATGCATCTTAGACTCAATATTGTACATGAGAACAAACTAAATTCAATTCCATTTCGATTTGTTGAACACCATGCACAAATAGTGAGCACTAACCCAAGAAGACAGATTTCAATTCAAAGAGCAAATAAAGGGAAGTCACATTCCCAGATTGATCAGGGGAAGTTTTCATCCTACTTTTATTTATGCTTTGGGGACAAAGAATGTTTTGAAGTTTTGGGTGGGACATTCTTTCTTGAGTTTTTAAAATCTCTATTTTCAAAAAGCGTTTACACGACAGATCAAAGAGATTTAGAAAAACACCGATTGGAAGAACCACGAGTAAATAGAGAGCATGATTCACTTTCTGGAGAAATAACTTAGTTCAAATTGGTTAGTCTTTCTTGGATGAGAATTTTCTTTAAAACAGTTTTGGAAAACAAAGTGAGAAAGTTGATGTAAAACTCTAGAACCAACCTGAGGAAAGCTTGAAAGCGAGGAGAAAGGTTTTCAAACATCCTGAAGTGATTTAGGCACCTCTTTTCAATCGTTTGACCCTTTTGCAAAACCACCTTTGGAATGCACAAGATGCATCACTTTTGTCAAACACCTTGAGCCAACAAGATCCCTGATTTGTTCAAATCTCACATTACATGAACCAGCCTTTGTGAGAAACCAACTTGTTTCCCTTTGACCTATATATCTCTCCAAATTATTGAAGTGTTCTGTTTGAATGAGCATGGACAAAAATTTGAAGTTATAAGGAGGGAGAAAAGAAGAGTATAGAGCTTATTTTGAAAAAAAAAAAAAAAAAAGAAACAAGATGGAGGCTAAGTCAGGAGAAAGGCCACCTTGTGTGTGCACACGGGTCTCGGGGCCTCAAAGAAACAGGGACTCTGAGTCAGCCCAAAGTAAGCTGGACTTCCAGACAAAGCCAAGGAAAAAAGAAAAATGGTTGTGGGTTAGTTGGGAGAAAGGCCACCTGCGTGTGTGCACTGGGTCTCGGGTCTCGGCAAGCTTAGGGACTCTGAGTCAACCGGCGAGGTAAGCTAGACTGGACAGACCCAAAAAAAAATATGGGATCAATGCAAAAAAATAAGTTTGGGGTGGAAAAACTTGGAGAGATCATAGAAATTTACTCATTCTCAGGAAGATGGAACATGGAAATGAGGAGGAGGGTATAACCAAAAGATAAACTTATAATTTGACCATACCCATTACCCATGCCCCATTACAACCTAGAAAAGACCTATTGATCAGGCATGGATTCCTTCAGGTTAGTGGAGAGTAGACTGAGGGTTGGCTTATGGGTTTAACTGAGACTTCTCACTTGTATGGGGATGAAGATCTTTGAAAATTTAAAGAAAAATTTTGAATTCTATTTTTTTGATTAAGCAAGGAGAACCATCATTAGGAAAGGATTAGATCATACATTTAAAACTTGCAAGGGGATTTACCACTGCTCTTTTCTTAATCTCCACAGACTTACCTGGTTGTTTCTTTCAGATTTTGCTTTCGAGGGCGAGCAAAAGGTTAGTTGGGGTTGTGATAAGTGTCTAGCGATACTATCTTTAAGCATGAAAATTGGTGAAAAGTCTAAATCCAAATCAATTCTGAGTATAAAAGCAACACATTTGACTCAATTTCATGTTTTTTTACCCTCAGGTACCCAGTGGAAGAAGGAAAACTGGATTTGGAGCAAAAACAAAGGAAAAATGAGCAAAAAAGAAGCCAAAAAAGGATAATGGCGCTTGCGCGAATAAATATCTAAAATTTAAAATAATAAAGAAAAATGCTTAGCGACTCAGCGGACATTAAAGTCAACGGTTGGGTAATGTGAAATAAGCTGCGATTCGCGCCATCGGAAAATATTACAGCGCCAAAGAGCTACAAAAAGAAGGAAAAGAGAAGTTAATGGATTACGGGGAGCAAAGGAAAGTCTAAGTAGTGCTACTGACCAAGACCCTTACGGGGATGGCCGCGAAAGTATCTAATTGGTTCCGGGTTTGAAGGCCCGTCTCCGGACTTAGAAGGTACTCCGCTCTAGTGCGACCGCGCCAGATTCAGGCTTATTTCGACCGCGACAGCCCGATGACTCAACAACACAAAGTGCGCAAAAATCTCCGGGATCCGGCGTCAATCAAGCCTAAACATGGGAAAGCGAAGTCTAAGTGTCTAAGGAAGGTATCCCACGAAGATTATAAGAATTATATTCGAGTTTTAAGTGCTTTGAATGACCAAGAGGTGAAGATCAATTCAAAGAAGAAGCTGGCGCGAGGAGAAAAGTTGAGTCCGAAATTTATGAAGAACATATGTGGAGTTCCGTGTTCCAATTTGAAAAAAGCGTTCTGATGATATTGGTTAGAATAAATTAGCGAGTGTTAGAACTCCGTGTGGAACTCGTCAAACACCTCAACAAACAAAAACCAAGCATAAACACAAGCAAGTTGTTATCCAGATTGAACAACTGTTCCTATCTCGCGGGCATTCTTGCACAGGATAGTAACAATCCACTAGTGATAACTAGTTACCCTTGGTCTTTCACAAACACAATACGGTTTTGGTTCACCTTCTCCAGCAGAATGGTGGATTACCTTCTACACCTAACCCACTTTCGGTGTAAGTGGTCGCGTTACTATCCCCTTGGGCTCCCCTCAATTTGAGCTCTCCGGTGGAAGGCTCAGTCTGTCTCCACCAGGACTTCAGCAATGGTGTTCTAGCTTTGCGGGTGGAACTCCGTCTTCATCTTCTTCGTTTGCTTCTCAGAAAGCTAATTGATGAAGAGCGACTACGCCGAGAACACGAACTTCTCTTGAATATCTTGGGAATAACTCTCTCGAGAAGTTGTGTCGAATATTCAGGCCTTCATCTTATATATGCTTCGTGCATTATCCATTTATGGTAACTCTTCTAATCATGGCTTGGTGGACATTGCATGATTTCCTCGGTCTTCCTTCCCTCGTGGCAGTCTTCTCCATATATATCAGTCTCCCTTGATTGTCAGGGTTGATTTGATCTTCTCAATCTTCTTTCCTTTTTTCGTGACCCTCTTCTATATATCTTCAATCACACCTTATGTAAACAGTTGCCATGATCTTCTCTTCCTTCCTTTAGTGACCTCCTTCTCTATATATCTTCAATCTCACCTTTATTAAACAGTTGTAATTTCTTCAAGTGTCAGCGCAATCATTCTGTTTAGACCACTCTTAATTTGTGTATATACCATATATATCTCTAAGCCTTGATCTCCTTGATCTTCCATAACTGATTTTGTCACAAGATAGTCAATTAAGTATTGTCTGGCACTAGCAATCTCCCCTTTGACTTTCTTTGACAAAATACACTAAAACGGACTCTTGCATATCTATTTAGAGTATCTTTTGAAGACATCACTTCTTGCTCATGACTCTTTCTTTTTACTAAAGAAATATATAACAACACCTCGAGGAAAGATCAAAATACTTATACCAAGAGCAAAAAGATCACAAGATCAAAATACTTTCTCCCCCCTATTTTGACAAAAGGGAAGTCAAAGAGGAACCAACTTAACTATCCTATTCAGTTGTATCATCATCGAGGCATCATCATCGGAGACTTCGACGAGAGACTCGGCTCATCGACAACAAGAGCTTGGAGTTGGCGGCGTTCATCTTGATGAATAGCGAGCAACTACGTAGCATAGGTATTTCAGAATTGGTACATCGGTCGTTTAGGATATCTTGTTGTTGGCGCTTGGAATAACAGCTTGAGGAAAAAAAGGTGGCAAAGTGATATCACGAGGATGTACATGTCATCTTCTTATTGACGGTCGTATAGAGGCTTTCCTTGTACTGACTTGAGGAGGAATAGACCGAAAACACAACCGACCGGGCAGTTCAAACTCCTTTTGAGCACCGGAATGGAATAAGCGGTACTTGGAAACATCATGCTTGCATAGTGCCGGGTTCTCAACAAAGTTCACAACTTGATCAAAAATCATCTGTCCAAGGTTAATTGGAATAGACTTACCCATCGCGATACAGAAAATGTGCAAGTGCTTTGTTCACGGTGGTGTAATGACGGTTGGCATCCAGGTGAGAGATAGCAGCCTTGTTGGAGTCCATAGTACTGTGGTGAGGTAGGTAGGAAAGGTGCGATGTGAAACCCACTTGTTTCTTGTAACCTCCGAGTAAAAGTTCAGACATAATTTCATCAAACTTGCATCCTTGGTTATTTCATCTTTGAAGGGACACCAACAAACATAGCTAAAATCGCGGGTGAAAACTCATAATAGTGACCCCAGGGTATACCTTGTGAAATCCGGGAGGCGCGGGGATCAATATATCCTTCTTGATTGGAATACAATTAGCATGATTCTGGGATGAAATTTTCACGTGAACAATCGCGGAAATGTCGAGGTTATTAATGCGACTTAAAACTGAAGAATCTGCTTTCTCGTACTACGCCTCACATATAGGTAGTTCGAGAATAAACTTTCAGTGCTGAAAGTGTTCCACGATTTTTTCTATTGCTTGTCTACTGAGACGGGGTTGACATCTAAAGTAATGCTTGGCGTTCTGGCTGATGCCCATTTGTGTCATCATCTCCCTTAGCTTCGACACTTGAGGCACTTCTTGGGCGGATTCTGAGGCCCGGCGAGAGGTTGTTGCGTCGTCGTTTTTTTAAAACGCTGAACCGGAGTTTGTGGAAGAGTTGGAACATTTTTTTTGGGCGTTCGGGCCTTGCTTGGTGATACAATGCCAAGAGGCTGAGGGACTCAATTTAGGCCTTGGGGGCTCGGATATGTCTCTTTTGCTCAAGGAAGTTGGCTTAACTATCTGGCGGGAGCTACGACGAAGGCGTGAGATAGGAATATCATCAAGATCAAAGCAATTTAAGGTTCATTACCTCTTGGTCGATTAGAAGATGGCGTCCCGACGTGTTAGTAGTAGGAAAGCTAACTTGTTGTTCATACCGGTTGATTTCAACTCTTACCGCACTTTTTACAAGATCTTAGGCGGTGACTTCTAACAATGTGTTTGCAAAGCATCTTTCAAGGTCAGTGAATCTCCTTGAGAGATGATGTTTTGATTTGGCTGAGATTCTTGGGTGGGAGAGCCACTAGTGGCGACATGTGATTGAGCTTTAGATGTGTGGAACTCCTTACATGCGAGATTCATCCGAGACAGAATGAAGAAATGAAGATGGAGGCGTGATAGCCGTGGATTTGCGACTTTTGGCTGCTCTTGTGGGTGCTGCCTCCATGGGGTTCATCCACGAACTAGAGGCAGGGAGGCAAAGATGAAGAAGGGTGGAAGCTGCTACTTTTGGTGGATCTTTTCGAGTTAGAATCTCAACGACTCTTGGTGAAGATGGTTTACGTCGGGGAAGAAAACAACTTTCCAGCAAAGGTTTTGGGTCCCTTCTTTTTGCCTGGGAGATGATGGTGAGGACTCCATTAGATCAAATGATTTGGATTTTGTGTGTTTTTCTGGGGGCACAAAGTTAAGCATTTCATTGAGGACAGAAAAGGAAGAAATCAGAGGAAAAATTTGATTGAGAAGGGGTTCAAACTTCCTTTAAATAACCACAAACGCCATCGCCCATCAACCGTCAAAAAGAACAACTACGGATTTACTGCTTGGTGAATACCACCGGATGTGACCCTGCTCCTACTCGCCGCCCGTGAGAAAAAAACTTCTTTAGAACACCTAACAAACAATGAAACAAACCATGACTTATAACATCCCCCTTTTGTTTCTTTTTTTTGTTTTGTTTTTGAGTTTTTTCTAATCCCATCTTTAGAGATTTACATCTAACACATCCCAGAGTTCTCGGAGGAACTCAAACCTTGTCGGTCAAGATTTTTTGGTGAATATATCTGCCAACTGATTTTCGTAGATATGTACTCGGGCCCGATTATTTTTACGTCACACGGCTCTCGATAAAAGTGAATTTTTCGATTATCAATATGCTTTGTACCACGGAAGGTTTATGTCTTGGGTTTTTAGAGATGTCTATGGCACTTTCGTGTTATCACAAAAACTCTTGTCAATGTATCTTGCTCAAAACCATAATCAACCAACATTTGTTTCATCCATAGTAATTGAATACAGCAACTCGGTACAATGTATTCAACTTCAGCGATGAACAAAGAAATTGAATTTTGCTTTTCTTTGTACCATACCACAGATTTGTTCTAGATAGAAACAACCCCCGAGTTTTTCAATCATCAGAATTCCCCGGCCCAATCAGCATCACTACTTGACACGCAAATTGCCCACGGTTGAAGAATTTGAATAGAATATACCAAGTTCTGTAGTCCCATGGACATACCTCAATATTCTTTTCTTGCTTGGATATGTGATTCTTCCAATTTACTGATATCTGGGACACACCCCAACACTGGAAGCATAGATCAAGATGACTTGTTGTAAAGGTGTGAAAGGCTGCCAATCATGCATACGTATAAGGGCTGATCTGCTCCAACTCGCCGAGTCTCTATGTAGTTTTCCGGTGCCATTGGGTTGGCTTTGTGTTTTGTCTTACTTACGCTTGCCTTGTTGACAGATCACCATAATGCTTATCTCGGATGTTTTTAAGCGCTTGGGAAGTCCCTTCTAACTTGCATGTTTTGGTTAACTACGAATATTATTCTGAAATGCACATGTCCCCATTTTCGATGCCAGATATCTGCGGCTCCGGAAGAAATATAACCTGTAATTTTCAGTTAACTTGTTACCACATTATCGCTGTTGAACTCCTTCCATCACCAAATTACTTTTATGATCAGCCACTAAACACTTTTCACTAGTAAAAATTGAACTTGTGATTCTCATCACAATTGGCTAATACTAATCCGATTTGCTTTCAGTCCCTGAACAGTAATAATACATTCTGTAATCTAGGCAGTCCATCAACATTTAAAGTGCCTTTTCCGATTGATTGTACCTTTACCTCCATCACCAAAAGTAACTTGCCAGTTTTAGTGTAGCTTATGTTGCTCCGGCAGATCGATTTGCCGATCATATGTCTCGAACATCCAGCTGTCAAAATACCACCTGAGTTAATAAGCTTTTTTCAAAACATGATTACATGATACCTTCTTTGAACCCAAATGAACTTATGTTTCAGATGATTCCTCCAAAACCTTTTGTTGCTATACTTGGATCTCTGAACAATTTATGGCTTTGTGGCTATGTATGTCGGATCCCGGCAGTAATAGCATCCACTCCTTTTGAACTTTTTTATGAGTTCTTTTCACTTCAGGTCCTTCTTTAGCAACCAGCTTGTTTCTTTGTTTGGGAGGATCCTTCTTTAACAAAAACACTGTTTGCCGTTTGGAGGTGCTTCGGTGTAGCCAAGTCCTCTTGTCATTACTAGTCTGCCTTTAACCCAAATTCTCATTCCAACTTGTGCCTTTCTTTCTCCAACTTCTTTAAAGATTTGTTTTGAGTCGAGAATATCTCATTACGCAATTCTTCAATCGCTTTTCTTACTTTAGGATTCTTCTCTTTTCATCACATCTAACTAAAGAAACTTTTTTGAGAAACAATATTCTGGTCATTCATTTGAGGAATTTCTGTACAACTATTTCCTGTACAACTTTTTGGGAAAATCAAACTTTTTTTTGAGAAGCAAGATTCCCACGTTTATAGAAATTTCTTGTACAACTTATTGGAAACCTCTACTAAGATTAGCAATTAGTTCTTCCGATTAATTCATTTGATGACTGACCTGGTTTTCTAGTTTTAAGCCATTGAATGCAATATTCTGGTCATCCACTGGAGATATGTATTCCTCATATTCCGTCTCTGTCTCAAGGGTACACAATGAACCAATCACTTAGTTTCAAAAGTCATTTTTTATCAATATTGTTAGCTTCAGCCGATAACAATGGCTTTCCTGAAATTTTTCATTTAAAGACCTCAAAACCTTCGCCCCAGTCTGTTTTTGCGGAAGGGGATCTCCAGTATCTTGCTTCATTTTGATCTTTTGATTTCCCATCATACTCCAAGATAGGCATCTTCTCATTTTAATCAATTCCAACTGTCATAATAAGTTGTTGGAGTTTAGCGATTCTTACCAAAACAGTTCCTTCATGGTGGATCTCAAGTGATTCTCATGCCTCTTTTGCAGATGTAATATCTGACATCCTGCTGAATTCACTCAAACTAACACCACGAAATATGGCATTAGCGGCTTCGAATTCAGATTATATACTTTTTTCTTTTTCTTCGTTTTGTCCAATTCTTTTTTGTGGCTTATCAATGTGTTTCCTTTAAGAACAGGTGGGATGGGACCATCCTTCAGAGGTACAGTTCAAACATCTTACGTCTATACTTTTTGATATAGCGGTCATTCGCTTTCCGATTATGGTAATTTGTTCCTTCAGAGGTGGGCCGAGGTTGAAGAACCTCCATCTTTGATTGTGTGCCATTCTCACTTAGAACTTTTGAATCTCCTGCAGTAATCTGTTTGGTGCCTGCTCTGAAGATTCCTGAGGGATACTAAGGATCATATCACGAAATTGGGAAAGGTCAAGTCGGGTTTCTCAAGTTCTATACTTCCATGGTGGACTAATTCTGGAATTGGCAGAATCAAGCAACTTCTTCACATCTATCTCAATTTTCCCCAACTCAGATTGAACTCAAATTTCGTAAAGTGAGGCAAAGGACTATTAACCATAGAAGGAAAGTTCATTATGTAATTTCAGCCAATTATGAGGTGGAGGGATAATTCATACCCACTGGACAAAGACCAATTTACAAGGCAGGCAGGAGGGTAAGTAAATAGGGGTCCAGTGACAGTCATCAGTTTACATCCACACATCCAATTTAAGTTTAGTTTCTGTTTATTCATCATTGGTTTAGAGAAGAAGGTCCAGAGATCCCCATTTGTACTAGAAGAAGATTGAAGATTTCAACAGAACAGGGGTGTAGGAACAGTCCTATGGGGTTTTATTGCTTATTTGTCTTTATTTCTTGTGGCTGTTGTCAAAACCGTGTTGTGTGTTTTATTTCCTGTATGGGTAGTCATTTTTAGTTGGGGGTTCCATGACTCTAGGCATCTCAATAGAGATTGATACTTTATAATCTATTTGGTTTTCAATTTGGTGCATGAATGAGTTTTTAGAAGTTAATTCTTGATTCCTTACTTGTTGTAAAACATGTACTGGTTATAAGGTGGCCTTAGGCTTAAAGTGCAAGACATGGTGATAGAATTTTACAAATCTTTATGAGTTTATATCGTAGGTAAGATCCCAACTAATCTTTGGGTTAATCCTGCGACCTTAAGTAATACCACATTGGATTAGTTGATTTGTCTACTCGACATGGAAACTTCATGTTTATACTGTAGTCAACTAGAGGTAGATTATGCCCGGCTAGCTCTAGGAGATAGAAAAGGTGATCCTTGATGCGGGTGTAGCCATGGTTTATAAGCTTGTCAGAAATTGATTTCCAAAACATTAGTTCTATTCAATCTCCAGAAGTGTCTAGGAGGTGGATTTAGCGTCTTCTCTCATCATTAATTCCTCAAAAAGCCTTTCTCAACAGTTTTCAAAGTGCTGATTTAGTTTAATTCTATGTTTTTCAAATCGAGGATTCTCCAAACTTTGGAATTTTTCGACAGTGCTTTGCTGGCTTGGTCCTTGTAGAGACGATATTGGGACACATAAAGTCTATATTGCTTTGATTAGTCCTCTTGCTAGTGATTAGCTTTCGGATCGCCAGTAACAGCCCAGATTGAATAGAGTATGTCCTCAAGTAAAAGCCTAGTCG